>CM057817.1:5533482-5983482 GCA_030067965.1 Latrodectus elegans | reverse complement strand
AATGTAAGCTAATGCCTTCCTCTGAAGATTTCTTCACCAGGGTTGCAAAATATTGTTATGGCATGTGGGTCTTGATGTCAATGAAAAGGCTAATACAGCTGCCAAAGCTGTATCAGGATCCTTCTGCCATCTGTGCCCTTGTCTGATGCAAGAAAAGGTGTCAATATTATGTATATATATACATATATATTTTATGGGAGGAATCAAAATCATAATACCTACAGGTCAACAATATGCTCAATGACTTATTTCCATTCATTACTCCATTATAGATTTTGTTACGGTGTGCGATGTCCGTTTGACTAGGAGACATTTCACACACAGACATTTGTTTTTAAAAATAAGCTAGATCCATGGTGTGAAACGTGTGATGAGCCTTATATATCTTATTTTAATCTCATGTCATGATTTTAACTATTTACGTTAACATTTTTTTTAAAAAACTGACAACATAACTTTGTTGGATTTATCAGGGACTCCACCCCAGAGAAATCTATATGCCTTTTTAAGAGCAATAGGTTTCTTACATCAGATGACCATTATAGAAAACTGTAAAAAGGTAAGTTGCAGACAAAATATTTCATAAAAATAATCACTGTCCTGATGTTTAAAGTACAAAGGAAGTTCAGTTCTTTATTAGCTTGCACATGCTCTGTAAACAAAAAACATAAATTTGATTGATGAAGAGAAGAATCCTACATATGTATAATTATTTTTTTTAAATCTTAGCTTTATCTATATAGTTATAATTATATAAGATATTTGAATAAATTGAAAAAATATCGATTTAAAACAAAATGGGACATTTTAAAAGACAAAAAATATAAGCATAAATAAAAACATTAGTGAAGTTTGAAACGCCAATAACAAAAAATCTCATTAAATCATAAAAAAGCATTACTTGAAATAGTTATTAAAGTTTATATTTCTTTTCCAACATTATGTTTTAGAGTTAATTATTATTCCTACAAATTTTTCAGCTATTGATATCCAAGGTGTAATTTTTTTTTTTAGAGTTGACATTTAAAAGTAAATCATAATCTGTATTATTTATAGTTATATATTCTCCCTTTAATATAAATAAGATGAATCTCAGCTCCATATAATAATAAAGAGATCAACTTAACATACACCATAAGGTAAATTAAATCTATATCCTAACAGAGAAAATCAGATTTAAAATATCAATCTAGATCGAACAAATTGAATTCTTACCTCTTCTCTCACCAAACGTTTTAATTGAATCGATCAATACGAAATTAAAGCAATTGTATTCAAATCAAGTTATGTAAACTTACACAAAAAATTAGTTTCCGATTAGTTAATTCAATGTATTGCATGTGTTCCAAAACAAGTTGCAAAAGCCATAGTATACCACTTAAAGAAAGTCTGTTTAGAACTGAAATTATAAATTCAATGATAAAAGAGTTTGTTCAATTGTCTCTTTGTTATATATATATATAATTAGTATGATGGCTCTATAGGAATATTAAGAACTAAGGCATCCAAAATATTTAAAACCTATGTAAACTAGAAGTGTTATTGGAGCTGATCTCACTGTAGGTAGTGCTCCAATAGATCTATTACACCATCACAAAGTATCTTTTCATGATTAACAGAGCTACATGCTCATTTTGTTGGTACAAGTGAATAAGTAAACTTAAGCAGCTGGTACTAATATTTAAAGTGATTAGTAACACTGTGAGAATAATTATATTCTTTTGTGACTGATTGTAATAATCATTGAATTTTACTTACTGCCAGCAATGTATGCATTGAGCAATGTCAGTCTTTTGTTTCCATATAAAAGTCACAGATAGTATTTTACATTTGAAAATCTGTGGCTTCTACACATTTTTTAATTATTACTATTGTGATATCCTCATTATAGAAGTAATACAGCAGACTGACTCACAAACCAGTCATCTAAAAAAATGATAATCAAATACTAAATGTAATTTTTCAGCCTCTGCATTTTTCACTTCAGCAATGAATTGTAATTTTGCCAGAAGCTGTAAAATTACTGCTTTCACTTTCAATCAAAGTGTTACACACTGTCTTCAAATATATTCTACCCAGTTTACAAACAATTTTATTAACAGGCATTTGAAATTTTTTTAAAGTTAAATTTAAAAATAAACTTTTCTTGGTCTTCAATGAAAAAATCCAACAATTTTTTCAATGTCTTTTGGAAAACAAAATTTTTCCATATGTACTATTTTGATATGAAAATTATTTTATCACAAATGCAAAATTTTTAATACAAAAATAATAATGTTAAAAAAAATAAAACAATGCACAATCACTTTTACAAGAAAAAATTAAGAATGTTCTAAATAGTAAAAAATAATAAATTTTTCAAAATATATAAATATTCAAATTTGATACTCAGTATAAAAAGACCAACAGATAAAAATATTCTAAACAAAAAATTCGCGCACAATTTATCTTTGATATTTTAATTTTCAAATGTAACATTCTGCTAAATAGTAACTTTTATTTTAAACAAATTTATGGGATTACATTTAACCTATACAAAATTTTACTTCTCAGAATAAGCTGTAATATTTTTACCTCACAAAAGTAAAAGTACTGTGTCACAATTTACTTGTTATTTGTACATTTAATTTATTTTAATACTCAAAAGTTACAATTTAGTTAAATAACTCTACAAAATCACATTAAAGCTGCTAATTAAACTATTGGAAATAACAGCAGAATTACAATTTAAAATGAATTCCAAACTACTATAAGCCCCTATGCCCCACAAGTAAGAATTGAAGTACGATGAACTAGTGAATTGAAGGCCATAGCAATAACAATTCAGTAATGAGCTTCAGCTAAAAGAGATTATCTAAGATAAAATAACATTTTAAAACATTTTATCTATACCGCCTATTATCTATTAACTAGTCTTCTTAAAAATCCATTCATTTAACTATTCTTTTTATTTATTCATTGTTGCATTGATTTACCTTTTTATATGCACCAGTGAACATGATTCATGAATACTATGTTGTATAACACACACACACATATATATACTTTCAAGTGAATGGAAAATCTATTATCTGACAGTAATATATATTTTAAGTAAAATATAAATTTTACAATAGAATATTAAAGAATACTGCTTTTAAAACAATTTTTTTTTATTTTAAGAATCCAGACCCTATGGTACAGAAAGTTTAAATTGCAATTGTAAAATTCTATGATTTGGCTAAGAGACATTTACAATCAAAAAAATTTTACAATACTGATACAAAATTTGTGATCAGTAAATATCCTGCATTATCACAAAACACATAACATTTAGGTTTTTATTACAAAGTGAAAAAATAGAACTAAGAGTATTTCCTAGGCAAAAGGTAATACACATTTCTATATCTTCATTAACATTGACTAAGAAGGTCAAATTACCAGACATAATATAATAAATCAGGATTTTAGCAATTGTTTTAATTCTAAGATATATCACATTCAGAAATAGAGGAATAATAGTGTAAGAAGGCTTACGATTTATTCATTATTAATAATATACTTTAATAAAAATTTGGTTTATATGGCATTTTTAACAATAAAAATTTTGGCAATATTGATGCTACTCTGATTAAAATATGATAAATATCCAGTACATACAGGAAACTAATGAAAAGAGAAAACAAAGTAAAAATAAGAAATAGCAATAAAAAGATTAATTTTTAAAACAAATTGGCCTAATAAGATTTAACAAGAACTATACAGAGTTTAAAAACACAAGCACTGTTCTACTGATAAACAACAAGAGAGATTGTTTAAAAAATCAAAAGGAATTCACCGTTTGATATATTATTAATGCATTTATGATGCAAATCAGATGAATGCACAAATTCATCCGATTTACATAGCAAATATATCAATTTACAACTAAAGACGTTTTATATGAATGAATGCATCAATTTACAACTAAAGGCGTTTCATATAGATGAATGCATCAATTTACTACTATAGGTATTTTCCCAAGTATGATAATTTGAAATACAGCATTCAAGTAAAATTCTGCTTGGAACCTCTGAATATGAACTTGACCTTAAATATGAATGAAATAAAATCTGGATTTATCAGAAAATACAAATCATATCCATTCAGATCCTTAATGTCTTATATATTAACTCAATTATAATTATTGACATACAGAATTAAAAGTAATCACAGGAAAAAAACCATAATTAACCTCTACTTTATTAAAACAGTGATTGAAGACATTCCTATATTATCACACTTTAAAAACAAGTTTCCATTGGCACAATAACTCTGTAGTCTTGACATAGTCAAACAAATAAAATGCCTGTTTTCACATTTAGTAATAAGGATTTAAATAGCAGAATGCAAATGACTGATCCTGTAACTAGAATATATAAAAATGGTTCTCTCATACACACATCCATAACATTAATATAAGTACAACAATATACCCATACTAGTGGTAAGGGTATATTATTAGACTTATTTACGCCCTTTATTATACTTTCCCTAACAATTCTACTATAGTATATTTTCTCATAGAAACTAGTCATTTATTTTTACACAAAATATTCTATCCTCAGTTTTTGTGTTGATCTGAACAGTTCACTTTCATTTTGTAATTTTAGTTATTATGAGTGTATAATGTAATGTTTACCTTCATGTGATTAAAGTAAAACAACATTAAATATATTTAAGATGCTTTTTATAACTACTATACTAAAATAATTAACATTAACAGACACTGATAGAAATTAGAACTAAATATATTAAGATAAAAATACACAAGCTTAATTTCTAATAAATTCATACAACAAAAAGCTTTTCTATACACTTTACTTAAAAAACAGCTATTTCATCTTGTTGTATGTGCTTATAAAATACTTAAATTAATGAAATTTACAATCATTTAACAAGATCCTATAAATTGCATTTTTTTTATCATCTATTAATTATCCATTCATTTGATAACAGAAAAGCCAAAATGAGTCATAAAATAGTTTGAAAATCAGAATTTTGTTATAGGATGCCTAGATATGTACACTATAAAAGAAATAAAACACATGTTATCAGGTGTTATCTAGAATAAAACAAGCTCCAGAGCTTTTAAAAGCTATTTTAATGGTAAATTTCAATTAAATAATATACATTTATAATTAAAAAATATCTTTCTTAAATGCTATTTACAGCATTTGTGCTACCATTCACAATATTTGTGGTGTCTTGTAACTTTTGCATTTCTTCAGTCCTTTTATTAACAATTTCTGGTTGAAGTTCCATATATGACATCATTAGTTTGTGATTTACAGCTACACCTTTAGAAGAGCATTTTTCAATACAAGATTCCTAAAAAAAGTAACATATATTAAAAAAAATTATTTTATAACACAAAACTTTAATACAGTAGACATTCGTTTTTACAAAAACACAGGAATGGGTAAAATAGTTCTTAATATCTAAAATTTGCAAAATAGAAAAATAACTGCTAAATCTCAAAATTATATTTTACCACACTCTTATAAATACCTCTATAATACACTCTCTCATTATAAATAAAGTGCTAACTCTTTATAAAAATAACATATAAAAAGTATTAGTAAAAATTATTATGCATTATATATAAAAGCATGTTAAATATAATTCACAATTAAAAGCAATTCTCTTTTATTTTTTGTGGCAAAATCATGTAAAGTAATCACTTACTTTTTCTATTTCAAAACTACATTTTTAAAAACACATTTTTTATGTAGAAAGACATTTCACTATTGTTTTCCTCAAAAGGAATCTAAATCTTATTAGCTGTTATTTATTTATGAATTAGATTTTGTTTTTCTGCTACCTCATTCTGAACATACATTCCCAAGAGCATTGTAGTAAGAATGTCAATTTCATAAGGGGATATTCCAAGGCATGAGCACTCCTTAAAAAGAATCCTTTAATATTTTCACTTGAATCTAATGGTTACACTCTAATGATGCAAAATCAAAGTTAAGTTAGATGCGAGAAATTCCCTATGAATCAAAAATTAAAATTCAAGAGTGAATTCACTAAGGCTAGCACATATTAATAGCTCAAAGTTTGACATAAATCATCCTAGGTTTTATAAAAAATATTTTCTTTTAATTTCAATTTTAAACAAATTTGATTTTAGAATTAAAACTATATTTTGTTCATTATTTTGATTAGTTCTTAATATTGCAGTTAACTTTCCATAATTCAAAGATTTCCAATAATAATAATGATCCAAGTTTTTTGAACATAAAATTTTAAAAAATGAATGAAAAATCAGATGATAAAAAGTAAATGCAAACAAAAAAAAAATGCCTGAAAGCCAGTTTGCAAAAATGATTTTTCTAAAATTCAGTTCATGAATGGGAATTAAAATTATCATTGCATTGATGGGAGCCTGTTAGGGACCAACCAATAGTGTGAAAAATCATGAGTAACATAATTAAGAGGTTCATAAAAAGGAGCACCAACTATACCTTTGAATATAAATTTTAAGTAAAATTAAATGCTTATTTGTTAGCATGAGCTAAAACTACATAGGTTACAAAGCTAATAACAATGATATTTTTAAGTTGTATTTGCTACAACTTTAGCAAAAAAATAACAAGTGTTATCTGAATTAAATTAATACATTGTAGCTATATACAGCTCTTTAATAATAATTTGTAAATCAAAACTCAAATGCATAGATTTGATGGGGGAGGAAATATTTCTAACAATACAAATACTATTGTATCTAACAATATAAATACTATTTGATAACATTACCAATTAAAAAAGAATGATTTAAATTCCTTAAAATAAGAAAAACACTAAATCATTATTAATTAATAGAATCTTTTTAAGATTAACTAATTGAAAAAAGTACTTGTCTTGTTTCAAATAAGTACTACATAACAGATGTCTCATTTATGTACACCATCAATTTACATTTCCTCTGTAAGACTGGAGAACAAGTATTAAATAGAAAATCATTAAACTAATAACATCTTCAGTCACTGGATAATATCTTGTCAAGACAAATACAAGAACAATATCCTTAAATGTGATTTGGATATGCTTTCAAACATTGCAATTTTAATAGACACATCCTAAAAAGTTGTGTTAAAAGGAACTGACAATGACTGTGTTAAAATGAACGGACAAAAAAAATTAAGCTGTTTATTACATTAAAATTTCTCAACAAGAATTTTCAATGAAAATGCTTAAATTTTGAATTTTTATTGTGTTTATATGTTTATTTGAATGAGCGAATATGACTTTTCAAGAGGGAAATTACATTAACATAATATTTAAAACTATTACAACACCTGAAATGAATTTGTAATCAAAACAGTAAGTCAAAGTAAAAGGCAATGGTTTTATATACTTTGACTCATTAATCACTTCAATTATAAATTATGCAGAAACAATGAAAAATAACGCTTACAATAATTTTAGTTTTGAGGCAGAAGTTAAAACTGTGGCCTTCAAAATAAAAATCTCAGATTGATCACAGCCACAGACAAATAAGAGGTGATGTTATATTTCAGTAAATACACCTGTTGCAAATAATTGAGCTCACAGGGATGCTTCCTTTGCCTTTTGAATATAGCTCACTATTTATAACATACTTTCAGAAAGCAATACATATAGTTGCTCAAAAATCTTAAAACACCCTTCAGACAACCCACTAAACAATGTCAAAGGATTTAATACATAAAAAAATTCTAAATACTCAAGTACAATTGTTACTCTGTTTTGCAATCAATACTTTGATTTCCTTAAAACTGCAATCTGATGATACAATTTTTCTTTACATTCACTCCATTTCTCATTTATTTTCTCAAGAAAAAGATATAATGACAATTACATTACTTATAATAACAGTTGCACCTATATTAGAAAAATGTAATTCTTAGAGATGAAATAAGCAAAGAATAAAGACAAGCATGGAAAATCCATAAGCAACTTGCAATCTTTTTAAGAATTGCAATTTCTTTCATTAAACTGAATAATAGAATTAGGGCATTAATATTTTGATAATTTTAGTAATTTCCTATTCCTGTCTTACTTTTATAATAAAAAGTTATATGTAAACAATTTAAATAATAAATATGTGTCAATGTTATATTTCATACACACAACTTTATTCACCTCTCAGCAATTATTAACACATATAAATTATCCAACAACTATTCTTAAATCAATATACAAGAGAAAACCTGGAGGATTTGATATTTCCAATACACATCTTTCCTTCAAAGTTTTCAAATGTATTATGCATTTATTTCCACCACCCCATTTAAAGTCTATATTGTTTAAAAAGGTAATGAATATACAAAATGAATACTACTGATCACTTTTAATATCATCACATGTTTTCTAGAGAGCATTGTTAAATTTTCCTAAAAAAATCATAAAAAATGATGGTATGACACAATACATGTACTTTTCACACATCAATACAAACTAATAAAACATACATATGTGCAAAAAACTTTTTGAAATAAAATTTTAAAAACGAATAAAATATTATTCTTCAAAAAATATTCTTTGTTATTTTTTTTTAAACGAACACAAAAAGTTTATGAAAACAAGATTACAGTATTTGAAATTAAGACAATTTTATAATCATTATAGTTGAAATCGATAATTTATCATTTGAACTTACTTCATTTGGTGTTAATTGGCGCCCAGTGAAATTTTCAATACAATGATTGAAACAAGTTTCAGCCATTTTATTGTAAATATATAAAAAGTCTTTCATCTAAAATATATAAATAAAAATATTATTTGATTTGAAATTTTAAGGAAAAGAACTGAAATCTTCATATATACAAAACAAGAATATTTGAATTTTCTCAAGAAAACTGAATAGACCTTCAAAAAATATATTTTATTTAACCAAAATATTGCCAGAGTTTATATCATATTTAATGTAGCTTAAGAATTTTGTTCAAGGAAATAAAATTAAAACCAATGGACAAAAAATATACCATATGTTCAATAGATATTATAAGCACAGAATTCTAATTTTGTGAATTCCAATAGGTTAACATATAATAATTTTATGCAATACTTAGATACATGTACATACATTTATAGATAAATTTGGTTTACAACATTAACTTATGTCATTATAATAAATTTTAAACGATGCATTATTTAAAACTTTTCATTTTATAGGCTAAATTGAATATTATAACAAACTGCATATAATTAAAAAAAATAGGACTTTAATTCAAAATATAATCTTGTTTTACAAGTTCAACTATTTATCTTTATAAAACTTTGATACCATAACTGAGCATAGAGTAACTGCACATTATAATAATTTTTAAGGAGCGAGCACAGGGAATGGATACAATCTGAGATTCAAGGAAAAAATTTATATTAGACAAGAAAGGAAAGCTGGAAATTTATAAATATTAAAAGGCAAATGATATGACAATGCAAAACAAAAAATACATTATCTCTGATTGTTCTATAATAATCAAAACAAGCTGAATCTTTTTTGAATAACTGAATTCAACCTATAACCCACAGTGGGTTTATGATAAAATGTGCTTACCTTTTCAATAATTATAATTGAAAAAATCAAACGTTCACAATTTTAAATTTTGATCAACTTAATATATTTATAATAGATTATAGAGTAAAGCAGTGATTTTACTAGAATAAATCTGCCTGATTCTCAATTTTAGTTTTGCCTACAATACCAATAACATATGCATGATGCAGTGGTTTCCAGCTTTATTTAAATTTCCAATCTATTTTAAACTTCTATACATTTTAATAATCTTTTAGTTTTCCTCATTAGCCGATCGATGGCTGAGTGGTTAGCGTTCCTGACTACTAAGCTATGGGTCATGAGTTTGAATCCCAGTTTGGACATGTATGTTACTTTTTCTCTCTGTTTCTCTGTCCTTTCTTCTGTGATGATGTATGAATGTGGCCCACCCTATAAATGTGATGGTATGGCACTGTTAATTCTACATACCTCCATGACTTGGTTTACAGGGGCCCGCTGAGTAATGACAAATGAGTAGCAGTTTCCGGCCTTGTTACGACGAAGGGTTAGTCATCCAAATGCCCAGCATTGTAAAAAAAGTTTCCATCAATCGTTTTGACTATCTTGAATCATTTTAAATGAAACTGCAGCTAAGTTCCAACATTCAATTAGTACTGGTCAACTAGTTCTAACTGAGTTAAATTAATATCAGCCCTTTATGTACAATGTCAGCAATTTAGCCAATGAACTAAATGGTAATGTTAATGCAAATGTAAATTCATGGCACAATAAATAAAATAAGGTTTTAGTATGAAGACTAAATTTAATTCTTGATTTCTATCGATTGCATTTTTGATTATTCTTTTTCTTAATTTTTCTCCATAAAACTTTTAGTACAATTTGACATATATTTTCTTTTATTTAATTTAAAAAGAAACAAAACTAACCATACATGGACAAACATTTCTTTAAAAATTTACATAATCTATTTTATTTGTGATGAAAACATAAAAAGAAACATACCATTTTTATTCTTGCAATTATTTTTACACATTATTTGGTAATTAGTAAGAAAAAATTGAGAGTTAAGAAAATGAGAGAGACACAAAATATAATTTTATAAAATATACCTAAAGACTAATCTTTTAATTGTAAATATATCACTTGATAAACTACATCATGTCATAGCTCAACAGATGTTTTTAGATGTGAATATTTAATTAAGATCTTTAACCTCTTATAACCACACAATAACAAGGTATAATCATCATACTACTTAAGTCACTGTTAAATATGATAATTAATTTAGCTAAAAATTTCTAATATACACACATGGAAGCATTTTTATTGATATCACAGATCACTATTACATACAGTTTATCATTAAAATTTCCTGCTACAAATCATGGCAGCGTAATTGTTAGTTAATATTTCATTTTTGTTAACATTTAATATAAACATTAGTCAATATTTTTAACTAAACAAAAAATGTGTAGCAGAATAAAATTATAGTGGATCTAGATTATATGGATCAAGAAATTAGAGCAATTATGAAGATTTAGAAGAAAAACATATAAATTTACTTGATACTAATAATGAAATTAATAATTATGAAATATTATCAAAAAGGTGAAAATGTGTGAAAAGTGGATAAGTTACTGAAATAAAATTAGAAATGAGACTCCTTGGTAGAACAATTTTTTATTGTTAAATTATACCAGAAGGAATTAATTCTTTATTTTTGAATCCCTTAGAAATGCAAAATTTCATGGCAATATTTACAACTATATTACATGCTCTATATATTATGCTTAAAAAGTTCTTCAGAATCTTTAAATATATAATGTTTAACAAGTTCCACATCCTTGTCAAACAACAACATTAAAAAAAAATTAAATCAATTATTCCTAGTAATTTGGTATACAAATTATTGAAAAAATTAAAATTGAGCTAGACAGAACAGTTATGTATATGTCAATCAAAACAGATTAAAATGTAAATATAGAGAACACTGAGGAAAGATATTTTTGATTTGGTATTTCATGTAGAATCAATTAGTTATTGAAGAAGAAATAATTCCTATTATCTTACTGCTTAATAAGTAATTATCAAAAGTTAAAACAGCTAGTTAGTTGCTTTTCTAAACTAAAGCATATATAAAGTAATATGCTTTGATTTAATAGCCATTAAAGCAAATATGCAATTACAAGATGTGTATTTAATTTTCATTTACTACCTTATTAAAACAAGAAATACCACATACCTCAAAATCAACAAAATAAATACTTCAGATTCTTATAATCCATAAAAATTAAATTTTTTAATATATTTTGGTGATTTCAAAAAATTTAACACAAATATACATAATATCAATTCATTTTTATTTATATTAATTTGTGAATATAATATTAATATAAATAATAATTTGGTATTTGTTAGTAATAAGCATTAGTTTTAGCATTTGTTAGTAACTACAGTATTAAGTACACATTAAAAGCATTAGATTATTAAATTGTGCACCTACTATTAACATTTTTTTTTTAAATTATACCAAGTGAATAATTTTCAGTTTATTTAGAGTTCAGAAACATGCTATTTTAATTAAATGATGCAGTACTTGTATTATGGCTGAAAGATATTATTGGGATCATTTCTCATTTGGAATTACCTTTAATTGTAGATTTTTTGATAAAAGACAAACAAAGATAATAAAAAAGTGCCCAATGTTACACAAATGACAAAATAAATATTGTTTGAGAAAAATAGTTAATACGCATTAAGTTTTCTGAAATGTTTTATCAAACTTAAAAAAAACTTTCAGAAAACTTAAAAATATACAAAACATTTAAATATGACATTAATAAAAATACATTGACATAAGAAGTGACAAACATTTTAAGATATTTTTTTAACTCACACACACAAGCCATTCAACAGTGATAAAATTATTAAAGTAGTAGTTCTTCAGCTGAAGGAACTTTAAGAATCACACTAAATATTTGAATCAGTAATTAATATACTTCCTTTTATAAGTAACACATGCTTGCTTGTAAAAGTAAGAGTGCTTGTAAGCATCTCTCATGCATATTTGCAATAAAATAATAATGAACTATCTCAACCACATTGTGAAAGTTGGAGAGGTTGTAAGATAAAGTGTAGTTGGCCTTGAATGTGTAAAGGCATTTGAAATTGATATAGAAGCAATTAAACAGACAATTAAGAAAGGTTAGATATCCATCATGTCAAGTCTCATAAACTTTAGTCAGTAAATATTTCATTGAAATTCAGGCTGATTATAATATGCCCTTTACCAATGTGATTAAAAACACCAATATTATGTCACTAGGATCGGTATCAACACTGGCACAAGAATACTGTTTAAATCATGTTTATTTCTAAAATTATGAGATTTCAAAGGAAAAGTATATTTTACATACTCAGTAAATAACTTCATTGAAGGATGCAACAGGTCTTTATAGGCTGCTTTGATGAATTACATTTCATGAATGTTTTAGTAACACCAGCAAAGATGTTCTATGGTGAACAACTCCATCTGCATTGTGAATATACTCTACTTTAGCTTCCATCAATCAATTAGAATTTATTACCCAGTACCAAGATCAATTCACAGAAAATAAGATATTTTCATTATATTTACATGTAATTGTGCAAAAAGATAGTGTACAAAAGTTTTCAGCCATCTTATGAAAATTTGTATAAGATATTAAATTGCAGTGAAGAATACTTTACTTCACTTCACTTATCAGAGAAAAATAAATATCAATTTCAATGGATTAATTCAAACCTTGTTACTTATTAGCTGAAGATCTAACTTTGAAGCAAAATGCAAGTTTCATAGCTTTCATAGTTTCATAGCTTCATAATAAATATCAATTTCAATGGATTAATTCAAACCTTGTTACTTATTAGCTGAAGATCTAACTTTGAAACAAAATGCAAGTTTCATAGCTCTGGCCCACTATTATTGCAATATGTAAAATTAAAAAATCAATAAAAATTTCGTTTTCACTAATGAAACAAATATTCAGCAGAATTAAATGACATATTAACCTATTAACAAGGTCTATAATTTTTTGAATTTGCATTTTACATTTAATTGTTCACTGATTGAAAAGCAGTGGAAATTAGCAGAGGATGCTATTTCCCAAAGCAACCAAAAAGGAAAAATAATTTTATTGTTTTTGTTTGATATTCTATAATTTCCTGTTATTTTTTGCAAAATATGACTTAGTGTGATCTCTAGTATCTAAATCTCTAAATATGTAAATGAATGTTTTTTTCTACAAGGAGTCTTTGAAATTTTATTCCAATTAAATAACAAAACTCTATATCTTTTCCGTTTTGTCTCACAAGGCTTATTTTCTGCACACGAGGGATAATTTGAATAAAACCAAAGGTTTCAAATGGATTCTGAATGACTACATCCATCCACACCCAAGATGAGAATCACTGTGTACTGTCACACTGAAAACCAAGAGTGCTAATCATTCAGTTGACAGTTTGACTAAAATAATTGTAATAACACATATTCATTCCCTTCTACATTAATTGATTTTACAGTCACAAGACTGTTGCTGAGTTACATTTCACAAGATGATTTTACATTTCACAATGATGAATATCTCGGAAAGATATTCTTAAATTCAGAAGTAATTTCTGTAAATTTGATTTTACTGGGGCAAGATCCTCAAATTGGATAAACTGTGCCAAAAACAAAATAATCTTTGACAAAATTAAGTGCTTGAGTAAATTAATGAATAAGAATTAATTAAGAATGTTGCAATGAATGACTCAGAAGAATAAAGTCACTAACAAATTCATGAAAGCCGGAAAGATTAGATAAATAAATGTTATAAAAAAAAACTCTAATGTTTTCCAAGAATGACAGCAGTTTCACGAGACAACAGTTTCATGAAACAGTTTCATGACTACAACAGTAACAGACTACAACAGTTTCATGAAATTCATATCATCTAGAGCAAGTTTTATTTGATTGTTTTTTGTGCTTGTGTTTCCTACATTTTGAAACAGTCTGATGTAGAGAAGGTGTCCATCCATATCTGTTTTAGAAGAGGATATATGAATTGTGTTTCTAGTACTTTTTCTTGAGATTTTGGTTTTTTAATTTTTTATAATGAATCTTAGATTTATTGGTAATTGAAGATTTCTTTGTGCTATTAGAAGTTGATGATAAAGTGAATTTAGATGACAAAGCTAAAAGTGGAGCAGATATTGGTAAACTACTCTACTTTGCTGGATTGTTGTTTATTTTTGCATCTGTTTGTAAAGTAGAAGAATAGGAAATAACAACTTTTGGTGTTCTATTTTTTACTATTTGTCTTGCAATATTTATATTTTGTTAATGCAAGTAATATTTTGTTTCCTCTTGGTTGCAATTACTTCTTTTTCTAAGATACAGGGCAAGATTTGGAAAATGCAACATGTGACCTGGAACAGTTACAACACTTGAAAATTTCTGAAGTAAAAGCATTAGTTTCATCACCAGATTGTGCACATTTTCTACATATAAGATCATTATTCCTACATGGCAGTTGAGAATGACCATATCTTTGACATTTAAAACACCTAAGAGGGTTAGGAATGTATGAACAAATTTTGCAACTTATACTGCATGCTTTTAGGGATTTTAGTAACACTGGAGTTTGAACAGTTAAAACAGTGTTCGGTGGGAATAAGTTCATCATCACATTGAATTTTTATACCACATACAGCACAAACTCCTTGACTACAAAGTTCTTCCAAAAATTCTGCTTCTTTAACATGTATGAAATTGTGATTAGAAAGAACATCACGAGACTCATTTAAAGCTTTATGAAAAATGTTTTGACTGGAAATAAACCCACTTTTTTAAATTACTAATTATTAAAGCATGTTTTGAGTCAATTTGAACAAGAAAATCTTCCGATCAAAATTTTTCAGCATTTTGTATATTACCAACACAAGATGTAAGAAGTTTTTGTACTACAAAAGGCGATACTCCATGAAAAGTGTTTGGAGCTCGTATTAACATGTAACAAGTACATGAATTGGTTTCAATGATGAAAGAGTAAGAACCCATATAATATCTGAAAAAGTTCATGCTCAACAGCACAGCCCACCATGGAGCATTACGAGGAGTGGCAGGCACCAACTCTGGATATTTCCAATCTCAGCGCTTGATAAAGTACTAATCAACACCCATATGCTGGTAGTCACCTCTGGAGACAATGATCACATTCAATGCAAAGATGTGACCATTCCACTTGATCCCTACCACCCTAATCAAAACTGTAGTTAAGTATCAGACGATTGATACACTGTGGGGACTACAGTGTACCACCTGTCCAAAGGGTTGCCCTGTATAATCAACACATGAGGATCTTAAATGTCCATAAGAAACAAGAAACAAAGAGGTCATAGAGAGCTCCCTAGCTTGCCATTGAGGGATGGAAAAAATAAGAACACGATTAGAAGAAGGAAGAGGAAAAACAGAGAGAGAATATAGATCCCTTGGTAACTTGGTATTGGGACGCATGTAATCACCTAAACTAAGTGAGCCTGAACTTCTATAAAAATGATATTTACTCATTTGAAATCAAAAGTATATTTGAATAGCACTTGATTCGTTTTCTATGACACATTCAAGTTGAACATAAAAAACTGATGAAAAAACAATTAGTATCCCTTAAATTAATTATTTTCTCTTTTAACATATACTTAATAAATACCACTGCAATTGCTATGAAATTATAAATATTCGTGATTTATATAATATCTAATGTACAAATTTCTATCAGTTTGGCGTGTGTGTGCGTGTACACTTATAATATAAACAACAGTACATAGTTTTGTTTTATTCTTCAGGAACAAACTTGGTTATGATTACTTGAAGAGGATCATGCTGCTAAATTTAAAGTTCTCCTTATATAAAATTTAAGAAACAAATAAAAAAATAATCTAAAAAATAAAATCACTGCCTTGTTAACCAAATCCTTACTATGGATCAATTGATCATGAGCCTTATAATACCAATTATTATAAGCCCTAATCAGGTGCCACTTACATACTAACTTTTTCAGACAAAATTTCAGAGATTCCAAAAGAAATTAGAAAAGCATGCAATATGTATTTTAGCATATGTACAGATGAAATTCATTTAATAAATCATAATTATTTTTATTAAAAACTTTATTAACATGAAAATGATTAAAACAAGAAAAAAATTATTTATTTTGATGAATTAGTAGTGGTGAGTTTTGCTTATATGAGTATTCATAAGTTGGCAGGTATAGGTTCAGTTTCACACAAAATTATAGAAATTTTCTCAAACATGCTTGGTACTCACTTTCATCAACCCCAACTGTAATCAAAAGTTAATGTGGCTAAAGACTACAGTTAAGCATGATTAATAAAATGCACCAAGTAAGCTTTAAATTATGCCAAATGGGCTTAATGAGTCAGAATGCATTTGCCTCGTATACATTTCACATTTCATGACATAATGTGATTGCGTACATGTGCGAAATATGTTTTGTGTGCTAGTAACCTTTGAAGCATTTCATTAGTAATTTGTTTTTATTTCATTATACAGTCTAAGCGTTTGAAGTGAATGATTTAATGCTTATATTTTGAATTTTTTTTTTTAAGGTAATTTTTTAAATATTAGTTTGCAGTGAAATTTTTGTTCTTAAGTAAAATTTATTTTGTAAGTTTATAAAATAAAATTTGTAAATGATTCATGAAAGTTTATAAAATAAAATTTATTCTGAAAGTTTATAAAATAAATTAATTTTCATAATAGTTTTCATCATTTTCAATTATTATTTTAAATTATAATTTTCCTAACAAAATATATATGGCCACATAATCATTCCAAGAGCATCTAGGCATACTGGTGAAGATGATTCTGCAAACAATGATTAGAAGAGTTATTTAATATACTTAATATTGTTGCATGCAATATTTTATGTTATAATTTTAAGTATATATATATATATATTGGTATTTAGATGTATTTTGTATGGGGTAATGTTGATCAATTTGAAAGTCTAGTTTTTATAAGAATGTTTGTTTACATTTTCGGTTTATTTTTATTGCACATATTAAATTAGTGTTAGATTGCATTACTGTTATTTTTTTAAGGTGAATGCCACTGCCCAGTTATTTAAATGTTGAGTTTTCATGAAAGTGTATTTTATATATATTTTCATTATAGATTTACCTTAATTATCTGGTTGTCTCTGAGGTAGATTGTGCTATACTGAGGTATTTTTAAAGTGGGCATCACTGCCTGGTTAATTAAAATTAGAGTTTTAATAATATACACTTTTTTACATTAGAAATTTAGCTTTATTGCCCATATGTCACACAGTATAGGCTGCATGATACTTAGTTTATACTTGTTTTTTATTATGTAATCTTAGGGAATTTATTTTCTAAATATTAACATTTTAATACTTCTACAATAAGTAATTAGAATGAAATATTCAAAATTTTGATGTGTTTGAAATTTAAAATAGTATGGAATTGCAAAGTTGAAGTTTGAGTGCAGTCGGTATTTGATAACCAGATATTGTGCATAGTGATATAATTTAATTTGGCAAGATAACTAAGCAGCACTTGCCAAGTGCTGCTTAGTTATCTTGGAAAAATATCTTGGAAAAAAATTGGATAATTTATTTATATTATGTCATAAGTAGACATAATATAAATAAATCTATAAAACCACCAAATTTTAAATTAAAGATTTTTAATGTTACACAAATATATACACACAAATATGTTACACAAATAATTTTTAAATATATACACAAAAAATTGAAATGGTTGACTTTATAATAAATCCATCAAATATATTTTTAAAAAAAAGTTAAAATTATGCATGTTAAATGTAAATAATATAAAACCATCACTGAGTGCAAGGGTGTTTATAAATTTAATTTACAAATATTGTAAAAGAATTTTTTAAGAAAAAAAAAACGCTAATATGAGCCAAATTCTTTCAATATATTTTATGCAAAAGAATTTTACTTATTTTATTTATAATTATACTTGTATTATTGTTAATAAAAAATTAGAAGCAAATTTGAACTTGAGATAAGAACAAAAATTTTGATTTAGGGCAATATATGAAAAATAAAATTGCATTTCTTACTTTGTTAACAGAATATTCATCAACTTCCATATTGAAATGTTTCTATAAAACAAAAATAATAATTTACACAATATATATATATATATATATATATATATATATATATATATATATATATATATATATATATATATATATATATAAAGATGTATTTTTATATAAAAACTTAATTCTAAAAAAAAAACTTTAATAGTAAGCTTAAGTATAATACAAT
Source organism: Latrodectus elegans (assembly GCA_030067965.1). Classification (NCBI taxonomy): domain Eukaryota; kingdom Metazoa; phylum Arthropoda; class Arachnida; order Araneae; family Theridiidae; genus Latrodectus; species Latrodectus elegans. The sequence goes on along the minus strand of CM057817.1, from coordinate 5,964,588 downwards.
ATTAGAGAAAGAAAATTGAAAGAAAAAACGTATAGCAATGGATATTACGATCACTAAGAGTGGCAGATATGGTCTCAAAAGTTTCACAAAAAATACAATATTTATATCTTAACAACCAGAAACATGATAAATAAGAAATATAAGAACAAGACAACATCAATTTACTTTTAAAAAATGTGATTTATTATAACTAGTGAAGTGAAATTCCTAATTTTTTAAATTCATAAATTACAATGCATTTTTATTTTAAATAGATTAGGTAAGTACATTTATATAAGCTACATTCAATAAATAACAAGCCATACTCACCTAGAATAACAACAGTATAACAATAGTTATTTTCACTAAAAATTATTGAGCCTTATGGTTCAAGTATTTACATACTATGAACAAAAATATATTTCCCTTTCAAATTTCTTCCTTTAATAAAGAATTCTTCATATTTCCTTATACATAGTTATTAGTTATGGAAATTATAATTATTTTAAGGAATGTAAGCTTTAAATTATGAATTATTCCCTCTAATACTTTTAGTTTCTAATAACAAAATACACTTTTTTTAAGTTTTGCAATGGATCATTTGCTTTATTTCTAATTTCTAAATTAACTTAGAATTTAAATATTAACTATGTGACATTAAGTAAGAGCATAATTTAGAATATCGCTTTTCATTACTTAATACATCTGATTTTTTTTAATTTAAGCACCCTTCTCTTGTTTAAATCTACAAGATGCAATGATAACAGTGCACATGAAATTAATTTCAATTTGTATTTATGCAAAAAAATGCCATGAAAAAATTTTCTATGCAATCAATAACAATGTCAGATATTTGCAATAATGTTTGAATAGCAAAAATATTCACATTTTGAATAAAAGAAAAACTATCTTATAAAATTTTATATTACTTGATACATGAATTTTTAAAATCTCACATTCTAGCTATAATTGTCCTTCCTTTTACTTTCAGGGTGTAACAATATGCAGATTTAAATATTAAATATTTCCCAAGTTAACTTTTAGGTTTAAATTTCATGTAATGAACTTGATTATTTTTTAATTTATTTAGATTTAAGACTTTTTCTTTGCAGATAAACTATAACTACTTGTAATTACCCTATTTTCCTGCATATAATCTGTAGATTATGTGTTTAAAATGTTCCGAATTTTGTTGTGCATATTAGACGCAGTAGCAAGATAATCTGACAAAAAAATATTTTTCATCAGAAAAATTTAAGAGTTTTCATCATTAAAGTTTTGAAAGAAATGCCGTTTATGTTTCATAGAATAAGCATATAGCACAATACTCAGTTAACTTGTTTTAACTACAATCAGCATTATCCAATTACGTTGAAGAATGAATATAGTTATTCTGAATAGTTATTAAAGTTGCAATTCATTAACATCATTTCACCTTCTGTCTCGACCTTAACTGTTTCGCTCTGAAAACATTCAAATTTATATCTTGCCATAGGAAGTGAAAATTATCAAGTTACAGAGCAAATTTTAAATTGAAAGCTATAAGGAAAACAAATAAAAAATGTCGACAAACGTGTAATGTAAGGTGAAAAACAAAGCAGGCGCGATACAAAAGAAAAAATGTATTCCATGTGTAAGTAGAAAGTAATCAATTTCTTTCGTTTAACTATTAATGAAACAAATATGGTTTATTTTTGAAGTATATCTAACCTTGTTTTAAAATCTAAAAATCGATAAGGTTTACTACGATCTTCTCAGACATTGATCGATATTGTGCTTCTATCTCAGTTAATCGCAATTCGCTTTGAGGTAGATTCTAACAGATCTTTATCAATATAAATGTTTTTTTTTCTGTAGAATTTATAATATTTTTAATTATAATGAATATTTTTCATTTTATTTGGCACCAAATCATCAGCAGTATAAATTTTTGACTATTCGTTGGAAAAATAGCCACGGATTATGCAACGCCTTTTTTTCTTTTGCTCAAATATAGGGGCTTGCGAATAACATGGAGGAAATTGCGGTAATTATATTGAGCTATCAGAGAAAATTTAAGCATTTACTTCACATGAATGTAAAACATGTGTTTTGAGAAAGAAAATATAATTGCCACCTTTTTATATCATAAATATTTCTTTATCACACAAAACATTTTTTGCAGATATGATTAACTAAGTAAAGTCTATAGAAAATATGGTTCTTCAAACATACCACATTTATCATACTTATTCATAGTAATACCTAAAAATACAAATTAAGTTTTTCTCATTTAGAGTCCACTTTATTATAATAACTATAATGAAATAAGAGAGAGAGGGGCTAATTAAATTTTCCATAAATTACATTCTTCTAGTAAGGAAAGATGGGAGTAGATTTGCAAAACCTCAAAATTTGTATACTAAATGAAGAAATCACTTAGGAAAAGAGTTGAACTTACTTCCAGTTTGAAAAGAAAGTATGAGATCCTTTTCTTATGATACCCCAAGAGCCAAACACTTTTAGTGTTTTACCTTGATTACTGATATTGAATTTTGTGTTATTGGAATGGATTAAGCATTTCTGAAGACAATATTGGGAGAAGACATGATATGTTTAAAAAAACTTCTTTAATTGAAAGGAAAGATAAATGATTGCTCTCCATTTCAGAAGTGAATTTTATTTCAATTCAGAAGTGCAGCTATATTTCAATTTATATAGCTTTAGCATTTCCTTTCAATTTTCATGAGGGAGTGAAAAATACAATATAACGATTATACAATTTACCTTAATTTTTCTGTTAAAACTCAAATGGTTAAAAAAAAAATTATGCTTTGGATGAGATATAAAATGGCTATGTCAACAAAAACATAAAATTTAACTTTTGAGATCTTTATTTTACACATAAAGATAGAGCATATTTTAGATTTAAGAAATATTATTTTCAAATTCCTTTTCATTTTTTTATTCTTCCTCAATATTTCTGAGGTGTTAAAATTAGATTTTTGCTTAAAAAGCACACATGAAAATTTTATAGAAACATTATACATTAAAATGAAATATTGAGCAACTAATTAGATAAAAAATCAAATCAAAATATACATTTAAATATGATGATGTTCATTTTAAAAGTGTTAATGAGAAACAATATAGCATCAGTCTTAAAATGGTCAAATATTGTAATTTAACATCAACAACTGATGATTTCATAATAAGAAAATTCTACCTACTTTAATTAGAAAATTAAATTATATTATGGTTAAAATGATAATATTACGATTAAAATTTAAATTTGGTATAGTGTAAAACTTATCATAAAATGCAAGAACCCATCAATAACTTCCAGTAAACTAACTTCCATTAGAAAAACTTTTAACACAAAGCATGGAAAATCTTGACATTTGAAATGTTGGAGTCACAAGTATCTTATCATGTAAGTAGGACATTTTTTGAAATAGCATTTGAAAAATGCATCAGTATGATAAAAGGGAAAGTTTTACCATATAGATTTCCATGACTTGTTAAAAGTGATAAGAAATTTGGATGATATTTTTGATAAATTTAATAGTTGAAAATCCATGTAAGACTGTATAATATAGCACATGTAATTTGTAAACAAATTATATATATTAATAGCAATACCATTAATTATTTTGCTATTAGATTCATTTATAGACAAAAATAACAATAAATAACTTATTCAATAAGCTTAATATATAAAAAAACAGAATATGAAAAAAAAATTCTCAATTTTGCCAGAAGAAAATACTAATGAAAAAAAGATACATTTTAAAATTAAAACATCTTTGGTTTTCCCCCACAGAACATAAAAAGTTTGCAGGTATCAGAACAAATGGAATGTCAATAATGCTTAAGTAAAAGAGGTAGTTTATGTAAAAAAAAAAAAAAAATAGCTTGGATAGGACACTAAGAACAAGTTGAAATGGCCCATTGTCTAGCTCATAGGTTCCCAAAGTGGTCCAGATGGACCCCAGGGTCCATTGAAGATCTCGCGAGGGTCCACATAGACATGCAAAGAAAACAGGGATTCACAAGTTATAAGTGGGGGTCCATGAAAAATTTTCTAGTCTTCATAATAAAGAACAAATGCTTAGCTTGGATTTATCTATTAACGTAGACGGTAGCATCATTCAATAGGTAAGTACTCAAAATTATTCGCAACTCAGTTCAAACACAGAATTGAATAGAACAATAGATAATAGTACAAGTATATAACACATGTCGAGACTTGCAAAATGACGCACATGCGCCCACTCGTTCGGATGCTTGTTTAGACCTGTAAAGCGATGAAATGCGACTTGTGCTGTGCTTGCAATCTACGTTAGTAAAAATATGAAGGCCCAGGACAAAACCTTCCTTTTTGTTTCTGGGATTTCGAACATAAAAGTGTGTCTTTTCTTGGTAAATTAAAATTAATGAAGCAAAATTTTAGTCTGTGGGAATTCTCCCAGTTTAAGCACTTGTCAGTGTAACTTGCTTTTTAAGAATTGAGAGCAATATTTATTACACAAATGCAAAATGTAATGAGAACGATATTAGTTTACACTTGAAATTTTAATTTTTATTTACTTAATGGAATTCCATTTTTTACATTAGTACTTGTAACCACAAATTTGGATTCCTCCGATTTGTTTGAGTATATATTAAGCAATAATGGAGAAGTAATTTTGCTCCTTAATCATAATATTTTTATGATGATCCAGGTTTCAGATGATAAAAAAACACATCCTCTAAGACCAGGGAACAATGCAGTGGGCAAAATGTGCCAAGTGAGTGATAAAATGTGGCAAATAGGCTTAACGGTTCAGAATGAGTTGCATAACAAGATTTTTGCTTTATGATGCAAAGTGATCATTTTATAAGTGTGAAATTCATTTTATAAGAAACCTCTGAACCATTTAATTAATTTTATTTGGTAACAATTTAAAAATTTGTTTAAGTTAATGTTCTCATTATTGCACTTCGAATTTTTTTTAAAGTTATATTATTTGGAATTTGTGAAAAATATATTGTTTGGAATCTTTAAAATATGTTTTAGAATTTTTACTTTTAAAAGGTATATTCATTGAATTTTTTTTAAATTATATAAGTTCGAATTTTTGTTTAGTCAGTCATTAAAAGATCTGTATGTATGTATGTGTATATATATATATATATATATATATATATATATATAGTGGTAACATTGATTAATTAGAAACTCTAGTTTTTATAAAAATGTATATTTACCTAAGTAAATACTTTATAAAGTATGCTTTATTAGGTCTGCTTTAGTGTTAGATTGTGCCATTTTGAAAAATTTTTAAAGTGAGCGTCATTGTCTGGTTAATTAAAATTCTAGTTTTAATAAAAAAATGCAGTTTGTTTACATTAGAAATTTAGCTTTATCGCCCAATTGTCACTCTCTGTAGTATGTTGCACTTTACTGGTGTTTTTCTAAAGGTGAGGGCCACTGCATGGTTAATTAAAATTCTAGCTTTAATAAAAAATGCATTTTGCTTATATTAGAGATTTAGCTTCATTGCACATATGTGAACTTTTGTAGACTTCTGGATACTTAATTTATATTTGTTTTTTTATGCAAGCTTTGGGCAATTAGTTTCCAACTATTACATTTTAATACTTGTACAGATAGTAAATATAGTTAAAAATTTGAAATTTTGATATTTGCAGTTTAAAATAGAGCACAATTTTAAACTTGAAGTTCAAATGCAATCAGTATTTGCTTCTTATTATGTAAGCCAAATATTGTGCATAGTGACGTAATTTAGGTTGGTGAGACAGCAGTGTAGCATTTGGCTTATAAATTTGAATTCTCTCCAAACCCCTGCAGGTACCTGGTCTTTTACCAAACCCATTTCCTCAAACTTTATTGACAGTTTATTTGCTTGTCATTCAATGGTTATACATACACACAAGGATTACTTAGGCCAGACCTATAGTTTAGAACATTCATACAAAAAATGTGGGATTCAAACTCAAGCTAAGCTTTCAGTAAACTTTGATACACAGAATAGCTGGAAATAGAATATAACAGATAAGATAATATTATTCTACTATCCACAAGCTATCATAACAAAAATTCAAAAACAATGTCGACATATTCTTCATAAGCAAAAAGAGACACATGTTTAAAGATTAAGAGACTATTTGATATCCCTGATAATTTCAGGTGAAAATAATATTGAAAAAGTAAAGCAATTTAAAAGTTCAATATTAATTTTAAAAGTAATAAGCAAATTTAAATTTATTTTGGTTTATCTATAGCAGTGTAAAGAAACAAGTTAAATAAAATATTGCCAAGTCACTTTACAATTATGCACAAAAGGCCTAGTAAACATACAACTTATGGTTTACAATGGATTTTGAAAAATTACAAACATACACAACTAACTAATATACTAAATAAATTATCAGTGAATTAATTCTATACCTAATTTACTTTCAAAACATGTAATGTTATAAATATATATGCTATAGAGCTTATGAATGTATGAAGTTGTATGCATAGTAGTTTCTATACAAATATATTTATTATAGTGTTTTATGGAAGTAATAACTAATTTTAAAAAATAACTTGTTCTAAAAATCAGAAAAAAAACTATGAAATATTAATATTTATGATAATATTTCTAACTTAATAAATTTGCTGATTATTCCACTTTTAATAAAATTAACTAACAAAGCATGAAAACTTATTTTCTACAAAATAGCTTGATAGGGTAAAAAGATACTGTTTACAGAGGAGAAAATAAACCTATCATTTTAACTGAAATGCAAATTGCACTGATCAATGTTAACATTTTTTAAAACACACAGAACATTAATATATAGGGGAAAAAACAAATATTAATCATATATACACGTATCTGAGCGTTCTAAATCATAAACAAGCTATTGTTTCTGGCTTCTAAAACATTTTTAAGTTATGTTATGATGTATTTTAGCATATATAAAAGCATTTATTAAGGAATAAATTCAAACCAATATTTTGTTTCGATTATTGAAAACACAATTGAAGAAATTTTTGTTTTACCTCAAAGAAGAATTAAATCAATTAAATCAAACAGAAATATTAATGATGAAAAATTTGCTGGGGGATACTTCCGTACGTAAAGTTTGCTTCTAGGTACAAATAATAAGAAAAGTTTCAAAGAGCAAAAGCAATATGAACATAAAATAATCTATAAACAGAGAAATTAGTTTACATATATTGATTAATTGATTGATAGCAAAACATTTAGAACAGACAATAATCAAAAATGTTTCTAGTTTGCCTACATTTTTAAATTTGATTGTGTGTGTGTGTGTCCTTGAAATATAGATTAATAAAAAGTATTATTCCACTCTTGAATAAAATCATTTCATGATATTTTACCTTAATGTGTTAACACATTGAGTTAAAATGTCATGGAATGATTTTGTGTTAGATTGGAATAATATTTTATATGGATGGAAGTTTCTGTAAAGTGTAGAATAGAGGGCGCTACTACCGTGGAGATCTGCGAAACTTCCTGATTACTATTCCACGATTGTCTTATACCTTTGTGCTTGTTTTCTGTAGTTTCCATTGCTTTTGAGAAATATTTATTTAAAAGTAATTATCCTATAAAATTTTTTGAAATGTAAAAAGAAAATATAGGTAGTAGATGCTGCGTAGCATTTGGTTGCAATATGCGAGCTAAAACAAATTTACTTTCGCAAGTGAAAATTTTCAAATTTCCAATGTAACCCGATTTAAAATCTTTAATTTAATTAGCTGTATCTTAAATCAACTCTTAAAAATAAGACTTAAATTTTAATTGCAATAAAAACCAATATTTGTTTAAAATATTAATAAACAACAAGTAAATAACTAATTTTGTTCTATTTATTATTGATACCATTTCACATATTCTAGAAAGATCAATTAAATTTTAATGCAATTTATAATACTATAAATGAAATGATAAATAATACCTTGCTTAATATTTGAAATGATTTATAATTCAATCGCGTGCAAAATATATTTCCTGAAATTTTGGAATAAATGCATAAAATTATAAAAATTAGTTAAAAAGGAAAATAATTTTAACAATTGAGATAAATAATAACAAGAGTTAGAATGTGGGTTACATTCTAATTAATACAATAAGTGCGATTCCCCACAAAATATGATAATCCATCAGGATTATTTAAGTAAAAATTTTTAAAAAAATTTTAATTTACGTGATCACCACTGATTGCACTCTTATTAAAAATTATGATTTTAACGGGTGAAATAAAAAAAATTTCGAAAACAGAAATAAATACCTAAAAATATTCAAATAAAAAATTTTTGCGATTGCTTTGATTTTCAATGGGAAGAGAGAAAACCAGAAGTATTTAAGATGGCTTCCCCTGTCAACTGACGTTAGTTTTTGTTTACATTGAAAACTCCATCCATAAATCTATATTTGTTGTCAAGAGATAAATAATAGCGACAATATTATATCCATCATTCTGTTTTTAGGATAAAAAATATTATTATTGAATAACTCTCATTATATTAATGCAAATTTGATTAAATGAGTAAATAAAAAATATACGAAATCTAATCCACCAGGTGTAACATATAATGACACAAGAAGAAAATGATCGGGTGATGAGAGGAAAAAATAATTTCGTTTTCCACTTCTGTTTGGCAAACTATATGTGATAACCTTATTTTTTTCAATTTAACTTTGTGAAGAAGATTCTGTTATGTTTTTTCAGGGAAAAAATACACTGCTGGCATCCATAAATGCAACACCCTGAAGGAAGCATGGAAATATCATGAAATTTACAACTTGTATTAGAGGAGATGAGATATGCAAATGATTAAAATTTCAGCGCAGAGGTGCATCACGCGCGTCTGTGGGGCCACCTCAAAGCGCTATTTAAAGTTTAGAGATTTCAACAATTTCAAGTTCGGCAGTTGGGTTTTTCTTGTGGTTTTTCAACTCAATGGTATTACAGTGTCCATTTACTGTTTTCATTGGTAATTCACTTTACACTGAATTTTTTCAGTGGTCCGTGTCTCGTAACTTATACATGAAACGGTCGCTGTTTTTTCTACCGCATATTGTGAGTGACACCATCGTTGGCTGCTGAAAGAGACTAGTGTCTCATGATAGAACCCTGAACGTCTGCTCCAGAAGGGAGTTCTTACGCATGAGCACTTGAAGAAAATAGTTGCAATAATTTAACGATATAAAAAGTGAATATTGTTCAGACTTAGTTTTAGAAACCCTATGGTCTTCGATTTGCTTATTTACATTATTATAATTTCTTCTGTGCCAGCGAAAAGCGATTAAGATAGTAAGAAGAAAATGGGTATTTATGTGTTATCAAGTCGACCTTTTTCGCCTTAAGAATAAGTTCTAGAATTATGTAAATTTTAATAATTATTTTTCGAAGTATGAAGGAAAAGCAGAATAGTTTATTTATCTCAGCACCATATAAAATACAAGTAGGTTAAAATTTATATTTGTATTTTATATGGTGCTAAATCTCATCATTAACGGCAATTAGTTTTTCGAAGATATGGTGGATGGGATAATGCGTAAGTACCAAAGAAGGGTGGATTGCAGTTATCACATTTTCTTCTGATTTTTGTGTTTTGATAAAAAAAAAATAATAAACATACCCGTGGGAATGAAATGCCATGGTAAAATTACTAAATAAATTGTTTTTGACACTTCATCATGGTTTAATTATATATTAATATCTCAAGATTTTTTTTTCAAAAAGCAAAATTAAATTCTTTCAATTTAAATTAAAAATTGTTAAAAAAAATTTTTTACACCTGAATTGTTTTAATAAGCTTTGGATGTAATATAAATTTAAATTAAAACAACTGAAGAGTTAAAAATTTTGTTATTTAGTGTGTACATCTTATAAGATAAACCACAATCTGTAAATAATGAACATCTTTAGTTCAGCTTAAGAGTACAATTCATTTATTTGAAAATAATTTAATTTTTTAATTTTAAAAATGAGAAAATTTATAAATAATTTATAAATGTCCTCAATTATATGTATCAATGATTTAAAGACATCCAGTATCACATTTCCCTCTGATTTCTGTGTTTTAATATGGATATTATAAACATATAAATGAGAATATAAAATACCATAGTAAAATATTGAAGGTAAAATTAAATAATTCTTTTTCACTAAATATACCAAGAAAAATATTCATGTATTATAACTTTACCATGCATACATGAGAAATGCCTAGTTTTATTATAAATTCATTTTATTTTACGTAGTATTTTTACCTATTTTTCAGTTAATGCTCAAATCACAAAACTATATTTTATCTTTGGATTATTTATAAATTTATTAGCTCAAATTGTTTTTTTTAATTTAATTAAAATTTGTGTCATGTTTAATTAAAATTATTTGTTTAATTTTTGCATACATTAGTTATTTTAACAAACTTGAATTAAAAAACTGCATAATTAAAATGTTTTTTTTTATTTTATTTAGAGTGTAGATTGTCTATCTTTTAAAATAAAAAGTCTTCTAAGATAAATCACCAGCAGCCAATACAATAAATATCTGTAATTCGATTCCAAGTATAATTCATTTATTTGAAAAATAAGATTTTATTTTTTATAAATGAGAAAATTTAAAAATAATACAAAATTTAATAAAGTTTCTCTGTAATATGTGCAAAAGATTTTAGAAAAAAATGTATTATTTTATATGACAAAAATATGCTAAATTTTAGAAAGGTCAGTTAAAAGTTATATCGCCAAGTCAGCGAATCATAGCTACAATTTTCCGTAGCCAACGATCAGGTTCTTTCTCGAGAAACTAGTGTGGTCGCAGGACGGTGGCTGCAGCATTTAGCATTGAAATTGAAGGAAAGTAAAAGCATGCACAGACTTATTAATAGGTCTACGCATGCGTGGCGGCCATATTTGAAATCGTTGTTTTATTTACCTTTTCTGTATATTTATTTAAGATCTTGCGTATTAACATTATTTTTAACAGAATAATTTAGTAAGTACTATCAATTATTTTAAATAAATAATTTATAAATATCTTTAAAATGTCTATTTATTTAATTTTGTCACATTGTTTTTACAATGATAGTTTTTATTTCGTATTTGTTAAATTAAGTCAAAATAAGCATTGCAAATAATCTAATTAAATAATATGAATAAATTTTAGTATTAAATTTTTCTTTAGTTGGTTCATTGTTTTTGATGTTGAATCCATAATATTAACAACCTACGATTATTATGATAATTAAAAACCACAGTGGCCACCCTAAAGAGCAATCTTGATCATTTCTTATGTATATTTTTGATGTAATCTATTTTTAATTAGATTTCTTTTTGTTATTACAATAATTTTTTGTTATGTGAAACTTCACCATGAATAGGTTAGGATTTTTACATAAATTTAGTGATCTAAAGTTTTACTCCAAAAGAAATTTCTTCCTATATAATGTGAAAATCCGTTTTACTGATAAACATCAGGATGGATTATATATTATATTGTAAGGATTTTCTATAAATTGATAAATAACAAATGTCTATAAGTAATTTCTAAGTTTTTATAAAACTTAAATTTTAATTCTTTTACATTTGAAATGTAATTATATTCGCATAATAAGTAATTTTGTTCCAACAATATCCATGATTTATTACATAATACAATTAATTTTAATTTTATCTTTGCAATATTTGAAGTGGACTGTTGAAATTAGTCCATGCTGATAAAGTCAATTTCCAGCATAGGGCACATTATACAGTTTGTATAATAATATTAGTTTTTATATTTAGATATAAATGTATAGATAAATTCTTCTGTTGAACAAAAAGTAAGAAAGGGGCTCTTCCATTATACTCCTGTTTACGAACCTGAAGAAATCCATAGTAGCAATTCAACACTGTGGTGGTGATTGGGTTAAAGACTTGAGCCGATGGAAACTCAGCCTCCCCTGTGCGGCAATAGTGCATGGAACAGTGCACTATTTGTCACCTTGGCCGGAGAGTGATTGCGGTATCCCCGCCCTTTCAGTTGAAGTGCTCGGTGTGATGACTCATGGCATATGGCCAGGTGAGTTTCTTAACATTCGATGAAAAGGGAGTGAGTACGGTGACGATATTATGCCATGCAATTTTGTATTCTACTCGTGTGCTAATGCTGTTTCCTGGCTTAAATATCAAAAATACATTATCGCTTAAAAATAATTTAACGATAGTGTATTTTTGTTACTAAGCCAGACGATATTGATGAACCCCCCCTTTTTTACATAAATTACATTTTAGCAATAAGTTTTTCATACATAAAAATACTTGTATTGAAAGGTAGTTTTTTTAATAGTTTTGAATAAATTCAAAATGTAATAAAAAAATCAGATAGTATACTTGGTGAAATTAATATGAAACGTATTTTACCGATCATCTAATATTGTTTCCCTCTTGGGCATATCAGTATTTTCAACAGTTTTTATTGAAGGAGACATAATTAAAATTCAATAATTTCAATATTAGAAATTTGTTTTCATTTTTTTATTAATAGAAAAACTCCAATAAATTTGCTTTGAGACAATATACATTAGAATTTTTTAAATAATTTCCAATTTTAGAAAAAATAAAATTTGAATTAGTAGCTTGTAAATTGTTATGATTTTACAAATATTTTTTTTAATTTTACAATGGATATTTAATTGTAAAAATATTAAATTAAATTATTGCTTCCATAAGACATATTTTTCACAAGTCCTCATAAATTCATTCAGAAGTTTGGTTCTAAAGATTAGAATCATAAGTCATTTATTTAGTTCTTCCAATGTATTTGTAGTAATTGGTATATCTTAACATAGATTACATCTAAACAAGAGGTTTTGATTTATTTAAAATAGAACATTGATTCTATTTTAATATAGAACACAAGATTACTTTGTTTAGTTAATTTTTGATATTGTTTTTCGTCAATTTTATATTTACAGCAGGAAAATTGACTTAAATATGAATATCCTTGAAACTTTTTAAAAGAAATATTTGCAGAGCTAAGGGGGATAAGAAATTACAAATTTTTTGTGATAGTTGTATTAAATTTATTATTGCAATGACATTAAAAATAAGTATTCTCACAGTTACAAATGATCCTATTTCATTGTAATTTTTAAAAATATTTGTTTAATTCTCCATTTCAATATTTATGAACTTACACAAAATAAAATGTTCACAAAAGATAAAGTTTTATTATTATTCTTTTTTTACATATTATTTACATCAGACTGGCCTTTCTCCAAAGTTCTTTTTAAGTGTCTCCCATCTTTGTCTGACACACACATAAGCCATTTCTTAGTATATTGCTGTACATCACTATCTGTAATACAGCTGCCATGGCATTGAGTAGAAGCTACAAATAAAATAATTAATATCAGAAACAAAACATAACTTTTTAAACATTTTTATTTGATACTATTAACATTAAATTGCTTCTGAATAAATTCTGTATAATCTAATAAAATAACTATAAATGTTATACTGAAATGTCATGCAATTTTAAAGACGTTAAAAGATTATTAAAATTATGATTTAAGTTTAGAATTAAAACCTATAAATTATAAAGTTTATCTATAAACTCCAATTAACATTTTGATCCAGTGGCAAACTTCACATTTAATGATCATATAAATACGTAAAAAAATAAAAGCTATCCATTAATTTTTCATAAGTTACAAACACTATAAAAAGAAATCACATAAATTAAGTAAAGGATAACAGAAACATAAGAAATATTGTGTTCTTATGATTTTTTACAATGGTTGATTCTGAAATATTTAGAGTAGACTGAATAAGTAAAAATAAATTTTTACATTTGAATTTAATATGATGTTTACATATATCATTATATACCTTTTTAAAATTTATTTCTGCAATTTATTCTCTGTCAGGAGCACAGATCAACTATTTCTTTATATTTTGCTGTGTATCAATATGTGTGATACAGCTGTCACGATGGCAAGTTTGGTTTGTTTGTCGCTCAACGGTCATTTTTTGCACACGAGGGATAATTAGACCGCTACCTACGGTTTAAAGTGTATTCCGAACCACTATAAACATCCATGCCCAAGGTGGGATTCAAACCCATAAACTGTTGAACCGAAGGCAAGAGCGCTAACCATTCGGCTGCCAGGTCGTCTTCGCGGTGGCAAAGAGAAGCTACAAATAAATAAGCATCTGCCAGTCTCCTATAAATAATGTTAAATAAAATAACATCAGAAACAAAGTAAGATCAACATTACAAACATTTTAATAATTAATAATATTAATATTAAATTGCTTCTGTTCTAAAACAATTTTAAACATTACATGGAAATGTCACAAAAATTAAAGTTGTTAAAATATTACATATTACAATTAATGTTTAAATTTAAAGAAAAAAGTTATAAATTTAATCCATATCCTCTAATCTACATTTTGATCCAATGGTAAACTTTGTATTAAAAAAATACATAAACACGCACACACAGCATAAATGAAAAATAGAAAATAACAATTATTCTTAATTTTAAGTTACAGGAACAATATAAACTAAAATTACATACATTATATATAAACAAAGGATAATAAAACATGTAATTATAAATTATAACAGAAACATATCAAATATTGTTTTCTTATGATTTGTTACAATGGTTATTGTGCGGAGAATTGCGTTACTTAAATACAAAAGAGAGAATTATAAATAATGCGTTTATTTTGCTGCCCGGTTTCGCAGCGGGGTTTTTTAAGCAGCGTAAGAGTACAACATAAAGAGACTTACAAGAAAAAAGGTTGCCGTAAATGGCGTGATTACAAAATGCGCCAAGGAGGGTGCTCCATAGCCAAGATTACATAACAAATACGGAACATCCCGCCCGACGTTGAAATATGATTGTTTCAAAGAAAAATATAAAGTTACATCACTAATTGACATATAAACACACACAAAAGTGATACAATAATTATAACAGTAATAATGTGATTACAATTAACATATAGATTTGACAAATAAGATTAAGAATTTTAATTCGACTGAAAATTATCCACAATAGGCAAAATGCAAATTTTAAATATAGGTCTTCTAATATTTTCTTATGCATATATGCGTATACGTAGATATACGTATATCTGCTACTGACATTGCCGTCTGGTCCTGAAATTACTTTGATGATTCTACCTAAAGGCCACTGGTAAGTTGGAAGCTGAATGTCCTTATTAACACTAACATGCCAGTACTTAAATTTATTTTTTAAGCAGCAACTTTGAGCGCTGTTGTAAATTACTCAAATAATTGTTTTGCCAGTGTTTCCAAGCAGTTTGTACTAATTTTTGAGTCCTTTGCCATCTAGTAAGTAGATTGTATCCCTTATTAATGAAGTTACGTTCTGGTATAGAATTTATAGGTTTTCCTATTAGGAAGTGATCGGGAGTTAAAACTAAGGATTCGTCAGTATCGGTGAGAAAAGGAACTAAGGATCGTGAATTAAGGATCCCCTCAATTTCAGTGATTACAGTTAGAAATTCTTCTAGTGTTAGTCTTGCGGAGCCTACCACTCTTTAAAAATGATATATTTAAAGATTTAACTCCCGCCTCCCAAAGACCACCAAAGTTGGGAGCCCTTGGGAAGGGCAAAAATTTCCAGCTGATACCTTCGTAGGAAAGTATATTCGAAACATCTTCTCCTAGCATTAATTTGTATAAGTGTTTAATCTCTGCTGAGGTACCTGTAAAATTAGTCACATTATCGCTGAAGATAAGTGAGCTTTTTCACCGACGTGCAAAAAATCTTTTCAATGTATCGATTAGAGCCTCAGAAGTTAAGTCGGAAACAAATTCTATGTGTACAGCTTTGGTTGCCATACATATAAATAAGGCGACATATAATTTTTGTAGAGAACCCTTTCTCTGTCCCTTATATTTTACTTCAAAGGGCCCACATAAGTCGATTCCTATGTTTAACAATGCTGAACTAGGGGTAGGAAGCAGGAAGGTCTCCCATAATCTAATTGGCGACAATTGGCTTGTTTCTGAAGCATTCTACACATTCGTGAACTACTTTGCGTGCTGCACTTCTGCACTTAACAATTTATTTCATTATCTTCTGCCACCATTGGGCCAATACTTTAAACGAATAGTATTTAGAAGGGCTAGAGGGCCAACATGAAAATATCGTTTGTGATATAAGTTTAACCAATTTATTTCCAGCTGGCAAAATTATAGGATGTTTTTGATTAAATTTTAAATTAGAATGCGCAAGTCTGCCACCTACTCTAATCAATCCATCGAATGGATGAAGAAATTTCAACTTACTTGATGGGATGGGCAATCCCTTTTCTAAAGCAGATATCTCCGGAGAAAAATACCTTACCTGAATCCTTTTTAAAAGTAGATTTTCTTCGTTTTTGTATTCCTCTTGTTAAAGGAATCGCCTTTTCCTTTCAGAAAATTTACAATTTCGGAAGAACATTAAAATAAATGATAGAATTCTAATTAGTTTATGAAAATTATTAGTGATATATTGAGTAAATCATTTAAAAATTTAGAGTCTTTAATTGAAGTTAATGTTATTTTGGACGTAGGCATGAATTCATCTATAAAAAGTTTGTCGTTTGAGACACTAGAAATTTGTACAGTCTGAAAGGCACGTAAATTTAATTTCGAAACGTCTGGTCATTTAAACCACAATTTGCTTGCTGCAAGAGCTTTAACATTGAGTCCTCTGGAAAGTAAGTCAGCAAGATTATGCTTTGATGGAATGTGCTGCCATTGAAAGTTTTTTGAGAGTTGCTGAATTTGAGACACTCGGTTGCTAACAAATGTCTTGAGTAAATGGGAAGGAGAGTTTATCAATGCGAGGGCTTTAGTTAAGTCCGAATATAGTGTGACAGAGTCTATTTGCAGTCTTATTGCAGCAATGACTTTCTGGGTGAGTTTTGAGAGAAGCAGGCAGGAGCAAAATTACAGTCTTGGGATAGTCACGGATTTTGTTGGGGCCACCCGGGATTTACTGCACAAAAGCTGGCTAGTTGTTTCATTTATATTGGATACAGTTTTTATGTAAATCTCAGCACCATATGCCTTTGAAGACACGTCTGCAAATCCATGTAACATTACGAGTTTTGTGCTAACTTGCTTAAAATATCTGGGAACATGAATGGATTCTAAATCTGACAGAGTTTTAAAGAAGTTATCCCATTGTTTGGACACACATGGTGGTAGAATTTCGTTCCAGTCTAGTTTGAGTGACCACAGTTGCAGCATGAATATTTTTGCTTTGGCAATGATCAGTCCTAGGAGTCCAAAGGGATCATATATGCGAGCAATTTGTGAAAGCACATCCCATTTAGTATATTTGCAATCTGTCCTGGTGCTAACCTTAAACATAAAGGAATCACCTAAGCTGTTTCAAAGCATCCCTATAGTTTTGACCATTATTTCCTCAGAATTTCGATCAAGTGTGAATTCCTTAAGTTCAGTTGATGAAGCCCTATTGGAACACTATTTGTGCAAAGACATATTTCCTCGTTGGAGCAGCTGGGTTAATTCTGATTTGTGTTTTTCAAAGTCGCAAAGTTCTGAAGCACCGGAGAGACAATCGTCCATATAAAAATCTTGAAGTACGGTCTTTGAAGCTAAAGGAAAGTCACTTTCCTCATCTAGAGCAAGTTGTTGCAAAATTTTTGTTGCTAAGTATGGAGGGTATGCGGTTCTATATGTAACCATTCGTAACTTAAAAACTTTAGGGGGGGATGTTTTACTATTCTTCCATAGAATTTTTTGAAGTTAAGTTTGCGAAGGATTAACCTCAATCATTTGGAACATTTCTTTCATATCTGCAGTAAATGCATAAGCATTGTTTTCTAAATCTTATTAGAATTGAGAAGAGATCTTCCTGTAGCACTCCTCCCTTGCTTAATAGGTCGTTTAAAGAATTTTCACTAGACGTTTTAGTAGTCTCGTTGAAGATTACACGAAGTTTAGTAGTCTTATTTGATGGACGTAACACACCATATTGCGGTAGGTAGTAACCATCTTCAGTGTTTGAATCTTCTTTCAATTCTTCCATGTGTTATAATAATTCATACGCACTTAGAAAATCTGAATAAAGAGTTCTCATTGTGAGATCGCGTTCTAATCGTACCCATAACTGGTCAAGTCTTTTTGATGCGATTACTTTAGAATGTCCTAACATATCTTCGGAAGAATCGGGTATGAATGGCATTTCCACAACGAATCTACCATTCGGTTTTCTATAGCGGGTTTTTGCGAAAAAAAATGATCGTTACAATACTTTAAATCATTGTTACAAGTTTCATTAGTGTTTACTTCTTCAATTTCCCAAAAACGCGTTTGAGAGTTTTATTAAGAACATCTAAGTTCTTACTAAAAAAACATTGTTTTGGAGTATTACAAGTAGGGTTGTCTGAAATAACATTTGAAACAAGATAACATAAGCAACTTGATTGTAAGAATAAATTGTCATCTATCATTATTTTATCTTCATTCAATAATGAAAAGAACAATTCTGTTCCTAAAAGAATATCTATTTTTTCAGGAATATAAAGTGATGGGATCAACTAGCTTAACTTCACTTGGTATTTTTAAGTTTGAAATATTTAATCTTTTAGAAGGCGTGAAACTACACTACTGGCCATTAAAATTGCTACACCAAGAAGGCGACATGCTACAGGCGTGAAATTTCTACGAAAGGAAGAAGGTGCTATGATATGCAAATGATTAGCTTTTCAGTGCATTCAGACAAAGCAGGCGCCAGTAGCGACACATACATTGTGTTTAAATGGGGAAATTGTTCAGCCGGTTCCTCATACACAAATTACATTTGAACGTTGTTGCCTGGTGAAAAGTTGTTGTGATGCCTCGTGTAAGAAGGAGAAATGCGTACCAGCACGTTTCTGACTTTGATAAAGGTCGAATTGTAGCGTACCGGGATTGCGGTTTATCTTATCGCAGTATTGCTGCTCGCGTCGGTCGAGATCCAATGAATGTTAGCAGAATATGGAATCGATGGGTTCAGGACGGTAATACGGAACGCCATGCGGGATCTCAACGGCTATCTATCACTAGCAGCCGAGAAGACAGTCATATTATCCACATGGCCGTAATGGATCGTGCAACCACGTCACGAGCCGTGAGTCAAGAAACGGGGTCGTTTGAAAGACAACAAGTGTCTGCTATTCAAGTTCGACGACATTTGCAGCATCAAGGACTCTCAGCTCGGAGACCATGGCTGCGGCTTCCCTTGACGCTTCGTCATAGACAAGAGTGCCTTCAATGGTGTGATCAACGAAGAACCTGGGCGCACGAATGGCGAGACGTCATCTTTTCAGATGAATCCAGATTCTGTGTACAGCATCATGATTGTCGCATCCGTGTTTGGCGACATCGTGGTGAACGCACACTGGCAGCGTGCATTCATCATCGTTATACTGGCCCTTCAACTGGCGTGATGGTATGGGGTGCCATTGGATACACGTCTCGGTCACCTCTTGTTCGCATTGCGGTGCTTTAAACAGTGCACGTTACATTTCTGGTGTGTTACGACCCGTGGCTCTACCCTTTATTCGAGCCCTGCGAAACCCTACGTTTCAGCAGGATAACGGACCTTCTTTGATACGGAACATATTCGGCTGTTGCCCTGGCCAGCACGTTCTACAGATCTTTCACCAATAGAAAACGTCTGGTCAATGGTTGCCGAGTGACTGGCTCGTCACCAAACGCCAGTCACTACGGTTGATGAATTGTGGCATCGTGTTGAAGCTGCATGGGCATCTGTACTTGCACATGCAAACATATCTCTGTTTGACTCAATGCCCAGCCGTATAACTCCTGTTATTACTGCCAGAGGTGGTTGTCCTGGGTACTGATTTCTCAGGATCTATCCAGCCAAATTTTTTGAAAATTTAATCACTTGTTATTTCTAGTATAATATATTTGTCCAATAAATATAATTTTATTATCTGCCTTTCTTCCTGGTGTAGCAATTTTAATGGCCAGTAGTGAAGTAATCAATGGAACAATTAATAAATCTACTTCCCATAGCGAGTCCTTATTTTTATTCGACAAAAAAGTTGAAACCTTTTTCTTTACGTTTACAGATGTATCATTCAAACCGGCAGTTGGAATATTTGTTTTTTCTTTTTCTCAAACCCACACACACACACACACAATAAATCTGCGGTGGTGGAGGAAAGGAAACATGATTCACTAGAAGAGTCAAGTATCCCTCTCAAGGGTTTCAATTCCCTCCAAGCGTCTCTGACATGTACTATTGCAGTGCTGATTAGAATGATCTTCTTTCAGTTACAGAAAAACGAAAGTCGAGGGTTTTCGGGCACTTGCTTATCGATAGATTCTGAATTGCTAATTTGCTGATTTCACTTTCGATATTGCGTAGGCGTCAATTGTACGGGTTCATTCTCTTGGTGACTATTTGTCATAAGCGGTGTGGAATATTTATGAAGGAGTGTGTGATGATTTAATTTCTTTTTACAAACGAAAGAAGATCTTTTAGATTTACGTCTTGCTAATCAATGATATGCACTTAAGCATTTTTTACAAATCCTATTTTTTAATTAAATCTAATCTTTCTGATAATTTCATTTCTTTAAATATGTTACAGTGATGCAGAGCGTGTGTTTGTGTTTTACAAGCAATGCATAATTTAGGAGATTTGTCAGAGTTAACAAAAAAAGATTTCGACTTCTCGGCATTAAGTTGTTTGGTTGGTTGGTTTTAATGGCCTAAGGTAAGCTAAAAAGGACATGCTAAAAAGTAGTCTTTATCTAGTTCCTCTGCTCAAACCATTAAAATATTAGAATTATATTAAAATATCAAAATAAAATATAAATATGTAAATCATCTAAAATGTATAAGATTTTAAATTTGACAAATTTTAATTTAAAAGTGTCAAAAATTAGTTAAAACATTAATAAAACCAATTGCTTTTAAAAACGCAAAGAAATTGTGATGTGGTGGTTCACCTAGTAAATCATGTAAGTTTAAAATATTACTATTAAAAACGTGAAGCGATAATGGTTAAAATCTGGACACACAATTAAAATATGACGCACTGTGTATGGTTCATAACATGTCTCACACCAAGGATTTAATTCACTTAAGAATAAATGCCTATGAGTGAAACGTGTGTAACCAATACGGAGACGAGTCAGTTTAACATCAGCGCTTCGCAGCGTTAAAATTGATAATGGGATGATTGATGGAAAGATGGAATAAAGCATGTTGCAGACTTGCAAATTCCAGAATTCCTACCAAAGAGATTTTACGAAATGTTTAAATCCCTTTCTGACATCCATTGATGGAACTGAAGATGGAGTAGGAGTATATGCAGACCTAGCTGCTGCATCAGCCTTCTCATTGCCATTTATACCCATGTGACCTGGTATCCAGCAAAAACGTATTTCAAATCCCTTGCTAGTTAGAGAATCCATCAGTTTGAAAATCTTGGACACAACAGGATGACAGTTAAGTTATTTCTCAAAGCTTCCAATACACTATTACTGTCAGTGTAAATACATATGTTACAATAATTTCTAGTACTCATCAGCTGAAGTGCACTGCATACAGCCGTAGCCTCAGCAGTGAAGATGGAGCAGGACTTGTGCAGGCTATATCTAAAGGTGGTATTATCAAAATAAATTACACTATCAACGTGTTCTGCTGTTTTGGATCCATCTGTATATATAGGTGTGTACCGTTCACACTGACAGCGATGAATTGCAAACACCTGTTGATAAATTGTCGCAGTTGTGTCTGACTTTTTGTAATTTTCAAAGGGATTGATAACAATGATGTCTAGATCATACCAAGATGAATGTGCGAAGAAGTCTGTGGACTCAATTCGGACACCACATTGGTCAGAAAGCCAGACACTAGATTTAATGCGAGAGAAAAAAGATTGAATGCTTGATGGTCTAGCAATGTATAATCTCTTAAGAGAGGCATTAGGAAATGTGGAATGCAAGGGATGATGAGGAAGACATTATTTTCGAATAATAATTCAGAGACATCTGCATCCGCCGTAGGTCTAAAAGTAATTGTTGGCAGATTACATATAGACTTTGGACGGGTGATGTGCGAAATGCACCAGAGCAAATCCTTAAAGCAGAGTGGTGAACAGTACCTAATCTGCGTAAGATGGATAGTCTGGCTGATCCATAAGCAGCACAGCCGTAATCAATTCGAGATAAAATTATTGACTGGTAAGTTCGAAAGAGTGATGTGCGATCTGCACCCCATGATGTATTGGTAAGCTCCCTGAGGATGTTAAGCAGCCGCTCACACTTCTTCCGCAGATGTAGAACATACGGAAGAAACGTTAACTTCTTGTCGAAAATCACGCCAAGAAATTTTATCTCACTGACTACAGGAATGGGTCTATTAATTATGAGAAGAACATGATCATTATGGAGACTAGTCTTCCTGCAGAAATGAACACAGCTAATCTTACTGGGAGATATACTTAGGCCATTCCGTTCACACTAAGTTATTAGATTATTCACAGCTCTTTGCAAATGTCTCTCAATAATATTCATGTTTGGTCCTTGATATGAAATTTGTAAGTCGTCAACATATAAATTACTTTGAACAGAAGAGGGTAATTGATGAAGTATGTTACTCATGAAAAGGTTAAAAAGGGTTACGCTTAAAACGTTACTTTGATGGACACCCTCAGCTTGGCCAAAAGTTTTGGAAATTGTAGTTCCAACACGTATACTTTAAAAACGCGTGATGTCAGAAAATTTTGGATAAATATTGGGGAAAATTACCCTTAAAGCCAAGATTATGCAGAGTATGGAGAATGCCATAACGCCACGTATGATCGTATGCTCTCTCAATATCGAGGAAGATTGCAACAAGGTGGTTTCTCCTCACGAAAGCATTTGGAATTTGGGATTCTAAATCTATGATATTATCGATAGTAGTCCTTCCTTTTCGAAAGCCACTTTGGTGAGAAGGGATGCACTTGTTCTTTTATAAGACATAAAGGAATCTAGCATTGATCATACACTCGAAGGTTTTGCATAAGCAACTCGTAAGAGCTATTGGGCGTTAACTTAGAGGATCGCTAGAATCTTTACCAGGTTTCAAGATTGGAATCACTATCGCTTCTCTCCAAGAAGTTGGAAAGACATGTTCTGTCCATATTCTATTAAACAATATTAAGATGTTCAATAACGAATCATTGTCTAAATGATGGAGCATTTGATAGGAAATTCCATCAAGCCCTGGACTGGTGTTATTTGCCTGAGATATGGCTGTCTTTAACTTCAACAATCGAAAAGTACAATTATAAGGTAGATTATATCGATCGTCAAATCTTACTGGTACTCTGTAATTCTTTTAGTCCTTAGAAAAGTAGGGCTACAGAGTCAGAGCTGGAAACAAAAGCAAAAGCTTCTCCGATGACATTTGCAATATCTACTGGGGAGGAATGTACTGCTGCTCCAGTTTTTAAAACAGGAATGCCATGATCCTGATATATACCATTGGCTGCTTTCACTTTCTTACACAATTGCTTGCTTGATGTTGATGAGGTAATTGTTGACACATAACGAATCCAAGATTCCCTCTGACTCTTTCGTTAAATTCTACGGGCAAATGCTTTGGTTTTCTTAAAAACAATGAGATTCTCTGTGGTTGGGTATCTTCGGAATATATTCCTTTGTTTCTTTTGCTTCTTATAGGAGAGTTGACACTCTTCATTCCATCAAGGTTT
Organism: Latrodectus elegans; assembly: GCA_030067965.1. Taxonomy (NCBI): domain Eukaryota; kingdom Metazoa; phylum Arthropoda; class Arachnida; order Araneae; family Theridiidae; genus Latrodectus; species Latrodectus elegans. The sequence continues at coordinate 5,940,836 of CM057817.1, read as the reverse complement.
TCGGTGCTTATGTGGTATGGTGGAATTTTTTAGAGATAGCAACATCCGCAGCTCGGTTTATTGTGTTAGTTACGTATTTAACGGCATCATCTAGCAAATCCGTCTTAACTCTTGTTTCACTGATCACAGTCAACTGCGTTAAAAGCGTCCAATCGGCTCGACTTTACACATAATTAGGTGATTTGTGGCGCACACTATTACTTCCATCCTGAGACACGATTAGAGGGAAATGATCATTATTGTAGAGGTTATTTCCGACAGCAAAATTCAGCATTGGCAGGAGTGATGGAGAACAAATAGCTAAGTCAAAAGAGTGAAATGTCCGTGTAGGTTCGTGAAAATAAGCCTTTTCGTCGGTATTTGGGATGCAGAGACAGTTGTCAGAAATAAACTGTTCGATCTGACGACCACGAGAATTCGTATCATCACTACCCCATAGAGGACTATGTCCGTTAAAATTACCAAGCAATAGAAATGGAGCTGGGAGTTGATCAAGTAAGTCGTTTAGTTCCTCTGCTTGGATGACATCATTCGGTGGTTAGTGGAGGCTACAAACTGTAATCAGACATGCGGTGTGAACTCTCACAGCCAAAGCCTGGAGTGTAGTTCTTAACTGATGTGCTTTACTGGCATAATTGTTTGATGTAATTATACAAACTCCACCAGAATCAGCAGGATCACCACCATAATCCTTTCTAAAGCATTGAAACCCACGCATTTTGGTGATAACAGTGGGCTTTAGGAATGTTTCCTGGAGAGCCACACATGCGGGGTTAAAGCGAGAGATGATGGATTTGATATCATTAATGCGAGACCGAAAACCCAGAAAACAAAGGAAGTCATCAATAAAACATATTCTAACCTTTCTCACTGTTGCTCATCGTCATCTCAGATGAATCTTCCGAATTGAAATCATCATCTGATGGATACAGTTTGACAGTGTCTGCATCCAAAGAGAGAAGAATTTTTTTTTTGTTGTTAAGGAAGACCTTCGAAGGCCTTCTTTGCCAATTTTAATTTCCTGGCCTTTAAGGCTTTTGATTTTGCCAAAGCTGATTTAACGCTTATAGGTGTTGATATTTCTATTGACTATTGCTTTCGGAGAAAGCTAACTGTAGGAGCAGAATTTGTTTCTATTTTGGTGCTGCAGGATCGAGTCACCTTTTCCGATATAGTTGCATAACTAACACCAGGAGTGGTAGGGCGGGAACTAACTATGCGACGAGTTTCTGCATAGGAAACATTGTTTTTAATTTTGATGGTGACAATTTCCTTTTCTTGTTGCCAAACGGGACAAGATCTAGAATAAGAGGTGTGGTTACCTTTACAGTTGACGCACACTTCTTTGGCTTTGCAGGTAGTACTCTCATGGTCAACTTGAGAACAGCGGGCGCAAGTAGTTTTTCCTCTGCAAGCCATTTTAGACAGTCCATAACGTTGGCACTGAAAACATCTGAGAGGATTCGGTATATATGGACGCACTGAACAACACATATAAGACACTTTGGTGTATTGTGGCAAGTGCGTTGCAAAAGTCAAAATAAAGTGTTTGGTATTTAAAAAAATACCATCCCTTTTAATTGTTATTCGTTTCACGGCGCAGACTTTTTGGCTTTTTAAGTTGTCAAGAATTTCATTAGTTGACGTATGATACAGATCCTCATTAGAAATTACTCCCTGCACAAAATTTAGTTTCGCATGAGGCCCCTTTGTTACAGGTACATCAGCGAGGGGTTTCGTAATCTTTATCATCTTAGCTTGTTTTTCAGATGTGGTTTCAACAAGTAAATTGACCATTCGTAGTTTCTAAATTTATTTCACTACACCCAGATGAGATATTAATCCCTTTTCAATAAGAAAGGGAGAAACATATTCGAAAGATCCTCCAGTTATTTTAATTATGAAGAACTTAGCTTCACACATTGGCATTTGTTGCTCCCGAGGGAGTGAGGAGAAAGTAGCTTTATTCTTAAGAAGCAAAATAAAATTCAGGGACTAGACAGCATCACCAACCACGGAACCCTACGATGGGATACAGGTCAACTGTACCAGTGCTACTCAGTCCCTATACCCTCACGGTACATCCCTGAAGTGGTCTCCAACCTTAATGAGTCACCCAGTAGATGTACCGATCACTTGATCAATAAAGTCGATTGATGTGCTGAGGACCACAACACACCTCCCGTTTACCTGAAGCAGAGGCCAAAGTAATGTGTTGGTCTCTGAGGGCCTCAATTACCAGGACCCTCTTTTAAAGCGACACAGGTCTCCACTCAAGGCAAACACGTGGGTAATTTATTCCCCATGAAAAGCTAATAGCAACAGAAATGCGAAATCTAGTCAAGGGGAGCCCTCAACCTCTTTCGAGGCAACCACAACGAGGGAGAAAAGGAATAAAATGCAGAAGAGTAAAAGAGAGGAGAAAATAAAGAAGAGGACAGATCACTAGGGTACCTCGGGATTGTGACACCCGTGTTTACCTAAAGAAGGTAAATCCCCTGAGGGGCTCTCGGCATTAAGTTTAGATGTAATGTTTGTTTGAATATTATTTAAAATTTGACACCTCTTTTCTAAGAATTCCAGGAAATCATCTAATTCAGGCACATTGTTATCTGTCAATGTTAATTAAAATTGTTCGCGAGATTCTCCATCTAATTTATCAAGTAAAGTGTTTAATAACAAAGCATCAGATAATTTATCCCTTGCGAAACCTAAAATTTTTAATGATCTAAGATTTTCAAAATAGTATATAGAATATTGCGCAAATCTTTACCTGATTCTTGTTTTAAGGGATGAAGATTTAAAATGTTTTTGATATGACAGTTAACAATTATTCTTTTGTTTTCATATCGTTGTTCTAAAACTTTAAAGAGAGATGAAAAGTTATTGTCAACAGTTTCTATGATTTTAGGTTCTCCCTTATGCGATCCACGTAACCAATGTAATTTTTCATTTTCAGTAAGTTCAGGGTTTTCGCTATTAAACTGAGTTTTGAATAAGTTTCAATCCTCATATTTTCCGCTGAAAAACGGAAGTGGGATTTTCGGAAGTTTTATAAAAGCTTTTTTAGGTTGAACACTGATGATACATTCAATATCTTTGTTTTGTACAGAGTCAATATTTATAATTTTTAATTTATCAATAGAGGTTTTGAGGCTTACCTCTAATTTTTGAATCTCATCGTCTACTTCGGTAAGAGAAGTCCTCGATCTTTTGGAATTCTTCTTCTTTAGGAATTTTATAGTACTCATCTTTTAGCGCTTCAAATCTCTGTTGTATAGAAAGTAAAATGTCCAATTGAGCCTGAAGCTCAGGAATGTCCGTATAATCTTGCACTTCCGTGAGAACTTTATTTAATTTTCTCATCTGGCTTTTGATGCCGGCACACTTTCGATTTAGCGGTGTGACATCTGTCATCCTAGCGATCTGAATTTATTAGTTTAAATTCAATTATAAAGTATAAAATTGCTTATTCAATAGGACCTGGTTCACCCCCGGGGCGCTAAGGACCAAAATGTGTGGAGGATTGCGTTTATTAAATACAAAAGAATTGTAAATAATGCGTTTATTTTGCTGCCTGTTTTCGCAACGGGGTTTTATCGTACGAGTACAACATTAAGACTTACAAGAAAAAATGTTGCCGTAAATGGCGTGATTACAGAATGCACGAAGGAGGGTGCTCCGAAGCAAAGGGTATACATAACAAATACGGAACAGTTATTATTCTAAAATATTTTCATTAAATTGAATTAGTTAAAATTTTACATTTGAATTTAATGATGCTTTCATATTGCACTAAATTACTTTTAAAATTTATTTGTACAAGTAGTTCATCTTTGAAAGTTTAAAAGTAAAATGCAAACATGTAATCAAATTTATAACATTCTGAAGGGGGAAAAGCAGACCGAGTTTCCGGAATTATTTCTTATAAAAATATATATTAAAAATTTACATTAAATATAATTTTTGCAGCAATATATAAATACACACTTCAATATCTGCCAGTTTGAAATACAAAATTTGCACATTTTACGCATTGGCACTAATTCATGTTTTAACTATTTTCCATGTAATAATATTTGTAATATTTATTACATTATTTTGCTATTATATTATACAATATATTGCTCTATAAAAATCTATGCTTATTAAACAAAAATAAAATAATAAAATGAATAGTTATATATATATATATATATATATATATATATATATATATATATATATATATATATATATATATATATATATATATATATATATAAACAGCATAATTTCAATTCTACCCATTAATAATACTAATAATACTAATAATGGGAAAGAAAAAAATCATAAATCAGTCCTAAATATTCCATTTTCATCTTTTACTGATTAAAAAGATTTACATTTTTAGAAAATACTAAAAATAATATAAACATTTTATTTACATTTTTTGTACGTGAAGCTAATTAAACCAGGACAAACAGTTTAAATAAGATTCCGAACCACTATTCAAGCCCAAGCTGGGATTCAAACCCATTAAATGTTGAACTGAAGCTATTTCTTCAGGTTTATAAACAGGGGTACAATAGAAAAGCATCTTTTTTTTTACTTTTTGTGCAACAGAAGAATTTATTTGTAAATATAAACATACTATAATATATAGATATAAAACTCTTGGTTATTCATTTAAGTATAAAAACTAATATTAATACACAAACTGTACATTGACCTATGCTGAAAATTGACTTCAACAACATGGAATTATTTCAACAATTCATTGCAAATAAGCCAAAGATAAATATAATTTTATTATGAAATCATTGAAATTATTGTATTAAAATTAATTATTATGAGAATATGATTAAATTTCAAATGTAAAAGGATAATTATAAATTTTAAAAGTTTTATTAAAATTAAGAAACTACTTATAGACATTTGTTATTTTTCAATTTATAGAAAAGAAATCCTTAGATTATAATAATATATAATCAATCCTGATGTTTATCACTAAGACAGATTTTTACATTTGATTAGATTCTAAGAGATTTCTTTTGGAATAAAGCTTTATATCACTAAATTTATTTGAAAATACTAACCTATGGCCATATTTCACATATTAATATTAATAAGAAATCTAATTTAAAAAAATAGCATACATCAAAAATATACAAAAGAAATTATCAACATTACTCTTTAGGTGGTTACTGGTTTTTAATTATCATAATAATCGTAGATTATTAATATTATGGATTCAACATCACACACAAAAGCAATGAACAAACTAAAGTGATATTTAATATTAAAATTAATTCATATTATTTCAAATAGATTATTATTTGCAATGCTTATTTTGAATTAATTTTACAAACATAAAATAAAAATTAACTTCGTAAAATAATGTAATAGAATTAAATAAATAGACATTTTAAATATATATACTTCATATTCATTCAAACGAATTTCGATAGTACTTACTAAATTATTCTGTTAAAAATAATGTTATTATTCAAGAACTTAAGTAAGCATACAGAAAAGGTGGTAAATAAAGCAAAGATTTTCAAATATGGTCGCCACGCATGCATAGACCTATTAATAAGTCCGCGCATGATTTTATTTTCCTTCAATCTCAATGGTAAATGCTGCATCTGCCGTCCAGCGACCACTCTATCAGCAGCCGACAACGGTGTTGTGCACAATATGTGGTAGAAAATACAGTGACCCTTTTATGTATAAGTTACTAGGCACGAACCGATGAAAAATTTCGGTGTAAAGTGAGTTACCAATGAAAACGGTAAATGGCCACTGTAATACCACTGAGCCTCTGCTACTAGGGTAGCTTAGGTTCAACAGTTCGTGGGTTTGAATCCGACCTTGGGCTTGGATAGGGGCTCGGAATTCATTTTAAACAGTAAGTTCCGGTTAACTAGACCTCGTGTGCAAAAATTGTAAATAAAATATTGTATTTTTAATATTTTCTCAAAATGAAAACCTTTTTAAACAATACACGATTTGAATGGAATATTTTGGATAGTAATTTATAGGATTTTTTCTTTCTTATTGTAAGGATTATCGACGGGGGTATAATGAAAAAATACCGTAAAAAATATTGTTTTAATCACTAGTATTTTATAAGCTGGAGAACTTAATTGTTAATTTGGTTTTATAATTTTTAGTCAAATTAGTAATGGGTAAAAAATATCTTGTGATCTTAAAAAGGAACAAATGCGATAAGAAAACATTAACTTATGTTTAAAGAATAAGTATATTTAACTTCATATACATTATAAAAAATATATATGAACTGAATAATCTTCTATAATTTGGGTGACAAGTTTGTATTTGACGAAAAATTATCATCAGGAAGGTAAAATGGCTGATCAGAAAACTAGAAAAATAATGTTTATCAATAATTTCTAGACTTGAATCCGAAACTAGGAAAATAAATTTTTGAAAGCAGCTCTCCAAATTACTAATAGGGATTTTTGATTTCATAATCATTAGTGATCATTTTTGTGAAATAACACTTCCAGCGTTTAAAGCTTGAAACAGAAAATACTTCTATTTTACAATTTTTAAATAATTAGTTTACGTATAAGATTATATTTGAAACTGAATTATACTTTTCTGCATAAAAATGATTAAAACTTCCTTGAGTCGGACAGCACAAAAATTTGCACGTTACATAACAAGTGGAGGGTTTTTCTTGATTTGATCTAGGCTAAAAAGTGATTGTTTCTATAGACTAAATTTTGATTTTAAAAAAAAAACTATTAAACTTGTAATGAGAGCAAAAAGATGTCAACAAAAAAAATAGCAATCTCTGCAATAAAAAGTAATTATGTAAATAAATAAAAATACAGAAACTACAACAAATGGAAAATTGTGTCAAATAAAAACAGTGACCAAATATACCAAACACTCTATTTGTGGAAGACTTGCCCATTCTTTTAATATAAACTTAAAAAGTATACAAATAATTTTATTCAGTAAATGTCTTCACGTAGCTTTCTATTTGTAGAATTTATCGAAGAAGGAGGCGATGAAAATTATATATAGATGGGGAAATTGTATTAAATTGGATAGAGAGAGAGAGAGAGATTGATGGGGAACTTTTCTACTGGCCTTTTTATGAAATATATTATTCTGATTAGAATTAGAAGATTCCAAAGATCTTAGTGAAAATTGGTTGAAAGTTTCTTATTCTAGTCTGTTTTCCTGTGGTAAGTTATTCTTTAGACATAAATTAGGTATATTCCATATCTATTGTTATGTTCATCAAAAATTTTATATTGCACTTAGAATTGAAAAATTCTATATATCTATAAATCTCATTTAAAAAGAAATTTATAGATACATAGAATTTTTCATCTCTACATTTTTTAGTTTTGTTAATCATAAATTTTATATTGTATATCCTCCATGGTAAGTCCGACGCAATTCAAAATATGTTTTGGTGAGGCTGGATGGTTACAGCATTGTTTACAAGTGGGATAAATTTTTGTACTGCGTTCAAACGATAAACATTTTAGATGTCTACTTGAGAATCTGGCCCAGGCAGTTTGAGATTTTCGGTCACATTTTGTTTCCAGGAGATGTTCCAGAGTACCTTTGTTGTGCTATTAGTGGAATTTGAATGATTAAATGAAGTCTAGATTTTTCATTATAGTAAAGTTCCTGATATGAAAGTGATGAGCCAATGGGCGCGCCTTCCTCATTACCCTCTTTGGTCAGTCGATCTGCGACCTTATTGCCACTAATATTTACATAGGTTGGAATCCATTGGAAATTTACATCATGATCTTGGGAGATAATTTTTAATTTCAGCAGAATCGATAAACTTGTTTCACCCTTTATAGAGGACCAGTCACTGAGATGTTGCAGTGCACTGCGGCTGTCCGACTAAATTCAAAGTTCCCCAAAATCACAGTTGCTAGAAATGATAGCAGCAAGTCCCATCTTAATCGATGTCAACTCACTTCTGAAGACTGAACAAGTTTCAGGGTTACGTTGCTTTAGCGTAATTTCAGACTTTAATATAGACTCCGTTCCCAGTACGATCTTGTGTACAACTACCATCGGTATACATTTACACTGCAATGCATACCGATGGTATGCAATCAATAATTAATTAAATGCAATTAATAATTTTTAGTGCTAATTGTCTAAGATGATCTCCGATGTGAGTTTGCTTATTTGCAATGGAATTCAGATCAAAGTGAAATATGACTCTTGGCATTCCCTCTAAGGGATCAAAACAAGATCTTAAAGATTGAGGTTCAACATTGCGCGAAAATAGGTTTTGAGATACTGCCAGGCTTAAAGGGGTGAATTTCTTTAATCTTTGATTATTGTGCTAATTATGTAAATACAAGGAGGTACGTTGATGCGGGCCGTAGCTATAGATTTTGTTAAAATATTTAACTAAGTTAGCTCTTCTTCTAATGTGTAATGATTCAATTTTAGAAATATTTTATTTATTTTTTTACTAATAGGAATCTTTTTATGAGACAATATTCATTAATATTTTTTTTAATTATTTCCAATGTTAGAAAAAATGAAATTTGAATTAGCAGATTGTTAATTGCTATGATTTTTTCAAATGTTTTTTTTTTTTTTTTTTTTTTTTTTTTTTAAGTTTACTATGGAAATTTAATTGCAAAAATCTGAAAATTTTCTTTATTGCTTTCACAAGGTATATATTTTAACAAGTTCTAAAAAATTAATTCAGAAATTTAGTTTTAAAAATTAAGTTTAAAATAACAAGGCATTCAATTAGTTCTTCAATGTATTTTTAACAATAAATATATTTTATCATAGAATACTTCTAAACTAAAGACTTTGATAGATTTAAAATAAAGCAGTGATTCTATTTTAATATAGAACTCGGATAATAACTTTAATTCTATCGTTTTAGTTTAATTAAATTTTTCTGCTAATAATTTAAAAAAAGGAATTATATATGAATATTCTTAAGATTTTTCAAAAGCAATAAATATTTGAAGATCTGAAAGTGATAAAAGAAACAAGTCACAAATTTTTGGAAATATCTATTAAATTTATTAATATAATAAAATTAAAAATTCAGTTATTTTTTCAGATACAAGTGTTCCTATTTCATTGCATTTTATATTTTATTATTTGTGTTAAACAGTCAACTTCAATATTTATGAACTTAATCACAAAATAAAATGCTCACGAAAGAGAGAGAGTTACTAATTTATTGTTTTATTACATATTGTATGCATAAGACTGTGCTTTTTCAAAAGCTCTTTTTAAACGTCCCCAATCTCTGTCAAGAGCTTACATCAGACATGTCTTAATTTATTGCTGTATATCAAAATCTGTAATATTACTGCAATGGCATTGAGTAGAAGCAAAAAATAAAAAATAATATCAGAAAGAAAGTAAGGGTAACATTTCAGGGATTTTTGTTAGATACTATTTACATTAACATGCATCTGAATAAATTCTGTTTACTAATCAGACAAAACAATTTTAAACATTATGCTGAAATGTCATGCAAATTTAAAGTTGTTAAAATATTATTAAAATTATAATTTAAGTTAAGAAGAAAAACTTATAACTTATTAAGCCTATCCAAACCAAGGTGGGATTTAAACTCACGAACTGTTGAACCGAATCTATTTCTTCAGGTTCGTAAACAGGGGTATAATGAAAGAGCCCCTTTGTTACTTTTTGTTCAACAGAAAAATCTATTTATATAGTTATTTAAATATAAAGATTAATATTATTGCGCAAACTGTACATTGCCTTATGCTGGAAATTGATTTCGACAACATGGACTAATTTCAGCAGTTCACTACAAATAGTCCAAAGATAAAATTAAATTATATTTTATTATGTAATTAGTCATGGAAATTAATGTATCAGAATTAATTATTATGCGAATATGATTAAATTTCCAATGAAAATAACTAAAATTTTAGTCTTATTAAAATTTAGAAATTACTTATACCCATTTTTGTTACTTATCAATTTATAGAAAATCCTTACAATATAATATATAATCTATCCTGATGATTATAACTAAGATGTATTTTTATATTAGATTAGATTTTAAGAAATTTATTTCTTTTAGAATAAAAAAAGCTTTAGATTATTTATTTGAAAATATTAACCTATTCAGGGCCAAGCTTCACATACTAATGCTAGTAAAAAAAAAAAATCATATTAAAAATAACACATATAAAAAGATACAAAAGAAACTATCAACATAGCACTTTAGGGTGACTACTGGTTTTTAATTATCATAATCATCATAAATTATTAATACTATGGATTCAAAACATAAAACGATAAACACACACAAACTAAAGTAAAATTTCCCACTAAAATTAATTCCTATTTTTTAAAATAAATTATCATTTACAATACTTGTTTTGACTTAATTATACAAACACAAAAAATTAGCTTCATAATGAACAACGAGACAGAATTAAATAAATGGACTTATTAAAGACATACTTGTTATTTGTTTAAAAAATTGATAGTACTTACCAAAATATTCTGTTAAAAATGATATAATTTATAAAAAATAATAGCTAATTCAACATCGTAAATAAATGTATAGAAAAAGTAAATAACACAATTATTTTCCAGTTTTCACGCATGCCTAATAATAATTAATGAGCATGATTCTATTTCTCTTCAATCTAAATGGTAAATGATACAGCCACCCCGTCCAGTGATCACTCCAGAAGCAGCGAAGACGGTAGCGTGCACAATATGATGTAGAAAAACCAATGACCGTTTCTTGTTAAGTTGCTGGGCGCGGACCGCTGAAAAAATTCGTTGTAAAATGAATTACCAATGGAACCGGTGAATGACGACTGTAATACTACTGAGCCTCTGGTAGGTACTTAATAAAATTATTGTAAACGCGAAAGAGAGAGAGAGTAGGTGAAAATCTATTTACTTATTTTAAATTTAAGATTCTCTTTTAGTGAACATTTTAGTTTAATGTTTCTATAAATGTACTTAATATTTGGAATAACTGCTTTTATTCTTGATGTCAAAAAGCTATCGCGCAATACTTGAACTTTTCAATTTTTTTCATAAAATATTAGCAAATAAAAATAATTTGGCTAATCTTATCAAATTTTCTGGTATTCAGATTTAGTTTGATGTGTATATATATAAATGCTAATTACACAATATTTTGATGATAAAAATATGATCTTATGCTTGAAATATCAGCAAATAAGTATAGCACTTTAGATTACACCTTTCTTTTTTAGTGGCGACAAACATAATAAGTAAATTCTTATTGGATTAAAATAACCATGACGTCAGACAGCCACGTTTATATATATATATATATATAATTACATCACAATACGACATCGTAGTTAACTTCAGATCATCCTATGTGACAGCATAATAAATGCGACTTGTGGGCAAATTTACTGATACAAATCTCGATGAGGATATTTATAGTGGTTTAAGAATCCGTTAAACTGTAGGTCCTATTCGTGACTTTTGAAAACCTCAAAGATTCCTGAATTTGACAATAAAGTTGAGAGCTCAAACATTTGCACTAATGATAAGAAAATGAAGTTTAATAAAGAAAGTTTACGAGAAGAAAAATCTGACAAACTCTCTTTGTTATGCCTCTAAGCCGCTATTACATTAGAGTTGCCAATATTCCAGTGGGAGCAATTTCCACAGACTCAACACTAATCATAATTAACGTCACAAACCGAGTTGCTCCAATTCACACTCATTGTCCAAAAAATGCTTGAAATTTCAATCAGGTTAGCTGTAAGAAAATAACTGTTTTACTCTTTTCTGGCTTCAATTTTTAAGGTTGCAATATTTTACTTAGTAGATTCCAGATTTCATAATAATAATTTTTTTTTTTTTTTTTTTTTTTTGAAAATTTTTTTTAAAATACTAATTAATTCAGATGAACATTTAAAATGGATTTCTTTTATTTTATTTGAATCGATTTTTCATTCTTAAATTTTGATATTATTTTTCTTAGTATGTAATTTTTTATAAAAATACTTTGTCTAAATATATCACTGTATGAAAAATTTTCCCTTTCTGTTACATTCGCAGTTTTTTAAAAAAAAAATAAATAAAACAAGTTTTCCAATATATTATACTGTATTTATTTACAAAATTTAATATCTTCTTTCATTATAAGTTTTTTGGAAATACTAACATATCCTTGAATTTACTTTTTATAATTGACTGCACATTATTTCACATTTTCTACTTCCTTTAGCCATAGCATTATTTCCTCGTCTGACAGGAAATTTATATTTTTTTTAAAATTAGACTTTTGACTTCATTCTTTAACTTTGACAGTCTATGGATAAAAAACATTGATGAATACATTGCATCTATAAGCTTTGAGTAGTGAAGGTTTAAAAAATATAATCAAAAGAAAAGTGTAAAAGCAATTTTTATTGTTAATAAAAATTTTAAGAGTTCAATCAGATATTTATGTCTAACTGTTGAAAAGTCAGTACATAATGATATTTTTAAATTTATGCATTTTAAACAAAGCAGTTTTATTATAATTTCTTAAAGAGACTAAAAATTTTAGTATTTAATGTGAATACCATTTAATGGAATTCTAGAAGTCCAATCAATAGTATTTTGTCATTCAGATTTACAGATTAAATATTAAAATGATTTTGAAGTAATTCTATTTTAAAGTATCTATCAAAACTAAAAATACCAGCAAAATCCAAAAAACAGTATATCTTCATTTATAAAATGGTTATGTGAGCAATGAAAAATCAAAATAGTCAGTTGACGTTCGTCGACCGTGAGGTACGGTCGGGGCTCAGTAAATTTGTTATTTGTTACTGAACTGCAGTATTTCATTTAAACATACTGATTGGCTATATGTATAAGTATAATCTTAATGAAAAATTAGTTAAGGGAGTGCACTTAGCTTTGACACTTATTTATATCAATTTCAAATTTGAATTTTTAGGTTTTTAAATAGAATTAAATTTTATTTTAAATTAAGCTAATTAAAAAAACAATATGAAATAATGAATATTAAGTGTTATAAGAATACTAAATTTTGGTATTTTCTTCATTACAATTGATAATAAATTTTGCAAGACATTTTTGTTACATAAAATATTTTTAATTAATGTGTACACAACTTTAATATATTTAATGTTTGAAACAAGTGCTTGATTCCTTGTATCACAAAATAGCATTATCTTTGAAATTGGTGGACTATAGGTCGTAAGAGGAGAAATTTTTAAGTGGACGTCACTTTTGAGGTATGTAATTTATAATCTATTTATTCAACAAATTAGATATTCATAAAGATTTTTTCTGAAAATAATTTTAAAAAATGATAAGAACGTTCTAGGTGTTGAATCCTCAGATAAAGACTAAATTCTTAAAAAATCATTTTTGTTTTCATTTTAAAAACAATTGAGATATATTTAATCGAGTATTTTCTCCAGTTTTATAGAACATACAATAAAAATCTGAATATTTTATTACTTATTTCTGTTTTGTAAATTTATAATTTGGAATATTAAAAGTAAGAAACTAGCTAACAGTTAAACATCCTATCGAATTTTCCTTTTCTTTTTAACTTCTCAGGATATATAAATACTTTAATATTTTACATTAAAGAATATTTCTTATATATATTAAAGAATATTTCTGTAATATTTTATATGAAAGAAAAAATTCAGTGTTGTTAAATGTACTTTTAGTAATAAAATTCCTATTAATTTAATAACTTTCATAATGTACTTTGTTTTTCTTTATTTTATTTGTTCTGTAAAAAATTTATGAATGGAATTCTTTGCTATCTCCAAAGGAAAACTCTATTCATCTGATATCTTTCATTACCGATATAATAAATACAACAACTCGTTAAGAGTTGCCAGACTAATGTTAACCAAAGATTCTTTTTCTATATTTGGCCTGTTTCTTTTCTTAGCTCGTTAAAATGATAGAATAAATCATTGTAATCAATATGAAATTCTAATAAATCGATCCAAACTGTATGTCAAATCTACACTCATTGTCTCTGGATAATTTTTTTATGATTACTTAGTGGATCTGTAGCGAAATTAATAGCAGTTCCAAAGTCTACGCTTACAACTTTAACATTTTATGAGATACAATCAATTTGTAATATATCTAGAGTGAAGCTGAAGTAAATTTATTATATCCCATAAAAGACTTAAATGTAATGTTTAAAGTGCAAAATTACCAACCATTTTTAATGCTATTAAAATGTTCCGTATTTATTGTATGTTGATAACATATTTAGTTTTGGCATTAAAGTTATCATGTTTGAATAATGTATTTATGAAGTAGTTTTTTTTCATCTTGTTTTAGAAGCCATTAAATGATTCTGTTTGTTCCATATTGCTTTTTTATTCACAAGATTTTAAATGTCTTAGAGGTATTTTTATGTATTAAAAGAGATATTTGTGTATTGATTTTTGTAGAATGGGATTTCTGCTCGAAAAGAGAACAAATATAAATTTAAGAGCTTGAGCGATGTACTGATGGAAAAATGCTCTTGAAAATTGTACCCTGAGAGGCAATACAATGAACTTCTAGAGTTATCATTGAGTTATAGTTTCTTCGGTCATACTGTTGAGTTATAGTTTCCTTATTCATGAAATTATAATGTATTGATGAAAGTCAAAAGAAATATGATAAACAGTTGCAGTTTCACTCATATCTCTTGCATTAAATTAAAATTAAATATTACATAAATCTACATATTTTTCGAGGTTATCATTATTTTACTATCCTTTTTCTTATGTTTTGGGAAACACTATACAAATACATTGGAAGAACTAAATGATTAACTTATGATTTTAATCTTTAAAACCAAACTTCTGAATGAATTTATGAGGACTTGTTAAAAATATATGTCTTATAGAAGCAATAATAATTTTTTTCATATTTTTACAATTAAATATATCGATTTAAAAATTAAAAAAATATTTGAAAAATCATAACAATTTACAATCTGCTAATATTCGAATTTTATTTTTTCTAAAATTGGAAATTATTTAAAAAATTCTTAATGAATATTATCTCAAAGTAAATTCATTGGAGTTTTTCTATTAGTAAAAAATAAAAGCAAATTTCTAATACCGAAATTATTGAATGTTAACAATGTGTCCTTCAATAGAAACTTGAAAATACTGATATGTTCAAGAGAGAAACAATATTAGATGATCGGTAAAATACGTTTCATATTAATTTCACGAAGTATACTATCTGATTTTTTTATTACATTTTGAATTTATTCAAAATTATTAAAAAAAAATACATTCTAATGCAAGTATTTTTATGTATGGAAAAACTTATGGGTAAAATGTAATTAATGTAAAAAAAATGGGTTTTCCTCAATATTGTCGAGCTTTGTAATTATTTTTAAACGATAGTGTAATTTTGATATTTAAGCTAGAAAACAGCATTAGTACACAAGTAGAATACAAAATTGCATGGCATAGTATCATCGCTGCACTCACTCCCTTTTCATCGAATCTTAAAAAACTCACCGGGCCATATGCCATAAGCTCATCACACCGTGCAATTCAACTAAACGGGCGGGGATGCCTCAACCGCTCTCCGGCCGAGGTGACAAATAGTGCAAAGTTCCATGCACTGTTGCCGCACAGTTGCCACTGAGTTTTCAACGGTTCAAGTCGTTAACCCAGCCCACCTCAGTGTTAAATTGCTACTAGTGATACGCAATGCTGTATACTAGGTAGTTTTAAGGATGTATTCTAGATGTGTTAGATATTGAAATAATCCCTCATCTATCTAAGTGTCTTATATATTTTTGTCCCCTAAACAATGAGAAAATTGTTTTTAATTAGCTTGTTACTTATAAAATTGCTTTTTGATCACATTTTTCTTAATTTTCAATCAAATTTCCTAGATTTTGTACAGATTTACTGTTTAAGTTTAATTAATATAATAAAATTCTCACAAATGATAAATTTGCATTATTTTTATGCTTATTATTTTATAGTTAACCTTTTGAAAATTTAGTTTCTTATTGTTTAAAATAAAACGATTCTTTTTTGTTTGGAAAAGTTAAAATTACTTCTAAGAAGTTTCCAGTGAATGCATAAATATATGAATTACTATTATAACTAGAGAGTAACAATAAAATAGTCAAGTATATTTTTATTTGTAGTGTGTAATTTTTTTATTTAAATATCAGGAAAATTATTGTTCATAGTCTATTTTTTTAAATTAATTTTCCAGTAAGAGAAATTTATAGGAATTATTTATTTCTCAGCCTAATATTTAACTAATTAAATATAATTTCAACAATGTCTTTTTTTTTGTACAAGATAAAAGAGAAACTTTTATTTACCTAAAAATTTCCACTCAATTGAATATTCCAAATTATTATGACGAAAAATTCTGAAAATTACGTATTTCATTGTTTAAAAGCTGAATTATTTTTCTTTGTAAAAGTTAAAATTTGTTTAAGAAAACATTCTATCAAGAGAGTGTAAATATTAATTAATTCAAGAAAATATAACAAATTAATAGAATGTATTTTTAACGCACACAATTTTTATTCTAATTATTTACATTATACAGAAATATTAACTGAAATGTTTGATTCTTTCATTGATAAATATTGTTTTTACGTGACGTAACCAGTTCATTATCGCAGTTTTTATTTCACCATCGCTTGTCTTTGAATATGCTACACAGCATCTGAAAATAAAGTAAATTTAAAATAATTAACAATAACCTTAGACAAAATAATGGTAAAAATTCAGAAGACAGTTTTCATGAATATTTAATTCTTATCAATCTGATTAATACATAAAACTGATTGGATGTAAATCGCATTAATAAAATATTTCCTTCACTAATTTAAGACAATAAGTAACTTTACAATAACATTATATGAAATATTTATATTTTTAATTCAATATAAATGTCTTAAATATCGAATTAGCAATTCAATTTCTGAGAAATATCAGCTTTGTAAATATGGTAACCTTTGTGTTTGATTAAATAATTAAAATTGCATAATGTTTAAAATATACTACAAAAACCTTCAAATTATCAGATAAAATTGAACATTATTTTTTTAAAGGGAACAGTGCTTAAGAAACAAACAAAATTGAATTTACATATTAGCACTTACATAAATATATTTCATTAAAAAATTTTTTTCATGAGAAATGTACTTTTCCATCATCTCTACAAAAGAAAACTTTCAATGACATGCTTATTCAAACATTGCTCTTATCAAAAACTAACTGCTTCATATTTAATCCATTAAAGGATTTCTTATCCCTAGCACCAAAATAACTGTACTCAAATGTAAGTTCATTGATCATCAATTCTTTCATGATGCTTATGGTGCAATTCCCGGAAGAAGCTCTTCCAGACAAGCTTAAAAAGTGGGACTATGATATATATATATATATATATATATATATATATATATTATAATGAATAAAAATATAAATATTTTATGATTAAAAACATTTTATAATTTAAAATTGAAATTAGTGTATGAATTTTAGCAACATCCGTACATTATATAGTCATATATATATATATATATATATATATATATATATATATATATATATATATATATATATATATAATTATTTACAGCATAAAATTCACATATGTTTAAGAAAAATAAATCTGTAATATATTACTACATTTAAAAAAAATATTTATTAAAAAATAACTATTTAAACAATACAAAATCAACTCAACTAGTATAATAACAGTCCCAAACGACACAATTTCGTCCAGTAGACATCGATATGACATGTGAATGTACTCTAAATCCAGTAGACGCCTCATTTTGGTCCAGTTTACACTCATGGCACGTCAAATATCATTATACCAATTTTAGAAATGTTTATCCTTTTAATTACATACATGCTAAACCTATAGGGGACTAATTTCTGGGGAAAATATACTATTTAATCTTTTACCCGTTGAAATCGATTAAATAATTGAAATCACAAAATATTTAAAATTTGTTATGAATCTTCAAATTAGCAAAACAAGAGTTAGATTAATATATGTAAAATTTAACACAACCTTTAAGAGAACAGAACTTAAATAATCAAATAGAGAATTGAATTTACATATTAGTGCTCAATATAAACAGAAATGTTATTTACTAAGGAATATATTAAATGTTTTGATTATACATTTTTACAATAGTAAACTCTTAATAAAATTTAATACATGAAATATTTATTTACAATTTGTATTCAGTAGAAACAAATTGCCATGTTTTCAATCCTTTAAAGAATTTATTTTCTCTTGCTCTACATTAGTTCCAAATAAGCTTAAATAATATAGAAAAAATTAATTTTTTTTTAATTTGCTTACTTTAATCTCATCCTCAGTTACAGAAAACTTATTATTCTCATTCAATTGAGCAGGAAAATAAAATTTAGAATTTATAAATGAGGTATATTTTATCTTTTAAAATACAATTCAACTTCATCAACCAAAGTAATTAAAACATAACACAATAAAAATATTTAAAATATTATAAATATAAAAAGCTAACGATATTTTTTTCAATTTATTTGAAACTGGGTTCAGCCCATCATAAGCAATTTTTCATGCATTGCAGAACAGAATAAGAAACTCTAAAAAAAATGAATTTCTAATCAACATTTAATAATAAATAAATGATATTTACTGTGATGAAAGGTGTATATCTTTTTTCAATAATATTCAAGTGAGATTAATAAAGAAATTAGATATTCAAAGCAACTAAAAATCAGGCTGTTGCATGAAACGTAGATCCCATTTAGTTTACTTTTACTTGTAATGTCTTTAAAGTCTGTCGAAAAGTAAATTACTACAGGCTAACTTTAAAAGATTACTTTTAAAAATAGAAGAATATTGATATTTCTGTTTAAAACTAAATCAGAGCTTCATTTATTAAATCAAATTAATCAACAAAATTTGAATGGAAATACACATATAATGCTAATTCCAGAAACTTTGTTCGTTGTTCTGTTTATGTAAGCATTTTGTTTTTAATTTCAATGAGAATATGCTTTATGCTTCTTAATTTCCTTTCAGGGTATACACATACAAGCAAATGGTTTGAATTTCAGAAATTTCAGTTTTTTTCATACACAAAAAGGTTTTAACTATATTGATTTAAAAATAACTTTAGTAGAAGGGAAATCAATGTATTAAGAGTTTCATTTGCTATTATAATTTATGATTTTTTTCCTGAAAAATAGCGTTCTTATATTAATTTACTTAGATATATAAAGTGTAATTAAAAAATAATTTCTTTTGAAGATATTATGATCAGATGGCTTTTATAAGAGTATTAAATAAAATAAGAATAAACAAAATATCCAACATTACAAGCATTATTGAAGTAGGAAATTTTGCTTCCAAATTAAGTGTACACAAAATCTTATAGAAAATCACATTCACAGTCACATTCTAAATGTTAAATCACTGAAGAAGTAAACAAATCATACTAAAACATTTTACATAATCTTAAACATCATTTTTCATTAAAATAGAAAAAAGGCTTACCATGAATCAATACTTCAAATTTTCAAATTCTAGAACCTTTAGTAGACAACAAACTTGAATCCTCCAAGAAAGTGAGAATTCCAAATCTGTTATAGGAAATAAACATATCTTTCATTTAACTACAAAATACGAAAGGTAATTTTCACAAGTATATATTTTAATAGCTCTTCATTTGAAATATTGGTAAATGACGACAGACCCATACGGGATTGGCGCGATTTCAAATTTTCACGCCAAGCACGCTACAGCTCTGTCGCCAACCTAAATTACGTCACAACACGCGATAGCCGTCAACCAATAACGATCGCGTTTGAAATTCAGCTTTGAAATCGGGCGTTTTTCCGAATTCCAAATATTAAAATTTTGAATATTTCATTATAACTAAATACTGTAGAAGTTTTAAAATTCTAATAAATATAAACAAAATTTTTAATATATCGAGCAATGGGCTCCCACCTGAAAAAAAAATAAAATAAAAAAACATCAGTGTAGCGCTACCTACTACAGTGCCAACCGGGCAATAAAGCTAAATTTCGAACGTTAACAAATTTCATTTTTTTAAAATTTAAACTCGATTTTTAATATACTGAGCAATGGCGTCCACCTTAAAAAAACATCAGTGTAGCGCTACCTACTACAGCGGCAACCGAGCAATAAAGCTAAATTACATACGTTAACAAATTTCATTTTTTGTGTAAACACGAAATTTAATACAACGAGCGGTTACGCCCACATTAAAGAAATTTAAGTACGCGGCATATTCTAACACTAACATGAAGAACGTAATACACACAACTTAAATATTCATTTACTTATGGAAACATTCATTTTTATAAAAACTTTAATTTCTAAGTATGAATATAAAATATTAATGAAAAACAAAATAACTCACCTAATCTTCATCAATCTCCGAATCGTTAATTTTCGGCGAATATGCCGTTTTAATCGCTTCTAAAAAATCTTCTATTATGTTTTCCTGATGATTTTTTCTGCATGCGTACTCCGCGAAAACGTAAAGTCAATATATCCTCATCCATACTTATTAATTTTCGCAAGCAACAAAAAAACTCCAAAAATCGAATATCGAAACTCAATGCTTCAGGATTATTCTGTAATAGTTTCAAGGGTTACATACAAAACGCGCATGTAAAACGAAAAGCACGTCATACCTACGTAATCCGAACCGGTAAACCAGTCTAGCGCACTTTATCGCATTCTTGGCGCATTTTACCCTCGGTACGCTTCTCTACTATTTAGCGAATTGTTACATTCTGCTATCAAGCAGATTTTATAAATAAAAGCAAAATGTATCTTTTAATGTTAGTTTAAAATAGTTATAAATGTAATTTTTTAAAGTAAAAATACACTTAAACATGGTTGGTTTTCTACACTTAGATAACACTATTCAGTTTTTAAACTTTATTTCTATTATGACATCTTTGGAATAAAAATAAGTTATTTAAAAAGACTAAAATATGAATTGATAGAAGAAAAGCAATTATTTTTTAACTTACTTCGTTAAACACTTCTTAATGTAGCAATAAACGACTGTAGACTTTGAGGCAAACGATAATTTAAAATTATGGAATTAATAAACAAGAATAATTATAATTGCAGTTAATTACCTACTTTTAATACATGTCAAGATATCATCCATTATGAATGTCTTAAGTGCATCCATCATGGACGTCCAAATTACATCTATAATGGACATATAAATTACATCTATTACAGATCCAAAGGTTAATACTCCAAAACTCATCCATTGTGGATGTCAATCCGACGTTCACATGTTGTCGACAGAAGACCATCCAGTTCACATCTAATCATTGACGTTCTTATGACATCCAAAAGGTATCCAGGACGTCTTTTGGACTTTATGGATCATTAAAAGACGTCTAATATAGACGTGTGTGTCGTTATATGGGCTTCATTTCAGATTTACAATTCCGATTAATTACCTCTTCTTTGAAAATCTTCTTTTATAGGAAAAAAAAATCTTGTGAATACGTAAGTAAAAATAATTTATCTTTTGTTTTAAATATTGTTGGATTTTTATGGATTGATAGGTTTGCATATTTGAATATTTTGGATTGATTTAGACTGTAAGAGAACGAGTAGAAGCAGGACATTATCCGAAGGCAGTGTTTCGTCCAATCACAAATGTGAATATTATTAAATGTGATCAAAAACGAAAAAATGTATGTCCATTGATTGATGCTATTGGAGCACTTGTGTAAAACACTTAAAATTTAAATTAACGCAAATTTTAAGCTCATATTTGGATGCAATTTTTACTTATATTTTTATTTAAAAATAATTATATAATTCATTGCATTTTTTTTTCTGCATTCATCTTTAACTTTCAAAGGTATGCGATGAACAAAAAATTAAAATAAAAAAAAAACATTCGTGTCAGTATAATGCTTTTTGCAAACAGATGAAGTGAAACGAAACTAAAATATTAATTCAGATAAACAATTGGTCAAATTCATTCGTGATCTATACCGGTAAATTAAGGTTTTGCAATTTTGATGTACAATAGAGTATAGTGTATTACGATTCAATGGATTTCGTATGATGTAGGATGTAGCGCATTAAATTCACTGCCGATTAACTGTGATGGGAATTCTTAGCATTGATCAAATGTCTATAACTTTGTTATCACGAGCAATAAATTGGTAATCTCAATAACGAAATTAAAGCATGTAATTTAACTCAATATATCTAATGGCTCTTTTTACAGTAGAACAAATTGAACTTATACGTCGGTTAAGAAGTAGCGGAATTACAAGGGAACAAGTTTTATTAGCTTTTACAGAACTGGAGCGATTTGAATCCGAATTCGGCAGATCATGCTCTTATGGTGATCAGTATCATAATCATAATATGGAATTTTCATTTAGTAGCACGTCTGTTGTCCGAAGTAATTGCACTGCGTCTGTTTTAACAGGTTCCAATGTTCCTATTCCTAATGCTTCTGTTCCTACTGTTAATGGTGGATCACATCATATGACATATAAACCGAATGATTATTTTAATTCTCAGCAAGTGACACAATGTAATGGTTCCAATTCATGTGAAGAAGTATCTGAGGCAATTGCTCTTAATGGTGATTGTTCAGTAAATACTACAGACATGTCATCCAGGTTAGAAAATGAACTAGTTTTACCACCTTCTGTTAATGAATCTGCATCTGTAATTGCATGTTCTGAATCCATGACCCAAAGTGCTTATAATAGTTCATTCAACTGCTCGTTTTATCCTATGGAGGTCCAGTCAGAAGAATTGGCTGAATTACAAGAGTTAAAAAAGTGAGTATTATAAATTTTTTGAGAAGAATAGATCCGTGAATGATAGAGAAAACAGTTTCTGTACAATTTACTAGATATTAAACGAAAATTGCATGAGTTTAATGTGTAAATTTTGTAGAAATGTAGGAATCTTTTGATTGCAAATGTTCTGAGCTTAGTCATGGTTTATTTTATTTTAATATTAAAATTGATGCAAAGAACTATTTCATAAAAATTTTTTTATAAAAATTGTTTAGCAATTGGTAGTCACTTACCTTATATTTTCACCTTCAAGTTGATCTAAATATTTCATTGTCAACAAGAATGTAAAATTAAAAAAAAATGTTTTTGTTAAAACTTTTGACTAGTTGTTACCTTTTTAGAAACTTTCAGAACAAATGTTTTTGTATCACTTCTTAGTATTTAGGAGTAAAACCATATTTTTATTCTTAAATTGGTTTCAATGTTAACTTACCATGAAATTTACCTGTGCATGGGGACACTTCCTGGGAATATAAAATTAATTACCTTATTCAAAGTTATAAATGTAAAGTAATATAAGAGATCATATTTAGTATGATTAAAACTGTAACTTATTGAAAATGTTTGTTAAAATCTTATATTTTTAACTGGTAGTCATTGACTGAGATTTTATTTTATTTCACCACATATTTCAATTAAGTAATTGTAAAAAATATATGTGTGTATTGTTTATTTAGTATGGCCTCTTATTCAATTGACCAAATAGTTCAATCACTTTTTGCCATTAATTTATCTGCTGGTTTTTAATAAGACCCAATTATCTAAAATTTTTAATGTAAAAGATAACAATGATGTAAAAGATAACACATCTGAAATAACTATTTCTGATTTTTGTTTTACTATCTACATATTCATTGAAATTTCCTTTTTTCTATATTCTTCAGACATGTAAAAATTTCCTAATTTCATTTTGATGAATCTTATTCTCATTATATCTATTCAGTTTTTGTTTGTCCAGTAATGTTAATTTATAATAACATTTATAAATGAGAGAGAGAATAAGAGTACATGAATAGTCAAATAAATTACTTTAACTGATTTATAACTGAGCTATGACTGATGAAAATGTCATGAATGTTATGTCATTAGTCATGAATCATTTTAATAACCTTGTTCCGAACACTGTATCACCAAATTTCTAGGTATCATTTACGCCTTCTAATGATGTCTACAATTTTTCATTAGTTTTTTTTTTGTAGGATTTAAACTAATACTGTTAATAAACATTTTCATTACTGTAAAAAATTGAACAGTATTCATCTACATCTCTAATATTTATATTAAAAATACATTTTTTAAAGAAAAATAATATTTCAATCTGTGTAATATGGAAGTGGTTATCATGTTAAATATATTTTAAGGTAAGGTACTATGTGACACATAGAAAAATGAGTCATCATGGAAAATGTGGGTGGGGATTAAACCAGTTCAGAATTTTTGTTCTTTCAAAATTCAAGAAAGACAGCATTCCCCATGCAGAACTTTTTTTCTCTTGCATATGAAATGTAATTTTCAGTTATAGTATTTTTGTTTAATGTGTGTTGATTTTAATTTTGTAGAAATTTCAGTTGATTTTTCTTTTCATGAATTTTTTATGTAATATTTTGATTGACATTTAAAGTACAATTATATCATTTTATTCCTGAAAATATAATAAATACCTGAAATTTCTAATAGAGTGCACAAAAATAATGATTAAGTAGTTAAATTTTTTAATGCAAATTCTATTTTATGTTTATTACTAATAATATAATTTAAATTATTTAACATTATATTTTTTTAAATTTATTTTCTCAGCTTCTGATAAATTACCAAATCATATAAATAATCAAACGAAATTAAGGTCCACAGTAAAGTGTTGAATCATGACAAAAAATAAAGTGTGTGCTATTACTTGCTGAATCGTGTGAAAACACAGTGTGACAACTATAAAATGCTGGATAACATAAAATACTGTCAAAAGTAATTAAACACACATCTAAACTCTTTTTTTTTATCAATATTTGACTGTTATTGCTTGATATTGTAATATTTGTTTTTTTACAGTTTAAATTTTTTTTAAAAAAATATATTGACAGATTTTCATTATCCAAGGAGTGAGGAAAATGCTGTCTTTTCCCCCAATAAAATGTGTTTGGAAAAAGTTTTTTGATGCTATATTAAAAGTGATTTTGAAAATATAAAAGCAATGAACTGTATGTGATTAATACTAACTTTTTGTTAATCTGGCATTGTTTCTTTAGTTTGTGGTGGCTATGACAGTAAAATAGTGTACCAAAATTTGAAATAAAATTCAAAATTAAAAATTTAATTTGCTATATGTATAAAAAAGAATTTGGTTTCTTGTCATATATTTATTTTTAAATCTTATTGAATTATTTGAACAGAAGAGTTTTATGTATACTCTGTAATAAAGTTTTTTTTAAAATAATTGTTTAATTTAAGAAAAAATTTATCTAAAAATTAAAAAAGATTTTTTGTAGTAGAGAATAAAGAATCAAGTTTTAAAATAACCCTAAAAAACTTACAATGTTTATATTTACTAGAAAAATATAACATTTTTGCTATGAGGGTGATATTTTTAAGGTTTCATATTCATTTGATCAAATACTCAGATTTGATTACATGTCAGTAATATTCAGTAAAAATTTTTAATTTATTGAAAGTTGAAGGTTTTTTAAAGTTACTTAAATAATTAAGATTCATATTGATGTATTAAATAACTATTTCTCTGTTTAGAATTAGTTACCTGTAATTTCCATTTATTCACAAAGAAAATTTAATATTATTCATATTTGCCTGATGAAATGATGAAGATTTTTGCTATACATTTGATCAAATTATAGTTTTAAATCATTAAATCAGTTATTCAAGTATTCATTCAACACTAATTGCTAGTTTTTTATGCACCACAGCAGTTTGAATCATGTTTTAAATTCTTTCAGTTAAACCTTTAACATTCCACAGTGAAAAAACTTCAATATAAAAATTCTTCCTAAAATTAACAAATATATTTATAAAGTTGCTTGATATCTTTAAGATATTTTAAATATATAAAAATATTTCCCTTAAGTATGCAAACATTGAATGCATAGTGTTAAATATAATTTCTTTTTTTTCAAATTAATGAGTTATAAAGTTAATGTGATATATTAACTATCTTATTCTCTTTATAAATAAGATAGGTTTTCAAAATTTTTAATCTACCTAACTGGCAGGTGAATGGTTAAAGCTCTGGTCATCAGTTCAACTTTTATTCTATTCTAGGTGTAAGTGTACTGGTTTGGAATTCAAACTATAGGTCCTGTTCCAGTTAACCCTTGTGTGCTAAGAGCTGGTAGTTTAATGATTACTGCTCTTGCCTTTGGCTTAATTGTTCAGGTGTTTGGAATCCACTTTAAACCATAGATCCTGATCTAATTACCCCTTACATGCCAAAAATAATCATTGAGTGACAAACAAACCTTGTGTGAAAAATATGTAGAGTGACAAATAAACTGAAACATTTGATTAAGTGTTACAATTTTAATATTAAGAGGATTGGAATATTTTCACTATTCATTAGTAAAATATTTATATTATAACATTAGATTTAGACAAAAGAAAGTAAAATTGAAAATAATCATAATAAATTAAAAGTAAAAACATTTATAGTTTGTTTCATGTTAAAATTTTCCAATATAATAAAATCTAATATGGTGTTAAAAATTTTATTTTAAAGCTCATAATAATTTAAACTAATTCCTAATGTGTTATATCAAAAAACCAACCTTGTTAATCAAGTATATTTATTTGATTGCACTCATAAATTACTGCTTTCACCTTTTAAATGTTTTATTTGTGGTGTTAGTGTAAAAATTTTAAGTATAATAAATCATAATTTTTACTGGTAAAAGCTAACTTTTACCAACCCTTTATGGTAGAAGCTAAGAGTTACTAATGCCTTCTGGTAAAAATCTGGTTACATTTGATAACAATTTTCCATTCTTACATTTTGTTTACTCTGCATGTCGCAAAATTGTTAAAATACTTCAATTTATATTATTAATTAAAAAAATTATAAAAGTAATCAAAATGAAGTCTGAATTAAGAATATGTAAACTGTTTTATAATTATTTAAGATAATTACAAGAACCAAACAAAAAATGATGTATTTATACAATTTTACTAATAAGTATTATGTTAAAAAGCTGAAGTGAAGTATAATTCTTTGAAGAGATTTCAATAATTATTAAAAATAAACTTAAAAAATGTGAGAGCGCAGAAAATTATAAAATTTAAAAATCAAGGAAAATGTAGCACGTTTTTTCTTTAATAGTACTACTTTAATACTTCTTACTAATTGTTACAAGGTTGATTGTTGTATTATTTTAAATTGTAAAATAAATTAGCTGGTATGCATAAGCATATCATCATAGTGCATTTATTTGTACTCTTGCATTTTTTTGAGTCCTTGTCTTTAACTACAAAATTTTTTATGGTTAAACTCAGTATTATTCGGTACAACATCGTCAAATTGGCGAAAATTTTTTCACCAATCGTAGAAGATGTAGGTATTGGAATTTGATTAGCAACCCATGAATTTGCATATGAAGTCAGGGTTTTCCCCAATTTCAAATTGCTAAGCCTAACACTAAATAAGAAAACTACTAACAATCACATAAAAAAATCTGGGTTTTCTTCGATTTCAAATTGGTAAGGCTAACAATATATAAGAAAATAATAATCATTATAAAAATTTATTAAGTTTCAGTTTAAAAATATTTCAGGATTAAAATTGAAGGCAATAAAGTAGCAAAAATAAAGATATCTTAATGAAAATAACATCTATTTAAAATTAAATAAAATGAAGAATTTCAGAATTAATGATTTTATTATATTAAATAATTTTGATAAATCCAGTGATTTAAGATAGAATGTTACAAATCATTAGGGCATAAAAATAGAAATTTTCAAAAATCATTTAACAATTTTATACATTACATCAAACATTTACACTAAAAGCGACAGTTTAATTTATTCAAATATTATACAGTTTTTGCAGAAATCTCGTTTCATGCTATTTCTCATATTTAACAATTTCTGCAATAACTATTAAATTCCGAAAACAAATCTTAAATAATTTCAAAAATTGAACAATTCTATTGTTTTGTTTATTTTTATAAATTTAAATACATAAAATACAATTCAAGGAATTTGGAAACCGAATTCTGTAGTTTCATTTATTATTGCAAATTTAAATACTTAACAAACAATTCTAGAAATTTAGAAAACAGAGAATTCTGTAGTTTCATTTACTATTGAAAATTTAAATACTTAAATTACAATTCTAAGAATTCTGCACCTGCAAAAAATAATTAGTATATAATTCTTGCCTTCATTTTTCTTCCGGAACTCTACATGCAAAGAAAAATCCGAAATGAATATAAAAGATAGAATTTGATTTATGGCACTATCCATTGTTAAACCCAAAATGAATATAAAAGACAGGATTGAAATTCTAGCACTATATCCATAGCAAATTAAAAAGTGAATATAAAAGACTATATTTAAGTTATGCGCTATATCCAAAGTGAAATAAAAAATGAATATAGAAGGATAAGAAGAAATTTAATTTCCAGAGTTTACATCCAAAGAGAGATGAAATTAAAAATGAGTGTAGTAGACAATATTTAAATTCTTGCACTTTATATCTAAAGAGAAATCCAAAATGAAAATGGCAAAAATTTTAATTTTTTGAACATGTTTTATGCATGTGCAAGGGTGAGACATTCCATCTCTACATTTCATAACACATTTGGTGATTAATCCCTTTTGGTGAATTAATTTATTGAGGGTAAGAAATATTAGCAAATCTTTCCAAATTTGGCGATTTTTTGCTCTCGACAAGCTGTGACCGCAATGCTCAGTTTAGCTTTTTTTCACTTATTTCTTTTGTACTAACTTTTTTAATGTTTAAATATTTTCTTTGCAAAAAGTAAACTAGTTTCTTGGGTACAATGACAGTAATTTACAAAGCATTGAACAATTAATATAAATCTTGCCATCTCTCTTAACTAATAATGGCTTACTGATTTTGATTCCATTTTCTATCTATCAATCTCAGGCATTGTTATTTTAACATCTTATCTTTGTGAGTTGACTTTGAAAATGTTTTAGTAGATGTGATATTTATCTTCTTTACCTCTCTCAAGCCCTTTCTTAGCTGTTTCTGAAAATACTTTCACATTTTGATCTTTGTTAATTGCCTTGAGTGTGTCATTTATCTGGTTCATTTTAGTTAAGAAAAACTTCAGCAGTCAAGGAGATTAAACTTGCATTTAGTAAAAACTTTCTGAAATCTAATCTTGGACAAAATGTTAAAATGAAATTCCCTTATATTTAGTACTCAAAAGAGAATTCAAAATCAGTAATAGCCATTATTATAGATATTAAAGTTGAGAAGTTTTATCTTAATACTAAATTTGGTAAATTAAAATCTTGTACACAAGAAGCCAGCTTACATTTTACAAAGAAAATTTGTATAAGTATCCTAGAGGTTGGTAGAGAAGAAATTAATATACATCAAGTAAAGTAAAAAAGTTTTCTTTAGCTGAGGCACAAGGACTCAGAAAATGCAACAGTTCAAAGAAGTATACTATGAATAAAAACTTATGAACCAGTATGAGTTTGGCACAATTTCAAATTTTCTCTCCAAATGCTATATATTTATCTTACCAACTTAAAGTATATCATCTTACCCAATGTATAATTTTCAAAATCTTTACTGTGCTCAAACTCAAGCAATTACATTGCACTCTTTCATTGTTTTAGATTTCAGTTATCAAAGTTTTGAATTTTTTTTTTTTATAATTACTTACAACTGAAGTCTTACAAAAATAACTAGAAATTAATTTCACTGATTACATATTACAAAACAAATATAAAATAACTTAATATCACACAATCTAGCTTGGGAAATATTTGGGCAATAAAACTAAATCATTACAGGCAGGGGTACTAACCTTAAAGAGCCTCAGTGCAAATGCAGTTCACCCCAGAAAGAAACTGACAATAAAGCTAAATCAATGACATAAATAATATATATTTATGAAAATTCAATTTTCTATAAAGCATACATTGCACTGTTCATCTAATTCATGAATTTTCAATGTAAACCTAAATACATACATATGTCAAATATTTTTTCTCTGTTCTCAACAAATTGCCTAAATTATTACATACAATTGCAATTTTAATCAAATAACGCATAAAATAAAAGTACTCATTTAATCATTACTTTACAGAAGAATTAAAAAATATAAAAATTTTATTTATCGGGAACTATTCCTTTAATTTCCTACACATTAATATAAAACTCAAAATTTTCAATTTGATTTATTTTCAAAACAAAATAAACTTTATCTGAAGACTAATGTTTAGTGCAAGCAATAAAATGCACTAAATGGGCTTACTGTGCTGGAAGCCGTTTGCATGACATAACTTTTGTTTTATGGCATAATATGATTGTGTATGTGTGTGTAACTTGTTTTGTGTGCTAGTAACTCTTTAAGTATTTGATTAGTAATTTGATTTTATTTCATTACTGTCAAAGTTTTTGAAGTGGTGGATTTAATGTCTATGTTTTGAATTTTTTTTTAAAGCTAAGTTTTTGAATATTAATTTGCAGGGTTATTTTAAGTTTCTTAAGTAAAATTTGTTTCAAAAGTTTATAAAATTAATTTTCTTTATTTTGAATTATTATATTTCAAATTATTATTTTTCTTGTGGAATATATATGGCCACATAATCTTCCTGAGAATATTGTGGCATATCTATGCTGATGATTCTGCAAGCAATGATGAGGTGAGTTATTTTATTATATGTATTTAATTAATATTGTTGTGTTGTGTATAATAGTTTATATTATATATTAAGTATTGTCTATAAATATTTCATATATTGGTATTCATATTTATTTAGTATAGTAATGTAGCAAGCTGACTGAGAGAATGATCATTGATAGATTACAGTTTTTCTTGACGGTAAAGAATTTATCTTTGAGAGACAAGCTGGGTTCAGAAAGGACTCTAATACTACGCAACAAATAGGCAGACTCAGTCAACAAATCAAAGATGGTTTTCATAAAAAAGAAAATACTCTTGCAGTCTTTATTGACTTTAAATCAGCGTTTGACCGTGTTTTGGTGAAAACTGTTACTAAAGAAGCTTTGTCAGATGGGCATCTCTTGCCACCTCTTTAAATGGATCTTTGATTTCCTCTCACAACGTTTTTATTAACGTAAATTGTGGAAATGATTGATCAGGTTTCGGGCTAACTGCTCAGGGTTCTGTTTTAGCCCTGTTTTGTTCAACTTGATGATTAATGATCTCGTATACAACATCTCGAAGACCTGCCCTGATGTTCAGGTTTTGTTAGATGCAGATGATCTGGTCCTTTGGACAACTGGCAACAACTTTCAAACACTACAGAGGGTTATGAATTCTGCCCTGGACTTTTTTTTATTGAAATAGACTAATGACAATGAGTTCTCTGTCAACATTGACAAGACCAATTTTGAGCTTTTTACTTTGAGTACTAAACAGCATCAGATTTTTTTAAACTTTGATGACAAACCACTTCAGAGAACTGATTGTGCTAAATACCTCGGTATTCTTTTAGACCCAAGACTCACCTAAAACAAACATGCCTCAAAAATCACTGAAAATGTCTCATGCCGACTTAATTTATTAAAAAGACTAGCTGGTTTTAAGTGGGGTGCCACTCGGGATGTTTTGGTCGTGACTTTTAACTCTTTCATCCGACCTGTCTTTGATTATGGAGCTGAAATTTTAATCACTGCCTCAGATACTGCTTTATATCTGTAGAATTTAACTGTAAGACCATCATTAACACTTTACTATCTGCGGGAAAGGAAATTACTTTACAATGGATTCCTAGCCATTGTGGCTTGCCTGGTAATAAAAAAGCAGACAATCTCGCGAAAGAGGCTTCTTTTTTAAGCCCTCCAGATACTCCTACTGGCCTGAGAAATGTCAAACTCCTTCTAAAACGGGTTATCCATCACCAGCAAAAAACTTATTACAAAGAGAATGTAGTTGATGCCTCTTGGAGGATCCTGCTGAGCTCATTTATTCCCAGAGATCTACCTAGATCTATAGGGGTCTCCTGCTTCAGGTTACTTATTGGGCATGATTTTCTTCAATCAATTTTCAGAAACATCTATATCACATTGGATTTGTGGATTCACCCGACTGCATTTTATATGAGGAACATGTTGACATGGATGGCAAGCATCTTTGGAAATGTTCTGCCCTCCAAGAAACCCACACTTCTTCACATTTCACGATGCTCTCCACTCCTGGAGATACTTCATTTCTTTATTGGACTGCAAGACTTATTATGCTCGAAAGAGCCAACATAAGGACGTAAAAAAAAAAGAGTATGGTAATGTTGATTAATTTGAAAGTCTAGTTTTTATAAGAATGTTTGTTAACATTTTAGATTTATTTTTATTGCCCATATTAAATTAGGGCTAGTTTGCATTACAGTAGTGTTCCCAAATTATTTTGGTTGTGCAACCCCAAAATTCGTTGCCAATGATCGCTAAATCCTGAATATTATTTAATCAACAACTTTTAAAAATTTAATATCTGATATTATTTGAAACATATATTTTTTGGGTATTTTAGATTTTATTAAACTAAACAAAACTAAAAAAAAAAAAAAAAAAAAAAAAAAAAAAAAACATGGTCCTCATCAATTAATAAAAATACAAAACACATGACTAAAATAAGTGGGAAATTTTTAATGTGAAGAATGCACTTGCTTCTTTGATTCCATGATTCTCTTAAAATTGGCTGTTAGGTTTGATAACTGAAATTGCATATCTGGTGCAACATATAATTTGAAAACCGACTTTCACACACAAATAAGTGAATGTAAATGTCAATAGAATTTGAATAGCCCGTTTTGCTAAATTTGAATATTCATCGAATACATCTGACTAGAATATTGTCAGTGAAACTGTTCTAAATTTGGCTTCTATATAATTGTGTACCTGAACTCAATTCAATCACATTTTTTACAAAGAATCGTATCAAATGATAACAAGCAAAATTTCTAATCCAGCAATGTCTGTGGACTCATCAAATTGTAATACATAAGCGTTACATGCCTACAACCGTGTTATAAGTTCTCTTTCTAACTTCTATATGAATGTTGGGAATCAGCAATATCGTTAATATGTCTTTTTACAGTATTAGAAAAAGATATGCATGAACACATGATATAGCTAATATGTATGAAACAGTAGACCAATACGCATGAAACAGTAGACCAATACGCATAAAACAGTATTTTGAACCCTAGGTTTAACAAGTGATTCACTAGTCTGGAGCATCCTCATCATTTGTATTAATAAATCTTAACAACGGATAATTATTATCATATTTACATCTTTTCATTGATACCACTGGTCCAAAATTGGAAGATAAGGCTGTAGCTGTATATAACTGGAAGTTAATGGCTTTGCGAGTCCCAGAATTCCTGTATATGTAGATTCTTCTATTTCTCTCTCTTTCTCTGCACATTACTACTAACAACATCAGTTTTCTTTAATGACCCATATTCTAATTAACAATCCATTATAAGGGCAATTTTTATGTTTTAGATATTATGGTATTTCTTTTGATATCAAAACTTTGTGTTTGATCTGAATTACAGTTACCGTTAATAACACAGCAGTTCAGTCACGCTCTGGACTGTAACTTTGGGTTAACGAGTTTGGAATACTTGCCCATCACCAAGTACCTCATAATTTTGAACCATGGTCCAGTGATGAGGTCACACCTGATCTGGAACCCTCTTCTTCACGTACATACCATTCTAGCAGATAGACTTTGGACGTCTCATATTAGTTAAGACATCCCCAACCCACAGAGATTTAGCAACTCAGTGAGAAAGCGTATGTGGTCATCCTCCTAATCACTACCCGTGATGAATGATGCTTTACTTTGCTGATCTTAATGGAAAACTTGTGTGAAGCTATTGAGCTACTGGAGCTCCTTTAATAATACAAGGGATGGTTAACCAATTTTGTTTAAAACAAACTAGCCCTCCCACCAGTCTTCTGATGTGTCCTATTGCCCATGTATTTCCTCCAGAAATGGTGTGAAAAGGCTCTATTTTAGTTTAGGTTTTTTTCAATAATCAACAGTTATTTATTTTTTTATACATTATTTTTATTATTTTTTATCCATTTAAGCAAAGTCATTTAAGAATATGCAATGCAGACAAGTCAATGATGCAAGCAAACAAATGTAAACATGCTTTGCATGTTTCAACTATTGCTGTAAGAAACCAAGGGACATAGACAATCACCAAAGTAGTAACCTGGCAAAGAAGTTTAAAAGATGCCACTATATGGCCATCTGTTAGTAGGATCAAAAGTTTGATCCCAATTAAACATTCATACACTGGTATATTGAACAAAAATATGACATAAATTTTGAAGATCGATCTTCAACTTTCTAAGGAAAATTTGAATATATTAAACAACATTTTTATTTTTTTTAATCAAATAAAATTTGTTACTCTGATTTCCTAAATATTTTTGTGGGAAATTTCTTTTTATTATGTGATCTGTGGGAAATTAGTTTCTAGTTATTTGTATTTTAATTATTCTGTAGTAAGTAATTAGAATGAGATATTCTAAATTTTGATGTTTGAAATTTAAAATAGCATGTGTGATTGCAAAGTTAAAGTTGGAGTGCAATCAGTATTTTGTAATTTAGGTTGGTGAGATACCTGTGCAGCCCTTGGCACGAAAATTAGAAATCGCATCAGACCTGCACACAGTTTCATAGTCTTTTACCTAAACTTCAAACACTTAAATTTCAGTTTGATACACTTTCAAAATATAACACAGCTTCAAATACTTAAATTTCAATTATAAATGAAACAGCAAATGTTTCAAGGGTTACTAATACCTCAAACAAATTTTGT
The DNA here is from genome assembly GCA_030067965.1 of Latrodectus elegans. Classification (NCBI taxonomy): domain Eukaryota; kingdom Metazoa; phylum Arthropoda; class Arachnida; order Araneae; family Theridiidae; genus Latrodectus; species Latrodectus elegans. The sequence continues at coordinate 5,905,956 of CM057817.1, read as the reverse complement.
GCAAGCTAACATCAGGTTATGTCATAAAATTGCAAGAATAAATTCTGTTGCAGTAAACTACAGTTAATCATATTTATCACCATACCGGCTCCTAGGATGATATTGTGAAAGTGTTTTGTACAAATTATCTATTTGTGTGTGTAATTCAAATGCCATAAAAGTCAACTTGATTGTAACAAATAATAATAAGTATAGAAGTAGCAAAATAAGTATTAAAGAAAAGATTGCATTCGCATTACTTTTTAATTCTCATAATTTTTATTTTTATTTTCTTCTGAACTCTGAGTTAAATTTCTTAACAACTGTTAAAATTATTTAAAAAAATTACTGAAAACACTTTAGTAGTTATCGAGAATATTAATTTAGTTTTTTCACAAAGTATTTTGTTTGTGAGATGGTATAACTCTTACATTCTTTTTATTTCTTGTAACTTTTTTGTTAATTGGATTTCAAAGTCAAGGCACTTTGTACCAAGCTTCAAATACAAGACAACCTATCTCCATTCCTTAGAGTCTTCCACTTTGTTTATTAAGTATACCTAAAGTGTACAATCAAGTAAGGGTATCACATTCATATACAATATGATGCTCAAAATAAGGACATTACATTCATGCACAATATGGTGTGCTGTTTCCTTCACTTATGGTATTTTCTGTAAACAGGGTCCTACTGGTAAAGTCCCATCACATGAAGTTTTTTTCAGAGATAATAGTGCCCAGTAATGAATCCTACAATTGTATCATCTGTCTCTTGACCATCTGAGAGTTTCAGAAACAGTTTTCCAGATGATTTGTAAATCATGGTTTTAGTATGTCGCTGTCCAAAAAAATTCAAATTGGAGTTTATTTATTTTCTGTTTATCTCATTTAAGAATAGCCCCTTTAATAGTTTTTAAATTGATAACACGGAAAGGCTCTGCACCAATTGGATTGGTACATGATCCTTGTGTTTTGCAAGCTTTTCAACTTTTTCATTACCTTCTATACCTATGTGCTCTGACACCCAAATAATATTGAACTTAGTTATGAGTTTATTTGGAAGTTACCTGCTTTCCAAAGCGATTTTAGAATTAATTCGGAATGAGTTAATTAATAAAATTGCTTGACTGCCACAGTTATATGTTCCTCATCTTGAAATACAGTGTCATACTTCCCTAGTCCTTTTTATAGCTGTTTGAGAAATAATTATTAGACAGTTCCAGTTACATAATTTTAAATCATTTCTCATTTTGACAATTTTACAGTTTATGTTATCGACTAAAAATTAAAGTGTACTTTAACTTTTTTAGGACACACTGTATATAATACACTTGCAATTGAAAAATCCTCTCATAGGTAATCCTTCGTTTCAGCCTTTTTTGGAAGAAATTATTATCTCCTAAATTTTTCACAGCAAAAGCTTGGTGTAGTTTTAGAAGGAAATCATACAGGACCATATTAATCATATTCAAGCTATGTTTCTAAAAGCTAGGCTTTACACTTAAAACCTAAGATTTACCAGACTTCTGGATTTTACAACAATGCTTTAAGCAAATATTTTCGCTAATATTACTAGCTATAGAATAGTTTGCAAGAATGAATGAAATTTATATTCAGAATGGTTTTCATGTTTATTACTATCAAAACAAATTGTAGAATTGTGGGATTAATATGTTCAATCATACAAAGTATTTATGCTAATTTATCAATGTATTGTGCTTAGCGCTTTAAGTTAAGCTAAATGGCATAATATTTATGGTATTCAAGAACTATAGTATAAGGATTTTGTAATCTAGGGAGTTTATTCAGGTACCTAAAAAAAAAATTTTTTTTTTTGCTTATCATTTTATTCTAGTTGATTATACACTGTAATTTGTAATTTCTTATTTCTTTGTTTTTTAATTCTGAGCATGCAATCAATATGGGATGTATTAGACAATTCTTAAACTAATTAAAAAAATTATACTTAAAAAATTTGTAATTTTCTTAAGCAATGATCTGCAAAGTTCAACAAAACTGAATAACGCTTTTGTAGAAATGCTGTAATTTTCATCACACACACACAACTCTTTATTTACACAGCATTTATAAGGATTATTTTGATTAAAAATATTCACTATAGATTACTGTCGGAACTTGAAAACATGCAACATACTTTCTACTAATGCATAATGCATACAGATATAACAGAATAAACTATTCAAATTGTCTTGAAGGGCGACTGTAATAATTTAGGCCAGGAATGGCGAACCAATAGCATGCGTGCCACAAGTGGCACGTTTGAAAATTTTGATAGCGCGCACAAAAACAAAATTATTTTTTATAAATTATCTTTTTCGATAGAAATGAATTAAAAATTATTAATCTTCACTTAATTTATAATTTAAATTTGTAGTACTGAATACCCATTTTAGTATGTTAACTGGAACCGTCAAATTATACATTTTATTATTAAAATATTGCATGAATTCTCTCCAAGTATATAAAAATGCGCAGTAGAAAAATGTTTGTGCATCCAGTTTCGCCTTCTAATGTTATTGTATGTTGTTGCCGTCACAGAGCTCGAATCAGACGACAGAATTAGTCATTTTTAGTAATTATCGTTTTTGAAACTTCAGTGGCTTGTTAAAAAAATATAACCGTTTATTGTAAATAGATATAGTGTTGTTTTAGGTTAATATTTTTACATATTATTTCAAATTTTATATTCTGCATTTGTTTGTAAGAACATATTGCATCATGACTGAAGTTTTAACTTGTAACAACCTTAAGCTATTAAAAGTTACTAAACTTATAATTTATGTTGCTTATTTTTGAACAATGAAATATTTTAATATTATGAGAAATTATTTTATTATTAAATCAGTATAAAATATAGAAGTAATTAGTAAAGTTACCCTGAATTAATATATTATTTATTATTTTCTTGCAATAAATATTTTTAGTACTTTTATGTGTAACAAATTATGTTCTTGCAAGCAAATGCAGAATATATTATTTATTTTATAATATTATTATTAAAATATATATTTTTAGAATTATTTATTGGATAAAATAAATAAAATTGCAGAAGATGAAATTCTAACTACATGGAATTCAATTCTTGACACGTTTAATTATTTAAAAATATTAGAAAAGCAATTTTATCAATATTTTCATCGACATGGAAATGTGAATCTGTATTTTAAGAATTATATTTTATAAAAAATAAATATAGGAATAGAATGACGGATGAGTCGATCTCTGCATGCGTACTGTTGAAATTAACTAAATGTGAACCAGATATTAAATCTTTATTATCTTGTGTACAGTAACAAAAATTCCATTAAAAATATTTGTTTTTAATGTGAATTGTGTTTCTAGCATATTGCTTTTTGTAAAATATTGATTAATAAAAAATTTTTTAATTAAGAATTGTTTTTATATGTTTATTTAATTATACTTATGTATATTTTCACCACGCTAAATTTTAAAGGAAATTTTAGTGTGACTTGCTACCTATTTAAATAAGAATTTTTATATCTTTGTGGCATGGACAACAAAAAAGGTTCACCATCCCTGATTTAGGTGATTGCAGGATGTCGCTGCAGAGGTAGCAAAAACGAGTTTTAAAAACAGAAGATAGAAAGGTAGGCTGTTCTGCTGGATTCTTAAAAGAAGGAAGTAAAAGGCGACTGTTGAGAATGTTATTGTGTGTTTTCATTTACAAAATGTTCCTGTAAATTTAATTTTATTTTATGTGCAATCATAGTAGATGATAAATATTTAATTGATAAAATTATGCTTGTTAAATTTCTGGTACAAATTTTCGGTAACTCAGCGACATGACAGATGTGAAGAATGATGCCAGCCGTGATATGAAAAGATTCAGTGCCTTGTGTATTCTGACAGGAATATTGTCAGATTGCATGATTGATAAAACAGATGAAATATAAGGACAAGTACCTTTTCTATCTGTAGTTCTTGGTATTTAAATTTAATCTCAGTTTTTGTATTAAAATTAGGGAAAATAAAATACATAAATATAATCACAATTCTTATTTTGTATAAAATTTTGGGTTAGGGATACTATTTTTATGGCTCTCACTTATCCCTACTTTAAATAAAATAAAAAAAAGAATATTGAATATTTCTGTAAACGTATATATTCTTTAATAATTTTGGTATTTTTGATTGCTGTTTTATTATATAACCTTTATGAATTCAAAATCGTGTTGAATTAGAGTATTACATTTGAATGAGTTTTGAAATTTGAAAGAAAAGAATTATAAGGTTGATAAAAGAATATATCTTTTTCTCTTTTCTCAAATGTTTGGATTACATTTGTTTAAAAAAAGAAAAGTGATAGATATCAAGATTTGTTGGTATGTTTAAATACTGAATAGTTATCAGTCAAGATTATTATACAACATAATTGCATATTTAGTTTTGTTTTACAAACAATTTAAATGTCACCTGTGATTAGAATTTTGAAAAAAAAATTTTTTTCATTTAAATGAGAAATTTGTTGCATATGTTTCAAAATATGAATATATTTTGTTTAGTTATATGAATAATTCAAAGCATCCCCCCCCCAACAATCATTGTGTATTTTGTGTTGTTTCGATTTTAAAAAAAAACTGAGTACATGTTTGATTTATTTTTACTTCTGATATTGAAAGCTCACAGTGAAAAAGAGTTTTTGTTTTCTTCCTTTCAAGTTTCATATTCAGAATTTATTATTCTGGTGATTTAATAAAATGGAATTTATAAATAGTGATTTAATTCATAGATGAAAGTAAGTCAAAAGTGTATTATAGTTAAAAAAGAAATATAAAGTAAATACATTTATTGCTTTTGTGATAAGTATTTGTTATTTATTTTGGTAAAAATGGAGATATATTTCATTAAACTTGCTTTGACTAAGAGTAGTATATGAGGGAGGAGGGCTTGAGGACACTCTAAAAATGCAATATTTTTTGCAAAATAAGACCTATTTTGCAAGTTTTATAGCTGTTTTTTGATAAAAATTTGCAAATATAGAGCATTTTTGGTTTTTTAAATTTAAACAAGAAAGTGTGTTTTTCACTAAAAAATGACGTCTTTTTCACTAAATTGTACAGTATTTTTAAGCTGTTTTTGAAGAAAAATAAAGCTTTTTTCACTTTCAAAATTTCAACAAAAAAATTTGACCTTCCATTGAAAAAATGATCACTAAAAAATGCATTTTTATGTTTTTGATCTGTTTTTTTGATAAAAATTGAGTTTTTTAAGCTGTTTTACTATAAAAATTTGTGTTTATTGGATATTTAAATGTATGTTTTTATTATAAGAAATGCAAGGTTTTTGTAAGTTTTTGAAAACATAAGATAAAGGCCATTGCATGTGTTTTTTTTTAATAAAGATTTAAACTTCTTCCAACACATAATCATAATATTTATCGTTTATTTTACCTTTGTAATTGAATAGATAATTATTTTTATTTATTTTTTTAATTGCTCTTTCAGATAAATCAGCGTGGCAAGAACTTAAGTAAAATTCTTTTTCACTATCGTTTACTTCTAGTTTTGCAATTAATGAAGATCCAAATTTTGTTTTGATTTTTTTCAAAGATATCAAATTGTATTTTCCAACTTCTATATCTCTCAGTTTAAAAGTTTCAGGATACATATTCTTTTTGATGTTGTTGAATTCTTCCATTTATGATATTTCATTTTATTAAAGGATTTTATGTTTTCAAAAATATTTTCTGAAGATATTTATTATATAATAAGATGTTTTATCTACTCTCTCTCTCTCTCTAGATCAAGTGATTTTTCTCTTGTATCTTTATTTTCAAGATCTCTTGTATCTATATTAGCTCATTCGACCGTGAATTTCACGAGTGCATTTGCGAACAATTTTCATTTCTTCTTCTGTTAATTCACAATTAGGTGTAAAAACTTGAATTGTTTCAGCAATTGGCTCTGTTAAATGTGTCCAACTAATTTCTCTGATCTTTTTTTTATTTTTTTTTATTTTTTATCTGGAATGATAAATCCTTGAATATTGAATATCAATGATATATCAGTCATTTTATTTAAAATACATGTTTATAAAGCTTGTTTAATAATTTTGAATATTGAGAATAAAAAATATTAAAGATATAAAATACTTAAGATATAAAATATTAAAGATATAAAATACTGAAGAAATAAACTATTGAAGATATTAATATCCAAAGGGAACTGTGTTATAATCATCCAAGATTCTACGTTTATCAAATCCAAACATTTATCTCTAATTTGATTTAGTATTTGAAATATCTCTATTTTTTTGTATTTTACATTGGTTAATTTCAACATCTATACAATAAGTTTCACCTGTAATTATTTTCATTCGGTTATCAAAATCTAACATTGTTTCACTCTGATAAGACATTTTAAATCCTTTTATTTTTCCATGTGCAGATCCATCATTAAGTATATATCCATAATCTTTACTAGCTCAAGATATCCAATATTTCATGTATTTGTCTTTTCCAAGTTCATCTGCCCAATCTCCTAACATACATCCTGTTTCAATATCTTTGGTTCCATCATCTATATAAACAACGTTATCTGTATCATAATATATAACTTTTTCTTTATATTTATTTAACATTTTATATAATTGTATTCTAGCAGAACTGGTTGTAAATGCTGCTGTATAAATATTTGTGTTAAAGTAATTTTTCTCATATTGTTCTTTCATTTTGTAACTCATTTCTACACAATCATCATTCATAAATACCATGTTTAAATCTTGTATTGTATCATCTAGTATAATTCTATAGAAATCTTCAATCCCCATTACGTATTCAGTTTGTTTCATGTTTTTTCGCTGTCCAAACTTTCCCCATAAAGAGTTCAAACATATTTTAGCTATAAATCTCAAACCTGGATTTTCTTCTATGCTTTTCAGTTTTATACCGAATTTCTCTTTAACTAATTTCTTATATTCTTCATTTTTAAAATTATTTTTCCATTTATCACATGTTTCGAGTTTAATTTTTAAAAACAGTTTTATGTACTCTTTGAATAATTCATTTGATTTATTTGCAAAGTTCCAAACTTCATAAATATTCATTATTTTATATCCTATTTTAATAGCTAATTTCATTTCATCTGTAGTCCAAGTACCTATAAAACATCTTTTGTTATCGATGTGCTTACATTCTGAATTTCTTATAACGTAACAATCTTTACATTTCTTCTTATCAAGAGATGATTTAAAATGTTTACAATGAAGGGTTTCAAAACATGATCTACATAGTGAGAACAACAGTTTTTCACTTTTATAAGGTAGTACAAGATTATATAATTTCCAAGGAGGTAGCACTTTATTAAACCATACCAATTTTTATTATATTTTTTAGGGTTAAATATTTTATCAGAATGACCAACTGTATAATAATCAAAGTAATTAACTGTTGGATATAAAGAAGTTACATCTAGGTATCTTCCTTTTTCATTCATTTTAAATTCATATTTTAATTTAGTAGGTTCACACCTACCACCATAAAAAGCAAAAAGCATCTCTAGGATTTAAAGGTTCGATGAAATCTCTTTTCCATTTTTTTTTCATGTATTTTTTCATATCTTTATTACTGTCAAAAGCACATTCCCATATTAGTTATTTTAATTCATATCCTTCTTCCATTATTTTTCTTATTCATCTTTTTAGTTCTTTCATACAAATCTTTCATCAACATTTGATTTTTAAGATTTATTTGTGTACCATAAAAACACTTTTTACATCCATGCCCCAATAACAGCCATAGAATTGAAAAACTGTATTTTCGTGAAATCCATCAACTTTATAAGTTTTATTTCCTAATTTCAATTTTTTCTCTCCTCCATTCAAAGCATGTTGAATATTAATATTTTCCTTTTTTAAAACATAATCCAACCAAGCAACTGATTTTTTACTGTATTCATCTTTATGGATTGTATCATTATCAATAGCTATAGTATCTTTTTACAAGAATTTATCTCTGTAAATACCCATGCATATACCTGCTAATGTTACATATTTAAAAGGATCTACATTAACAGTTTCTAAGAATAATCTTCTCAATTCCAAGCATCCTTTTCTTAAAATATCTACATCTGATCTACAATATTTTATAAATTCTTTTTGAAAATCAAATGTTTCATTTTTAACAGAGTTATACCATTTATTAAAGTTATTTCTTTCATTAGTAACCATTGTATCATTTCCATAGTAATATTTATCAGGATATTTACCAACATAATTTTGATTACTTTTGGTGTTAAAAAGATCCTTTAGTTAAAAAGATCCTTTAACTAGAAAGTATCCTTTAGCTAATTCAGTTAATCCTAACGTTTTTGGAAATTTTTTAAGTGGTATCATTGTGAAATTTATAGAATCAATAAATCTTGTATTGTAAGCAGGCGAATGCATATAAGTTAATTTATTACCTTGGTATATAGTAAATACTTTGATGTTATTTTTGAAACAATATTTAGTTAAAAATTGAAAATAAAGTCCTTTTCCATAATGAGCTAAACAGGTATATCCATAATGATTATCTTTAAATAACCAACTAAAAAATTCATTTTCATCTTTAAATATTTTCTCTTTACATATATATATATATATATATAACTATGCATACATACATATTTACATTTACATATATACATATGCACACACAATATTACCAACTACCTATCTTAAAGGATGATTTTATTCCCATATCCTATATATCTTTAAAGTGGTTCGAAAGCAGGAGTGGTAGTTAAGTGCTCCAAAAGGAAGGAATTTAAATTATAAATTCTTTGCAGAGAATAAAAGAGCTGGCTTCTTATAATGCATTATAATTAAATTGTGCAATTTTTTTAAGTTCTATATCAGCACATATCTAATTTTTTTCATTATCACTAAATTCTCTGTCTTATCTTTGAAAAAACATTTTTAATGAAGTAATGAAAGTTTGATTTCAAATCATTGACAATTTTCAAATGAATGAATTTAGTTTCCATGTATATAAAATTGTATTCAAATATTTGATTCCTTTTTATTTACCTATATATTTGATTAAAAGTGATCTACAAAAATGAATTCTTGTGCAATGAAAGAAATTTTGATTTACTCTTTGGTCAAATAACCTATTACTTGTTCTAAAATCAAAGTTTTTTCTTTTAAGGTAATATAAGATCAATTAATTGACCTGTTGGGTGAATTATAGTTTGCTTCTGGGAATAATTTAAATTATATTGAGGTAATTTGCTACTTATTCTAATTATATCTTTTTGATACAAGAATGGGTTAAAGTGATATCAGGTTGTGGTTACATGCGCGCACACTTTGTTATCCCTTTTGTAAACACAAAGCTCTATCTGAAAAACTCCTCTAATTTGAGTGTTCTTGATTAAAATTTGTGCATGTTCAATGCTAAGTAGATCCTTTTGCTTATAAGAAGTTTCAGTATTTAATGAAAATGTGAATGAAACTAAGAATTCAAATTAATTTGAGAAAATTATGAGGCAAACTAGTGAATAAGGTTACGCTAGAGTGAATAACTTGGAGATTGTTTAAATTCTGAACAGTAAGTTTCATTTGCTAAACTGTCTATATCTTGAAGAATATTAGTGTTCTGATGCAGCAAATTAGGACTATACCACGAAAGTGTGTTTGGCTGTTTCTTTGTTCAAACCTTAAAGTAAGATGTTGTTAGGAGTGTTGATTTGGAAGAAAATTTTCTCTGTTGTTAAGTTGATTATAACTGTTGAATCTGAGATATGCTATTGCTGATAAATGCTTTTAGCAAGTGAAGTGTTGTATTTATCCAGGATGAGGCTATTGATGAATCTGACCAAAGTTGAACATTGCCTATCTTCTAATCTTGTTGCCATGTTGATTAAAATGCCAATGTATAAGATTTGCTTCAAAGAAGTCTGTTAATGGGTTCCCTTTTATATGATACTCTTGGAGATAGGTAACTGCACATCAAGCTCCCCCAAGGATCTGCTAAATCATTCAAAATAATTGAGAAAGAGTTCTTCACTAGAAAACACACAGGGATATAAATAATTTCTATGCTTGAAAAATTTCTTCTAAATGCATTCTATTCTTTCATGAATGATTGCTATCATTTTTCATGCTAATCTAACTTAAGAGCCATAATTTCTGTATAAATATTTTTACCTTGCCTGCAATAGGTTTAAGAAATCTAAGAAGATTTTATAATTTGGCTGTTGATTAAAATAATTTTCATTTTATAGTTTCAAATTTTGGTCTCATAATAACTTTATTTAAAAAAAACTTTTCTGGAGTTACTCCATGGAAATCCTAAAGCTTTCACTGTCTTGTCTTTGTTGTTTCTATCAAAAGAAAATACTTAATGATTGATCCTTGAGATAGTTATTGCATTTTTTATGAAAACTCTTACCATCTTTTTCAAGTAGGCTTATTAAATATTTTTGAAGTTCAAATTCTTCTGTTCCAATACATATCATAGTATTTTAGGTCTTTCCTACAAAGTGTAATAAAGCATTAAAAGTTCATTAATAATTGAATGATATCTAATTTTGATTTCAAATTTGTTTCTTTAGAATCTGGAATGGTTAATAATTTTTTTAATATTTTCCAATTCTCTTTGTTTATAACTTTACTCTGGTTGAGAGGAAACTAAAGAGACTTGACGCTATAGTTGTCTCTGAATTGGTTTGGATCAATGTTATGTATGGAAGATAAAAGGAGTGGGCAATATTTGAGACCTTATAATATTTATTTACAAAATATTTAGTGTTGTTGTAGGCACCTATATACTGGTATTGGAATCACAAAAATAGAGAACTATTTATTATCAGGGTTAATGATAACAAAATGTTTGGAAAGAGTGTTTCAGAATAATTTTACTAAGAACTTAACAAGAAGCTACAATATTACTAACTAGTAAAAGCATTCAAACATTCATTCATTAAACAGATGTAAAATCGATGTAATAAAGTTATAAATATTATTTATTTTTTAAAATCAAATAACTATCATCCTCAAATAAAAATGAAATTTTGAATAGTTGAATCTGAGGAAAAGATTATTTATGGTAATGCTTAATGTGGTTCTTATTCTAAACTAAATTGCTGTGTTATTGTAAATGATGCAGATCTACCTCCATGGTTTATAAAGGTGCCTTCTAATCATTTGACACTAGAGAATCCAAGTACTGATTGAGCTCTGTAGTCACTTTTGTTGCAGTTGTTCATTTTTAAGATGCTACAATCTTTTAGTTGAAAGCTCTTTCAACATGATAAATGATGTTATTAATGATGACAGGACTATTAAATGTGGAAAACTATGATATAGTAGTATTTGTAAAATCAGAACTTTTGAAGCATAAATATTGTAGTTAATACAAAAGTTATCTAGTTTCTCTGAAAAAGAAAACTAATCTGAATTTTATAGCACTTAAAGAAAATAAAATTATTTTTCAATCAAATAATTTTTTAACATCATGATCTATCTTAACTCTACATATAAAGGTAAATAATATGTGAAAATTAAAACTACAGAAAAAGAATCATCAAATTTCAAGATTAATGTTAAAAAATAGAGTCATTTTTTAAGGAAAAATTACAATGTTTAAGAAAATGGAAAAATTACAATATTTGAAGAAGTTACTTTTTATACATAATGCAAATTAATCATATTGTAAAATTGCATATAATTACCAATAAATATTTTAACTTGGGACATTTTTAATTTTACTTATTTTTTATTATTTTATTTTATGTTATTTTTTTAAGGTGTCACTCTTGTTTTTAACAGATTTCTAATGTTTTTAATTTTGAATTTAATTACAACACATAATCAATTTAGTCAGTACATTTTTAATCAAAATTATAAATAAAGTTAAATTGTTATTTTTTAAAATTCATCAAAGTAATAATTTTTATTATGTCTTATTTTTAAAATTTAATTTATATGAGAATGCTTCAACTGTACTTTTAAAATAATCATCCATCTCAATTTATATATTAAGTTTGTTTACAACATTTTCATGAAAATGTATCTTATATAATAGTAAAAATGCTATAATTTGATTTTTATTACTGAGAAAATTTAAAACCTTCCATATTGATACATATTTAAAAAAATATTTGAATTAAAACAATCAAAATAGATCTTTTAAATTATTAAATATTATTAGTCATATCATTGATTCAAATATTAGTAATATTTTAAAATATATTTTAGAAATATTTTTAAAAATTGTAAGCATTATTATTTCAGCATATAAGAATTAAAACTTTCCTCCCAACTAAAAAGTGTTGTGTACCATAACACAAACAAAACTGTGAATAGGCTATAAAATTTTTTTATTATGTAATAGTATTTCAGAAGAAAACAAACAGATTTGACTGACATACTTCATTTATTATTGAAACTTTGTATACTCTTGTGCTGTTGCTGTTAAGATTTATATTTTATGTATTTATTCAAGTACTTCAATATTACCACATTTTTTTTGAAAATTTATATATTAAATATTTCAAATGTGTCCAAGTAGTTTTTATTTATAGATACAAAATATTAGGATTAGTAAATGGTATTGAAATATTATAATAAGAATTTCAAAATAAATTATTACTTATTTGGACCCTCTAAATATATACTTATTGGCTTTTAGAATGGATAAACTCAGCCTCTGTGTTTTGAATCCTTCCTTGAAAAGTTAGTTTATTACTAGAATTTGATTTGTTTTATAGTCTATTTAGAGATATTTGATGATAACATTGAAAGATCATATTTAGTATATAAACATTAAATTACGTTATCTTAAAATTAGCAGACTTGGTAGCTAAATGTTTAGTGCTTTGGCCTTCAATTCAATTGCTCATGGGTTTGATTCCCACCATAAATGTGGATGCTGGTAGTGGTTCGAAGTCCAATTTAAACTGTAACCATGAAATTGATTAATTCAAGTATTTTCTTTATATAGAGCCAATTTATCACTAAAGAATAGAATACCAATTTATCACCAAAAGTAATTAAAAGTACTGAAGTAAAATAAAAAAAAAATTACTAAATCTTAGAATGTGTTATCATTTAATAAACTTAGTAGAAAACAGTTTTACACTTTGAAAATAAAATTGACAGGAACTTATTGTAATAATAATAAGTATGTATCATGAGAATGGATAAGGTAAACTATTGTCAGAAAGAAAAGTTTATTAAGAAAAATTGCTTTTATTTAATTATAATGAAAGCATTAACAAAGTGATTACTAAAGCGTTCCTTCCATGCCAACCAAAAAGTCCATTTCTTTGACATTGCAGCACTAAATCAAAAAATGAAATATTAGCATGCATAAAAATTATAAACAGTTATATTTTAGCATTTATATTTTTAATGAAAAAAATACATTATAAGATCATTTTAAGGATTGCTGATAAAAATACTATAATCATTGGTTAATGAAACATTTGTAAGTTAGAATGTAATTTACATGCGAAATATATTTGTCAAGTAAAGTAAGAAAAAAAATTGTGCTAACTTCTCTTCGGCAAAAAATTTAAATTGAAGATCTTCACAAAACTGTTACAAAGTTGATAAGATTATCAACCTTAAAAGTGGTTCAATTATTGTGGGTTTTTTCATGCAATAAAATATATGCTAATAATTAACTGTATAAAAAGGCTTAAATAGTAAACAAACTTAAAAATTAATCTAAATCTTGGAAATGTTATATTAAAAAAATTTAAATATTATGTAACTATTAAATAACAATCTGAAAATAAGTGAATTCTAAAATAAAAAAATAATTGCAGAATCTTTGTAAGGAACTATGTATCTGCCCGTCAATCTGTCAACAAACATAGTGACAATAAATAAAAAAAAATAAGTGTTTATAAGGAAAGGAAAATATACAAGCAAAAGAAAAATACCTCCATCAGTAAGTGAGATTACTCTTACAACTTAATAGTGATATATTGGAAAGAATGCTTTTATAGAAGAGAATATTCTATTGTAATGTTTAAAATATTATACTAGAGCATAATAGCTAGTTTGATATTTTGATCATTAAAATATAATAAAAATGTATACATATAGAATCATAAGATAAAATAGACTATTTAAAAAAAGAAAAAAAGAAATTAAAAAATTACCCATAAATGTTAAGATGTGGAAAATGTAAATAAATGACAGGAAATATCACAATTTACTATTTAAAATAACAAGAAGCAATATTAGAAGAATACTGAATTACATATAATAAAGAAATAAAAATTACAGAATCAAGGCAAGGCAAAATATTTTGAGACATAGATAAAACTGAATTTATATTCATTGTTTTTCATTTTACCTATCCAAAAGTAAGCTAAATTAGTTATATAAGTGCAATATACACATATATATCATTTAAACTGCAAAACAAGATACCTTAAACGTTTAAGATTTAAAACATGTTATTTTTAATATAAGTAATAAATATTTTCAACAGTATACTTTCCTGCTTTTATAACAATAAAAATTGAAGTTTTTTTTCTGTAACAATGGTGTTTTTAAAAATGGTTTGATATTTATTCTTAAAAAGTAACCTGTTTTACAAATTGCACTATAAAGCTTAAAAACTAAGCAATAATCACAGAAAATTTTTGTTCTTTTTTTGCCATTATAATTAATACATTATATTGAATTAGATATTAGTTTATCTGCCAAAATAATTTTCTTAATTCAACTGTATTACTTAATACATACATCTATCTCCAATATTACAAAATAAATATATATAAACAAGTGATGTAGCATTGATTTGTTCATGTATAACAGATAATGAAAATTGCTCAAGAAATATAACTAGTCAATTAGAAAAAAGAGGGTTTAAAATTCATGAAGTAAATCTATTTGAAAAATCTCCAAAAGTGTCTAGAATATTATTCAATCCAGTTAAATGAACCAAAATCTAAAACTTGATTTTTTCATTAAACCAATGAAAGCTCAATTTTAAGAAAAATAAAATTTGTAATTCTCATATATAAACAACTTTAATGTTTGAATGCAACAAGATATTTTAATAATAAGTAGAAACATATTTATGCTTTTATATTAACCACACACACACATTTACTATTTGTGAATATCAAAAATTTTTCCTTTCAAGTAGAAATTTAGCAACACAAGATTGCCATATAACCTGAACTCTTTAGAGGTATTTGGTAAATAATTATTAGGTAAATTTCTATTTCAAATAGAAATTCAGTATTATAAGACTGCAGTGTATTGTTAATTCTCTGGCAATATTTACGATGATTGACACTCAATATAAATTTAACATTTACTTCTGATTTCTATTTAGCATATTTGAAATAACGAAACCTAGGAATATTTGCTAATAAATATCACTGAACAATAATGAAAAAAAATTCGTAAATGAAACAAAACATGTTACTTGGGCAAAATCCTGGTGACTGGGGAAAAAATGCTAGCAAACAAATATTATTATACAACATACATAATTTTTTGCTAACAACAGAATGTTATATATTAAATACATGGTTACCACTTTGATGAAAGCAATTTGTATCTTTTTAGAGTTACTTTTAGATCTTATCAACTTAGATCAACTCTAATAGTTACTTTTTTGGCTTTTGTACCCCAAATATAAAATATTTACTACCGAGCTGAATACAACTATTTTGGCTGCCAGTGTATTATTATATTTAGGTTGTCCATTAAATTTCTTTGGTTGTTAAAATAACAAATTCAATATTCATATTTATTTAGTTAATAAATAGCACAGAACAATTTTTTAATCATATGTTCTAAAACACTTATTTTAAAATTACTTTAATTTCATTAAATATGTACCAAGGAACAAATGAAATGGTTTGTTGCCAACTTTCTGGGTGGACAGTATTTTATGTGTTTATTGAAAACATGAATATATTTTATTCAATAATAAGCATTGCATTACTATTATGAAAACAGTGATAGAGAATATTAATGGTAATAATTTTGGTTCTAAAGTTTTAATAACAAGTCTTCAAAGTAATTTTTTTAAAGTTTTTTTATACCTGTAATTTACTACATTTTGAGATATATTTAGATCTTGAATTTAAAACTAGGTAGTAAACTAAAAATTATTTTCATCACTGAGAATGATTAAATTTGTTTGCTAAAGCAAGTGTAATTATAAAATTTTGAATGTGTGTGTGTGTGTTCACCTTAATTTATTAAAAAATTAAATATCCACAAAGTTATTTAAGAATATTTTTCTTTTAATATTAAACAGAATTATTATTTTTTTTTTATAATTTAAAGCAATTAAATTTATAAGTTCCTTAAAAATTTTAAAACATTTTCATTCAATGGCCTTAATAAACAAAGACCAAATATAAACAAAATTGGGAAAAAAAAAAAAAAAACTTATTATTTTGTAATAGTATGTAATTATGTCAACAAAAATTAAAATAAGAATTGGTACTTTTCTATAAAAGGAACAATTTTTCTAATTAAAATCTTAATTTAACATTTATAGAGTACTTATTTTAACTTTAATAAGGAAGCAAATTTCTTAAGGAGCAGTACTGATCTCATAGCTTATATTTTATGATGTTTATCAATTAATAATTTGTTCTTAGTGACATCATATCTGAAGTAATATATATATAATGATAGGTAATTACAACATTTAAAACAGAAAATAGTATTCAAATACCGGAAAATTCACAAACACTTACAAAAATTTATAAGTCTGCACGATATTTGTATTAATAATCAACATCCAAATAGAGATTAATTAGCATGATTGTTGCTTTTTTTTATTTTTAAAATCCTTTAATTTGTAATAATGCAGTTTTCAGAATATATTCATTTTGTTTATGAAAGTACAGCTTTTTCTATGAATGTGCAGTTGACATCCAGTGTTTGATATCTTACAAATATCCAAAGAGTAAATATGTAACGATATCTAGATTTCTGATGCCTGTCAGATATCTAAGTCGTATAAAATAAGGATATATATAACTTACAAGAGTTTTATATATCTATGAGATATCTCTGAATATTAAAATGTTAATAACTATATATTATTTAATGATCTTTAATGGATATCCAAATTTTGGGTGTCCATAAACATTTGAGTTTTGTATATCTCTGGGATGTGATACAAATCTAATATATATATAGCTAGATATGAATTGGACTTAATCTGGTTATCTTGTAGATACTTGTGGTTGTGTCATTTTATATAGTAGTAGTTTTACAAATAACATTATGAAATTAACATGTGAAGCATATTGCATTTGTGTCTTTATATATTTAATAATTATCATAATTATTGTCACTTGTGTTTTTAAGTGAGGAGGGAATGATCATTTATAGAATGAGGTTAAAATATGCAATTAAAATTTTTCATAAGTAAGGAGAATTCTACTTGACATTTCTTAATTATTGATAATCAGGATAAATATTTCTTGTTACATGTATTTCCCCCACTATATTATATATGGCACAATTAGCACTCCGAATAAATGCAATTCACTTTCTCTTTGTCTATCCTTGCTGCTATCCTCTCTGCACTCTTTTACTTTTTTTCCAATTTTCTCTTTATTACCTCATTATTTATATCAAGTTTAACAACCCACTTAATTATATCTCAATATTATATTTTAGTATGACTTTAGGTACAAATATTTGTTTGAAGGTATAAAAATGAATCAGCAACATCTTTATTTTTATTGTAAGCATGTGCACATTCTTATGTAGATTTTGACTTTCATGAACATTTTTATTTATTATATAAATTCCTTCAAATAACTACTCAAAATAGAAATTTATTAAAATATTTGTTCTATACAAAATTATTGAGATAACTACTCAGATTTTGGAAAATGCTTATGAACCTAGTATTACAGTTTTAATAAATAAATGAAGTTGTTGTTTTGCTGGTAATAAATGATTGATATTAAAGATATGTCTGTAATATGAATTACTAGTCAGTTTGAGTAAATTTTTCTATATTTGAAAAATCGGAAAGTCAGTGCTAAATATTACACTTTTTACATGCATTTTGGAAATATGCATACACAATTTATTTCAAATATGGGTTTTTTCTAACAAAGAAAAAAATTTGTATATTTCTTTAAATATTCTTGTTCAAGTATTCGATAGTTTGCTGTTTGCATGGGAGAAAAATATTTTTCAGCATGTAATTAATTTTTGCACTCTAATTGCTGTTTTTTAATATTTTGATAATTTTTTTTACTTTTTATTATCTTTATAAGACTAAATTCATTTTTTTAATAAGATATACTTGTTTATGAAAACTCCAGTTTGTGCTGGCAAGTGTTTGAAACTTTACTGTCCATAATAAGTGGAAGATGCTGTTGTATACTGTTAGTAGCAAGTAACAAATTGAAACAAATTCAAAAGAACCTTTCACATTGGCTGGATAGTAAATTTCAAATTTATGGAATTTTCAATTTTTTGTAAAATTTACTGTTTATGATTGTGTTGTTGTTTCAAACCTCCAATTGGTCAGCAAAAGTAGACCAGATCCATAATGCCACTGCTAATTCTAAAAAAATCTAAAGCGAATAACAGTCTTTGATACATATCTTCCCAAGAAAGCCCCAAACAATCCAAAATGTGGTCGGGAGAGGCCAGGTTAATATTGCTCTTGATGCAGATCGGGAAGATTTTTACACCGTTAGAAAAAGACAGCAATCTGAGGTGGCCAGTGATCAATCTACTTAATTATCATTAATGGAGAAAAGGGGAAGCCTCTAAGCTTACAAGGACAGAACAAAAGTAAAAAGTCTGACTGGGCTCCTACACCTACAGTCATTAGCTGGGCAAATGGAGTGGCCTTTAGGCCTAGGGTTGCCCTACCAGGAAAATAATCTCCCGATGTACATCACCCATTCCACCCAGGGACACCCCCTTGCCACGATGAGGTAGACAGTGGGATTTGAGAAGGGATTTATGAATGTTAAAGTTGTAAAAATGCAAAGGAACATCTTTAACAAAGTCCTTGATTAATTAATTGCTATCTTCAAGATATTCAATTGCCTGAGATTTTCTTGTATTTTTAATGATGTACTACTACTCTTGATATTGTGCCTAAATAGGAGCAGCTCTATCTTAATATGATACTATGATCTTTGGCTGTTAGATTGTTGCAGCAAAAATAGTAAATTTCTATGCTTACAGCTTCAACTTATTTCTCTTGCCTCTACTATATTTGTCATTTATTCTACTATGGTTGTTTCTACCATTAATTATATTTTCACTGTTTTCCATACTTATTAAATGCAATTTATCCAGTTCTATTTACATTTCTTTTAAAAAATAACATTTTGTTTGCATCCAGTGTTTCACCTTTCTCTTTTACCTTTTCTCATTGATTAATTTTGTACATTGATTTTAGCATTTCCAATTATATTTTCTGGATATTCATAGTCTTGAAAAACTACATTATTTAAATATTATAATATTATCAATATTATTGTTATTAATAATAATTATAAATTCAAAGTGTTTTTTTTTTATTCTTTATCTTAAGTTGAAGCATTAACTTCATTTATAAACTCAAGCCTAACATCATTGGTAAAGTTTTTTTTTTTTTTTTTTTTTTTTTATATATCCATCAACATAAATTGACGTTCTGAGCCCCAAAATATTCCTATATATTATTGTCTTCTTTTCTTTCAATTTATACAAACTTTTACATGTTTGAAATTATATGATAATCTTGTGTGTAATGTCCTTCCAAAATATTCCTATATATTATTGTCTTCTTTTCTTTCAATTTATACAAACTTTTACATGTTTGAAATTATATGATAATCTTGTGTGTAATGTCCTTTCTTTCTCATAACAATTGTAAAAAGCATTTTCTAAAACACATTAATTTAATTTTTGATTTGAAATTACTTTAAAATATTTGTTTTTCACATGCTCACAGTTTAATTTAGTAAGTATTTAGTTTTATTGAGATGTATTATGATAATATTTAACTTGTAATAAGACTTCCTAAATATTTTTTGATAAACTAGATGCAAATTGTTACACTTTGGCCTCTGGTTCCATTATATTCCTCTTTAGACTGAAATGTTTTTGTAGTGTTACAGGGAAAGTAAAATTAGCATTGTACAGAGTAGGTAAAAATCCTAAAAATATTATTTGGCAGAATCTCTGTTCTCTATAGAACAAACTGCCAATTTAATTAATTGTACTAGAAGATTCCGCAATGTAGAATTGTTAATTTTTCAGATAATTACTAAATATTTCTGCTCTTTATTTGTGATAGATTTCTATATTTTATTCATAAACTATTGTAAATATTGTTTTTTTTTTTTTACGTAGAAACCTGATTTTTAATTAGTTAGTTGGATTAATCTTATGAATCTATAACTTATGAAATTAAGGAATATGAAATCATTCATTTATGTGAGTTTTAAAAACATTTTATTGTTTCGTTTACTGTACTGTTGAGGAAATGGGAAATGTTATCTTTTTACCCCAAAGTTGTAGATTTCACTGGATATCATGCTGTAAATTTTATGAAATCCCAAGAAATATTTTATAAGCAATCCCTCATATTTATAATTACTGTAAAAAACAACAATAAACACAATTTTCTGATTATTAAAGTTTTTTAAAATACACTTTTTTAAGTTCAACAATCAAATATTACTGCCTTTTCATACCTTTTCTGCATTTAATCATTACTAAAAAATATATTTTAAACCAGAATGAGTAATTCATGCTGGCTGTCATAAATTTGTAAAAAAAATTTCCTTAATTGGCTCATACATTAATATTTTGATATTTCTTTTATTATTTACTTTGTTTAAAATACTCAGTTTTTTTTATAGTCTTAATATTTATTAAATTACAGGATAGAGAAGGCTATTGCAGGTGGATATGAAAAGACAGTGAAATCGTTCAATATTTGCTCCAAATGAAAGCACTTTCCAAATATTCTTTCAATTTGCCATGCAATCATTCATTACCCTGTATCAACTGGACAAAGACATGCAATAACTATCAGGTCTTTGATGAAAGGTAATTATTCTCCCAGAATTTATTAGATCGGTCCAGATTTTTTAAATGGCAGCATTTCAACATGAATAGTTGTTAAATAAATGTGTTTGGCCAGTGCTTACTTTTATCTATCGAAGTATCTATTCCCACAAACTATTCCTCTTAGTTGAATCTCACTTTCAGCTACTTGTTTTGCAACAGCATGATGCATATTTTATTCAAAAAATATTTTCTTGTTTATATTGATGTCAAAGTGTTTTAAAATCAATTTAAAGTAGTATAACCTTTGTTTCGTGATACCGTAAAATGGGAAATTGCCGAGAATAAATTCTACTGTTTATTTGTGTTCAGTCTTCTCCTTTGAAGCATTTTTTTATTAGAAAACTTCATTTCTGCATTAAGATTTTTATTTTGTTTCTGAGGGAAATTATTCTTTAAATTTTATCTATTTCTTTTTGTATTTTTTCTTAGTTTATTCATTTTAAACTTGTACCCTAAGATAACACAACTAACATTTTGCATAATGAATTTGGAAGTAAAAGCTTTCCAAAAAAAATCTGTACAAAATATTCTTTTTTTTAAAAGAATATTTTGTACAGATGACACCCAATGTACTGTTAAATAACACATATTTTTCACTTGTGCATACTGAAATATACAGTATGTATTGTGAGAGAAATGAGACTAATTTGATATTTCACATATTGTATAATAATATGTTTATGAATGTTTTTTTTTTATATATTTTAAGAAATTTAAATACCCACAGTACACACCTAGGTATTTTCTTAAAAGTTAAATTATCTCCTTTTCATGTAAGGGAAGTTGCCATTTAAAATATATCTTTTTTGTATTATACACATAAGATGTTTGCAAGTTTAAACTGGTTTCTTGGGGATGTATTTGTATAATTATCTTTTATGAAAGTTTTAAAAAATCAAAAATTCTTTGATGAATATATATTATATATTATTAGTTTATATATATTTCTAAATAAAAAAATTATCTTTAAATTAATTTACGTTTAATAAGTTCATGTATTGCTTTGAAGCATGAATTTTAAAACATGTTCATTAGTTTTTACTTTAGCATAAATTTATATAAACATATGTAAACCAAATTTGAATTACTTAGGGCAAATATTTGAAGTGTAAATTTGTTACCCTGTTGATTAAATAAAACTAGGATTTGAACCATGTTATGAAAAGTAAGAAAAATAAGCTTATTTTACTTTTGGGAAAATTTTACTTGCTTTAGGAGGTGGGCCACCTATTATATATTTTGAAGCAATTTTCATTTATAAAATTAAGATTTTTTTTAGTAGGAAAGGTATTAATGTTTTATGTTTGAGAGATATTCTTAAACCTTCCTTTCTCCTAAAGTAGCTCTAAAATATTACAGTAATAACTACTTATATATTATTTTACTTTGAAGCCATATTTTCCGTTATGTTATATGAAATAACATTAAAGTGCAGTTAAAATTCTTTTACAAAAATGAAATAAATTAGTTATTTCCCCTTTTCTAGAAAGATACACCTAAATTATGATAGAATAATGTATATTTCAGAGCTGTCAACATAATAAATCTTATTTGTATTAGGCTTGTACATAAAATACTGAATTTGATATATATAGGCACAGTGATTTTGTATGAGTGTACTTATAAAAGCAGATATAATCAGTGGAATAAAATTCTTCCAATACTTTATCAAACAAAAATTTTCATAATTAACATGTGTTGACTAAAAAATTTGACATAAAAATTGCCTCAATTTTTGTAGTCCACACGTCAGCTTCTTTTACAATACTGCTGATTTTTCTTTTAAATACTGTTCACTTTAAAAGACTTGTTTGATTCAATTTTTTTTCTTTAGTTCATTGTTAAAATAGTATTCTTATTTGGATTGTATTTGTTATACGAGTGGTTCCATGTAAAGCATATCTAAAATGAAAATGTTTCATAAGCATAAGTGTTTAATCTTCAGCATTTAAATTAATATTGTCTGTTGGTAAGAATAAATTATATCCATTTGAATATGAAACATCAGTACATTTTGATATTTCATGTTCAGTATGCTTACTTAACAAGAGAGATATGTGTTATATTTTAAGTAATATTTTTCGACACATTTCTGAAAGCTCACTTGAATTTCTTTCTACTTTACCAAAATATACTAATTAAATAAATGATTCATTTAACATATTACTTAATTTTACAATTTTTTAAAATAATAAATAAATTATTCTAAAAGTAACGAATTACAAAGTGGTTAAAGAAATAGAATTGTGCAGTAAAGAATGTTCTTTTGTATTTAAAAATTTTTTAATATATGCTTTAATTTAAGCTACTGCAATTTTAAATTTACTTATTTGATGTCTCTCAATTATTCTGTTTTTCGATTGAAAAATTTCATAATATTTAACAAAAATTTTCAATCCAAAAACATCTTTTAATTTTAACCTATTCTTTTGATCAGTTTTTATAATTTTATCATTTTGATAACATTAACATATTTTCACATAAATGCTTTCATTTCAAATACATGATTTTATTTCTTACAATTTAGCTTTAGTAAATTGACATGTTAAGAAAAGTTATCAAAGTTTTTTTTAAAAATTATTTTTTAATGACTTTTAGAAAGGAATAAATTATAACTACGAAATTCATCAGATGTTAAACTGAAATGCTAAAGTGTGATAATATCTTTATATTAAATCAAACTAATTGTTAATTTTTTTATATTATATTTTATTATAAAAATTATTATTTTGTTTTCTCTTTTTATTTATTAATAATTTGTAATTGGTTGAAAAGTTTATATCAAAGGAATAACATTAAAAATTTAGTCTTAATGTTAATTTTGATTTATATATAATGATACATATGTTGCCTGTCTTTTTACTTGTTTCATGTGTTTTTATTATTTGTAATTAAACAATCATCACATTTTGTAATCTATCATTCTAATTATATTTTTAATGTTGAAAGTTACATTCAAAATATGCTAATTTTTAAGATATCTAATTTTGCATTGATTTTAAAATTTTTCATTGACATTAACTATCATTGACATGTTATATCCAGATTTTGTTGATGTCTAAAAATTAAACATTATAAAAAAATGAAAAATTATTTCTTTTAGATTCAGCATAATTATGTTGTAAGCATATTCTTTTCCATATTAATAGTAATTGTAGACAACTATATTGTTAGGAAAAAAATAAAAACATCCTTGTGAGTGTAAATCCCTTTTTACTGAAAAGCATTCCTCTTTTTCATAAATTAATTCTGAATGAATAATTTTGTGTGAATTAGGAACTTTTGTAGCAAAATCAAGCTTTTCTTTGCCAATTAATCACATATTAAATATATATTTTCATTGTTTTGAGTATTTTTATATTTTGTTGTGTAATACTGACTATCTGTAATAAATTTTCTGATTGTTTAATTTTTAATTGCAAAAGTAATAAAATATTTTAATAGTAGCTGTTACTGAATATTTATAATTATTGAGAAAATTAAATTTTATTTTTGAGGATATACAACTTATGCAGTCACTTATATAGGATTTGTACATTTCTGCAAATGATTGGGAATTGTGAAATAAAAATTGATAACTGTCAAAAAATCATGAAAAATGTCAGATGAGATAACTTTTATCCAAACTGTGTTAATAACTTTTTTTATATATTTTAACTTGCAATCTTTTTCTTCACAAATGGTATGGAATGCCATATGTAACATTTTTAGAAAATGTAGTTTATTAACTTAAAATTTAAATTAAAAAACTGTTAAATCTTATGAGTATTTCTTACAGCGTTATAAATTTCTTTGATCACATATCTGTTTTTGTCCAGTTTTTAAAAGACTATACATAAACATCTTGTATATGAAAAGCCTATTTATTTACTTGCTATGTTTTTTTTTTTTTTTTTTTTTTTTTTACCATTTTTTAAATAAAGTGTAACAAAGAACTCTTGTGTATATATCATTAACATGCTTAAAATATTAAATATTTAAATTATCTATCAGTAATTCTGGGTGTCATGGTAGTACTTACTACTCCCAAGGCACAAGTCCACAGTTTGATCCTTGCATTGGGCAAAGTCAACTCAGCCCTTCAATGGGTTTATAAACTTAGTACCAAGCATGCTTGGGAGCTAAACACTGGGGGTTTCATATTAGGCTGACCATCTAATTAAGACATATGCTCTGTACCCCAGGTTTCAGTCAGAAAAACTGATATGGGCACTGTTGGCCATGGCCTGGTCTGTGGTGCCATAGATTTAGTTTTTTTATTAATTTTTTTATCAGTAGCTCTGGTAATTCTATAATTGGGGTTTTGTTGAAACTAAGTAAAATCTCTTTGCAGTTACCTCCTATTAACATTACTTTTTCAATGGCTGACCTCTTTGATTTTTTAACTATTTCTTATTTATTGCATGCTTTCTGTACTGATCACTTTAAAATAGCTGTTATTCATGTAGTCACACAAAAGACCATTGTTTAGTGATTTGATTAACTGAAAAGTAAAGCTGTGAAATTAAATACAATTTTTTCAAGTATATGTTAATTTAAAAAGTTGATTTATTTAGAGAATTGAAATTTTAATGCTCATAAACACGAAGACAAGAAATATTTTATTGTATTTCCTTAATGAGAATCAACATTTTAAAAAATCTTTATAAGATTACAATTTTTATGAACTACAATTTCTATGTGAAAGAAATGTTTTTAAAGTTTTTCTATTCTATTAAAATTTTCAAAACAAACTATGCATAAGTGATTTAGTTAGTTTTCTTTAGCGATTTATACACTTGATTTATAATTATAAGGACAGTTGTGTTTTTTAAATTGCAAATCGTAACTGAATCCTCTTGTAAACCACGCTCCAATTCAACTCTTGGAATTTTAACTTAAATCTTCATGCATTTATTTTTTGTTGCAAAATATTATAATTTTTTATTTTATTGTTTTAATATTTTAAAATTTTTAGTGAAGTTGTCCGAAAAAAATTGAGTATATTAGCTCTCTTTGTTATCACTAGTATGATCGATATTTGATTGCTAATGTATGCGCAACTGTGACTTAAATAAAGATCCAGTTCAACTATAATGGCTTCATGAGATAATCTAGTTCAATTAGGACCAGATGTATTTACAATCATGTGTGTGAAGTAATCACTAATAAGATCGTCATGTAGTGCATTCAGGCAGGTGATTTTAATTGGTTTTTTTCTTTTCTTTATATTTTATTAAATTCACTGAATATTAATTTGTAAATATAAAATTTCTGAGTTAAAATATACATTCCATATCTTCCTTGGTGAAAATTGAGTATTATTTCTGGGAATCAAGATGAATTTTGTTTATCAATGAAATAAATTATTTAATATGCCTGGTGGAAAGTGTCTTTTCAATGGTCACTGGACTTGAGAAAAGTTATACAAAGATTGGCTTTTGCATGTTTCAGAAGAAACATTTGCCCCTTGTCTGTCTAGTTTGCAAGAAAGAGTTCTGTATTTCAAATAAGCACAAATCAGCTGTCAAATCCCATATGAAAGAAGAAAAAAACTAATGTAATTAGTAGAACAAACTGTATATGCCAAAAAATCTACTCATTTAAAAGACTTTCAGGATAGCTGTTTTGATAAAGAATGTGAACTAAAGCTTGCTCTGGAAATTTAAATTAATTTGTTTCTTCAAAAGAAATTTTAAAGGCTGAAATTCTTTGAGTCTTTAAAGTTGCATACATTGCGTTTCCAACTTATTGAAAGAAAAAGTTAAGAATTCTAGTAATTATACGCTTTTGTTTGATGAAAGTTTAAATGATCATCTGCAGCAAAAATAATTAGAATGCCAGGTAGGAATTTGGGATAGTGAAATTGTTAAAACATGGTCTTATTTGTAAGATTTTTTAAAACTCTTAAGGGAAAATATTTTGTTTTAAGAAGTGAAAAAGTGCTTTGAATTATTAACAAGTGTATTACTCCAGTTGTCGATGAATGGCCAGACTGTAAACTGCCTTGTTTTCATTAAATTTATTTATTTTTTTTTTTTTTTTAAGTGTGCAGCATTTAAATTTTCTAGATTTTGGAAACTCAAAAGAGGTTATTATACACATCTCAAAATATTCAATAAATTAATAAATAAAAGTATAATGTAGATGCTTAAAAACTCTAAAAGTATCCAGTATTTTATACGAAGTATAATTCAGTAATATAAAAATTTTGTATTTTTAAATACATTTTTTTCTGTTCTAGCTGTAAATTCATTGAAGGCTTTTAAAGTATTCATTAAATATAATTCTAATAAAAAAAAAAAATTGCTTCTTTAAATTTTGCATTTATTTGCTTCTATTATTTATAAATATAATTGAAAAATGTTGCATATACATAATTATTTGCATATTTGGTTAAAAACAATTGGTAAAATAAAAAATATATTTAACCTAAGTGTTGATACCTACTGGAAATTTTTTTTTATTCAACCCCAGGAAAACTCCTTAAAACTTGTGGAATTTGATTCTTGGAAATCTGCATGAACCCTGTTAAACATGGTATTTATTTTTATTTAAATAATCGCTTTGGAAAGAAAATATTTCTTTTACCTTATAATTGTAATCAATTTATTAATTATTTAAAAAATATTTGTATATTTTGGCCTAATAAGTATTAACAACTGTACTGTAAATCTAAAACAATAACATAAGTTACGTATATTTTTAGAAAAACTTGGATTTTAATTAACTGGGCACTAGTGCCGGCCTTAATAAAGATCAGTACAAATACAATCTAGACAGAAGGCAATTGTGCCATAAAGCTAAATCAATAATGTATGTTTTTATGAAAACACAGGTTTTAATTAACCAGACAGTGGTGCCTACCCTAAAAAAACATCAGTATAAAACACAATCTAGAGGGGAGACAACTAGATAATAAAGCTAAGTCAAAAACATGAATAAAATGAATAATTTATGAATGTAACGTGAATAACTTATGAAAACTTAAGGTTCTAATTTACAAGCATTACAATTCACAGTGAACCTAAATATATGTCAAATATTTCTACGCAATACTTAATAATTTCCATAAATATTTACCAATAACAGCAGTTTTAATGTAATAACATAAAGTAAAATTACTCACATAATCATTGCTTGTAAAAGAATTTTAAAAAATGCAAATTCAGTTTATCTTTATCAATATTTTTCACTTGCTACTCATAAATACTAACATTCAAATTATTCAACTTGATACTCTTTCAAAACAAAATATAACTTCAAACTCATAAATTTTAATCATAAATAAAAAAAACACTTAAAAAAAGAAAAAACAACTAAATACGCAGCATAAGCTTCAAGGGTTACTAAACTTCCTAGCAAACTTTGCATAATATACACCAGCTTATATCATAATTTGTTACAATCTGATCTGGTTCAGTAATCTACAGGTTTGATTAATTTGACATCTATATTGAGTTATGGAAGTTAGTTGTATTTTGGAATAAAAAGATGTATTGTTCATATTCGTCTAATTAACATTTTACATAATTTTGATTATCGGTTTTGTTAAATGTGTATGAAATAAAAATAATAAACCAATTTTTGTTTAAATGCTTTATTACTACTACATTTTTGATAGGAATTATGGTAGCGTAGTGGTTAGGGTATCAGCCTTCCATCTGGAAGGGTGGGGTTGGATTCCCAATGCCGCCAAAGACCCACCGAGTGCATGTGATATACATGCTCATTAAATCTGTGGATTCAAAAGTCCTGTGGCGTGACCTTCAAGAATAAGAAGGCCTGCTGACTGGGATCATTAGTCATCACAAGAAGGGAGAGAACTATTTTGGAAACTTTCAGCGCTCATTTACTGTGGATTTTGAAAATTTTTAATTTTTTCATTATTGTTAAATATTTAAAATTTTCT
This sequence comes from Latrodectus elegans, assembly GCA_030067965.1. Classification (NCBI taxonomy): domain Eukaryota; kingdom Metazoa; phylum Arthropoda; class Arachnida; order Araneae; family Theridiidae; genus Latrodectus; species Latrodectus elegans. The sequence continues at coordinate 5,877,027 of CM057817.1, read as the reverse complement.
AAATCTGAAATGTTTTGATCTTTTTCCTATTCCTTTTAATAAGTTTATTTTTTTCTAAGTTAAAATGGTATGCTTAAATGGCAAAATTATTTCATTAAAATGCAAATTTGAATTGTGGTTTTAAAGAATTTTACTGCGTGTAAAAACGTTTAATAATTTTACTATTTAAATGTATGTAATTAAAAAAGGGTAATATTATGAATACTTCTTATATTATAATCTTATTTTTCTTATAATGATTATTACTCTTTAAATATTAATTATATTTTCCAATGCTTATTTGAAACGAAAAGTATTCCCTTTATACAGCTTTTTTTTTTCTATTGTGAAAGAAACATTTTTATTTTTTCAATCTGGAACATTAAATTCATTTTAAAGAATAATTTTAAAGGAAAATAAAACAAATTTTTTCGTAAAACAATTTTTTTGTAAATAATTATATATAAAATAAGGAGGGAACACACAAAAATTTTCACAGAAATATTTTTATTCTGTTAACATTTTAAACATAAAATGAAATAAATTTATTATGCATAAAATACATCAAATTTTAATAAAAAATTAGTATGAGATACATGAATAAGAAAACTTTATGAAATTATTGAGAATTTTAAACAGTAATAAAAGAAAACAATTGTGATTTTAAAGTGCAAAGACAGCAAAGTTAACATATTTCAAAAGCATTTGCATGGGAATTAAAATTTTAAAAAATGTATATAAGCACCTCTACAAAACACAAAAGAATTAAAAAATTTAAAAAATAACTTATGTATATAGACTTTCTAAATTATATGCACTTTTTAAAATTAAATGTAACTCAAATACATAAAAAGTAAAAGTGGTTTTGCACATGAAATAAAAAGAATATTGTTATTTACAGTTTGTGAAAGGTTTATTTTAATTTAATTCTTTTAAAGAGTTGGAATTTAAATTGTTGGCAGTTAGTGTTTTTAATTTCCTTTTACTTTCAGGCTTGTTAGATTCTCTTCTGTTTATTTTTGATTTTCCTTTGATAAACATCATTTTTAAGTTTACAATAATTATTAAGAAGAGTATTAGTTGATGACCTCATAATTTTAATAATTATTCCCTCAAACGAAGAGCCACAGTTGCAAACTGAGAAATCCCACATGTCTTTAGAAACTAGAAAGTTTTTTACAACATTAATTATTAAGTTTCGTTGATTTAAAACTTTTAAAAATTCATGCTCATAATCTTCAGAAATTTATTTTGATGTTACAATGTAGATATGAAGTACAATATTGGTTACAAATTCTGATGGATAAAGTAAACCACCTCTATCATATTTTTTTTTTTTTTTTTTTTTATAAAACTACAATCTAAATCTACATCAACACTCATTATTTTTTCAGCTATTATTTTTTTACGACACTCTACACATTTAATGCTCTTATGCATGATATGAGAACAATATCCAGCTAAATATGTTATGAGAGGTAGTGAGTCTGTTATTTCATCTATATCAGAATCTCTAACTTCTATATTCTGAAATATTTCATTAGAATCCTGCTGTAACATTTCCCTTTCATCAGAAACAGGATTTTCAGGAACATTTATATCAAAACTGCCTACGCTATGAGACACCAGTTTTAATTGCTTACCTAAGCAAAGTTTATTTTCAGTTTCATTAAGCTGCCTTATAGATATGATATTGATCACCGGACATACTTCTGTATTGACTGAAACGAGATTCAAGTTTGTCAGTTTGAATCATACCTAGTAATAAATAATTCATTTTTAAATTTATTGATGAATATTCAATTATGTTTAAAAAAAGCCTGAGAAGTATGCCTTAAAGCCGAATGTGTTTCTCAAGTTAATTTTCCATTGTCTGCGCTCATATTTTCCCAATTATCTAACCAATTTATAAATTTAAGCGAAAATTCTTTTCTAACATCAGCAGATTTATTTGTAATTGGTTCACACATGTGATTTAGCTTAAATTTTCCTTTAGAGATTGCTTTAACATTAACTATATCCCACCATTTACAAAATATTTCAATATAATTAGCTGTTTCATTAAAATGCAAAAGATTATGCTTATTCCCTAATTCCTTCACACACTGGATCAAATTGCTATTGAAAATTTTTAAAGCCAGGCTAACTTTCTGGTGCTTTAAATTTGTAGGCCAAAGAGCTTTTCGTGTTAAACCAAAGCCAAATTTTAACAATTGCGATAACTCGATATCGTATATCTTTCGTAAAAGGGTGAAAGAAGCGGTTTGAAACACTTTTTCATTTACAAATGGAGGATAATACATAAAAAAAATAAAAAATTAAAAAAACATTTTTTGATTGATCCAGTTGTTTCTTGCAGATTTAATAAGAGGCACTGAATCAATTACATAAAAAAATGGCCTTGATGGATCTGCTGGATGTTCATATTGAACTTGAAAAATTAGGTGGATTACTAAAATTTGATATAGCTTTATGATTTATTGAATTATTATCAGTCATAATACCCATAATTTTAAAGCCTATATCCTCTAAACCCAAAACTATTTTTTTAGTTAAAGTAAATAACTCATCAGCTATAATACAATTTACTAGGAAAATGTGAATCACATCTTTAAAAGATGAGGAAATACTGCCTAACATTAAAGTGCTCTTGTTGCCAAATTTGTATTATCAGAAGAATTTCCAACAATGTTTCCACCTTTATAATCCAAATTAGGTTTTATGTATATGTCGTCCAGCATTAAAAAGAATATTATAGTGTTTACTACTTAGTTTAGAAAATATCTGTTTTGCATGTAAAAGGAAATATTTATCTTGTTGTTCAAATATTGGAGTTGTTTCTATCATTTTTCTAATGGTGCTTGGATCTGGCAATATTAAATTATTTGAATTTCTGATAAATTTATAAGCAAGGGGGATATGTAAAATAAAAGAGAAGTGAAAATTAACATGTTAGAAGAATAACGATATTTTACTGGTGCTAATTTAAAAAGATTAAGCTGTTCAATTAAAAATTTACATTTATCTTCAAAACTTATGCAATTTTGTAAAATTTATACAGCTATATCCAAATTATCAAGTAAATTATTATTGCTTACAGATTTTGATTCAAAATGATTTAAAATATTAAGTATTTCATTAAAATTACTTACTTTTAGTGGTAACTTTGCATCTTTGTACTTTAAAATATTTTGTGATTTAAATGAAATAGTGAGATTTAATTTATCATCAATCACTATAACATAAGTAATGCTAGGAACAGTATTATTTAAATCAATATTTAAAAACACAATGTTGTTTTCGTTTTCAATTTTACTCCAGTAAGCAGGTATTTCATTCATATTCAAGCAATTTTTAAGCACAGAAAAATTGCTGAATCCAAATTGTTTATCGTAACTTTCTTTGGTTGATATACTGTTTAATATGGTTCTGTTAATATGCTCCTCTTCTAACAACCATTTTCTTTCATCCGGATCACTACACACACTTTAGTGGTTGCAGACAAATATGAAGGGCCGTTGGGAAATATTGATTGTACTGCACCTTCCTTTAATCTAGGTTTCTTCAATTTTGCAGTTAAGTTTTTGCCACTTTTTTCCTCATAAAATGAAGTTGTGAATTCTATATCTCCTTCAGCAAAATGTCTTGCACAAACCTGGAATACAAAATGCATCAGAATGAGTTTGAACCAAATAACCATAAATATATGTTTATGTATCTAAACATATAGAAGAAACTTTATCATATTAAATTATAACTGTTCATACATAGTACTATAACCAATACTAGTAGGTATGAATAATCAATAATAGCTTATATATCTCTTGTTAAGAAATGCTAATAGAAATATTTATGAGTTATGAAAGAGGGGAATAATAACTTACCTTTGTATTTTTAGTTACATTGAGATTCTTTCTAGGGATAGCCTTTATCCATTTTTGTTTCAGATGTTCATCCTTTGGAAATCCAAATACATGGACATTTGCTTCATTGTAGTTTTCATTGCATTTTGGAGCACAACAGGAGTTTGGCATCTGAAAAAATATTAGGAAAATATTAATATAAATTAAAATATATATAAATGAAAAATACTTGTTTTCTTAAAAATTATCTTAAAATATAAAGTTAATTTCTATTTTAATTCAACTAAATTATATCTTTTTTCAATATTTTCTTTGAATTGGGAAGTAATTGCAGTAAATTCTAAATATTTTTTCATTACATTAAATTTTTCATAGCCTTCTATAAATTTCAACATTTACATTAAATTTAACAAAAAACTATTTCTTAAGAATATTATTGAACACTCATTCATACATTTACATTCGCACCTAGTAATTTCTGAAACTTAATAATTAAAGACATATAATTATGTTTATTAGCAATAATAAAGTTTCTCTTGGAATGTTTCCTAAGTCAATTACATTATTAAAATTTATTATTAAACAATATCAATTTTGTTATTAAATATTCCCTTAATGAATTTTAAATAACCAATGACTTGCAAGATACCTCTTCAAACAATGTTCTACTCACAGATTCAAATTTAGGAATGAATAATTTAATATTCAGTTTAAATTTAGCTTTGTTTACTTCCTATAACTATGAAATAATTCTACACATCAAAACATAATAATTGAAAATATATTCGTATAGCAAACTACACTAGTTTTGTGATAATATTTGATTCGCTCTAATCATCTTTCCTAACATTTTTATAGTAAAATCTTTTCCATTATTGCTAATATAATTACTATTTAATTTGAAAAGAATTGATGCATTATACAGTACAATAAGTATACACAAATTAAGAAATGAATATTTTAGTTACAAAACATAAGATTTGTTCAATACAAGTAGTTTTTTCAAACTATCTTAATATTACTTTCTTAACATGAAAAAATAATTCAATAAATAAAATCTTTATCATTTATGAACTTAATAATGGCCAAACTAAATATCCAGTAAATTAATATTGGAATGTATACCAAGTACAATAATCTTTTTTTTTTTTTTTTTTTTTTTTTGACAACAATGCACTCAAGGCTTAGCAATTGTAATAATTTTAGTACAAGTTTTAATAATATAATTTTTAAAAAGATAAAGTATAAATTATAAACACGTTTTCCCACTTACCTTCAATGAAATTCTTTGTGATTATTAGTACTTCAATGTACTTTCTTGCATACAAATTTTCTTACTGAAACGTTTATTAATAATCCACGTTCGTCGAGTTGTAAACACTCACCAGTCTCTCAGAGCGTCTCCCCGAATGTGATGACTCATGCAACCGATTTTCTTCTATAAGCAGGCCTGTAGTCTCGAAGGTCACGCCTGTGGTCGGTTGTTGAGCACTTACCATAAGTGCAATGGTCTGGAGAAATTTTCTCTCCCTTCAAATCAATGCCAAAATTGATGGTGTAGATCCTCTGGTGCTGCCATCTATCGGAGGATTTGAAGAGCAAAAGTAGTACTTTCACCCTTATGGTGTTCTGATTAAACAAAATGAAAGACGCTCCCAATTGGCTTAAATTCGCGTAGCCAAGGCATAGTGAGCTTGGCCTGTCCAAGTGCCCTTAGTAACAACAACACATTTTTGATTATTTTATTAAAAATTTCTGGATATTTAAATTTTAATATCAAGAATGATAAAAGGCAAAACCGAATTATTAGACAAATGGTAAAAAGCTGAAACAATTCAAGATATTGCTCTTGTTAGTTAAAAATGTTTAAAAAAATTGCCACTATAATTACTAATAATAGTTGTTGCAAGTTTCACCATTGAATGCATTGAGTCTGCTCATATTTTTATGCCAGTCCATAATCCTTCCACGTGTTCTAGAATTTATTTTTTCAACGTCAGACAATAGGTTCCAAAATCTCAAATATCTAAAATAAGGAATAATTAAACCTGACTAATCACACTATGTCCTGTCCATACCTACAATTCCGTTTTTGTATTTTATCATGGTGGAGCAAGTGATTTTGTTCCCATTGATCACCTAAATTTGTATAAATATTGATTGCAGGTACATGCAGCCTGATTACATTTGCTAATGTGCCAGCTCCTTTAAAAGATATTCTTACTTTCTTTGAACCACATTTCTCTCTGTGTAACTTAGAAATGTTCTCCATGGACACCTGTTTTCTTCCCTGAGATATTGAATCTTCCCTTTCAGAAATGTCATTCTTGTCCTTAGAAACAATCTTCTTTTCTCTTTATTATGGATTGTATATGCTATTCTTTGTTAAAATATTTATCACATTTGTACATCCTCTTAAATATTTATTAAAAAAAAAAAATCAATTCCTTTGTACTTCTTTTAGGGTATTGTGTGCATTTTGGATTGCTGTTTTTTTTTTTTTTTTTTTTTTTTTTTGTTATAGTATTCATGTATAGGAGGATAATATAATTAAAAGAACTTAATGATATTTATAAATATGTACCATAGGCAGTATTTGAAATTTCTGTTGAACTTCTCGCTATCTTAAATAAGTAAAATTTAAATTTGAGAAATAAAATACTATTGTTCTTTATAATATATGAAAAATTGGGATGTTTATCCATTAATTTCAGTGGTCCGTATGCCAAATGAAGAAACACTATTCTTGAAGTTTAATGTTATTTTAGATCACCTGAATTATTTGAGGATGATCACATGCATTTCCAGCTATATCTGTGATATATTTAACTGTTATTCTTGGTCTAATTAGCCTATGTGTCTATAAGTGACAAACCAATTATCATGTTCTGACACTGTATTTTTAAATTATAATTTTGAGAAAAATAAGTATTTCATAACATAATTAAAGAGTAGACTATATACGTTTCATTAAGAAATATCTTTTATGAGCAATCATGTTTAATATTTTTAACTTAATGTATGTCATTACTGTTAAATATATATAAAATTTAAAATACTATACTAAGGCAGTTAGATTTAAGCTCCTACTGTCAATAACTTTTTTTAAATTCCCATTTGTCTTTTTTAATAATACCGTATTTTCCTGTATATAATCCGCGGATTATATGTTACAAAAGTTTCGACTTTCGTTGTGCGTATTACACGAATAATCTGAATAAAAAATATATTTCATCAGAAAAGTTTACTATAAAGTTTAGAAAGAAATGCCGTTTGTTTCAGATAATAAATAGCAGGTGGCACCAATACTCAGTTGACTTATTTTAACTATAATTAACATTGTCCAATTATGTTCAAGAACGAATTCAGTTCTGAAGGGTTATTAAAGTTGCAATTCGTTAACGTGATTTCGCATTCTGTCTTGACCTGAACTGTTTCGCTCTGAAAACATTCAAATTCATATATTGTCATAGAGAAGTGAAAATTATTAAGTTACAGAATAAATTTTAAATAGAAAGTTATGGGGAAGGCAAATGAAAAAAATGTCGACAAACGTGTAATGTAAGGTGAAAAATAAAGCATGCGCGGTACAAAAGAAAAAGTATTCCATGCGCGGTTAGAAAGAATATGTCTCTCTCTAACCTCATTTTAAAAGTTATTAAGATATGTCTCTCTCTAACCTCATTTTAAAAGTTTAAAAATATGTCTCTCTCTAACCTCATTTTAAAAGTTATAAAAATATGTCTCTCTCTAACCTCATTTTAAAACTTATTAAAATCTATAAAAATCGTGTTTTACTAGAATCTTCTAATAAAAAGTTTACTAAACTCTCGGACATTGATCGATATCACGCTTTCATCTCAGTTAATCGCAGTTTGCGTTGAAGTGGGTTTAAATAGATCTTTATCATTATAAATGTTTTTTCTCTGTTGAATTTATTAATTATAAGGAATATATTTTATTTTATTTGTCACTAATTTATCAGCAGTTTAAATTTTCGACTATTCGTTAGAAAAATTGCCACGGAATTATGCAACGCTTTTTTTTTTTTTTTAAGTATCTTAGGAGGATTTACCATGGTCCTGTAGTAGAGATGTGCTCTTAAGAAAGACAGGTCCTTGATTCAATACCAGTCCCTATTGAGCAACAACAGATTGATATTGAGCTTTTGCTCTGTATACAAATCTGTTAGAGTGAATACTTGGAAGAATGGGTTTTCCTTTTCATAATACAGGTGTTGCTGGAAGACTGGCAGATGTTCATATACTTTACAACTGCCCTTGGCCATTGGGATGTTCTGTATGCTGTGTCACCTGTATTAGAATTGAGAACTGAATCATTTTATGTTCTTTGTGTTTTAAAAGATTAGATTTCCATACATGAAATTAAGTTTCTAAAACCAGTCTCAGTTGCTTCAGTACAATTGTACCTACAAAAGTACCTGATATTTTAATAAACCTACAAAAGTACTTGATATTTTAATACTTTTGAGTTTCAAATACATTTTTTTAGGGAAAATATGCTTAAATTCATGATTGTTCAGTATTTAGAATTCATAAAAATTATGTTTAGTAAATGGCGAGAATGTTCTATTTAGAAACACATTTTTTTCTTATCATTAGAGGTTTGACTACTGCTTGTTATTTAATTTTGAAAGGGAAAATTATTTCATGGTAGTTATTAAATTACTTATTAAAACTTTTTCCCTCAAAATTTTGTTTTTAGAATAGTTTATTATTTTCCTATAATTTTGTCATTGTGTATAGTCATCTAGCATATTTTTTCCATTCCTTTGAAAATTCTATAACTAAGACTGTTTTCCAAAATAACAGTCATGGACAAATATTTTTTAGTTATAAAATATTTAATTTTAAAAGAGTTTGATTGCAAAAATATGTATCTTAATAATTGGAAATGTCGTTGGGAATCAAAAGGTGATTAAATTGCTTGGATTGTATTCAACTTTGTTTGTGTATATATGGTGTTTATTTTCAATCATTTATCTAATGTTCTTTTATAGACATCAAAATGGAATTTTAAGTATATACTTTCTTGAAGATGTATAGATTTAAATAAAGTAACTAATAAAAGTAGAAGAAAAATATTTTATAAGTATTTGAAGAGTTAAAATAACTGGCTGACACTAAAAAAACGAAATAACGAAACGAAAATAACGAAAACCAGATGATTGCCTCAAAATTTATATGAATTTTATTCATACTAAACAAGTATAATTAGCTCAGTTCTAGCTGTTTGCCTAACCTATAAGAATTTCAATGATGCAAGAAATATCCATGCAAATTAGTCTTACCCTGCTGCACGTGTAATTAAATTGCTGTCTTTGTTAGAATGGGTAATCATATTGTTGTAATTTTAATCATATTGTAAAATAGTTTTAAGTGTATATTGAGCCTTCTAAAGATCATAAAAGTTTCAAGAAATGTGCCTGTAGTTTTATTTGATTATGTAAAGGTAAATTTAACATAATTTTTGAAGGAAAGAACAATTACAATGAAACAATTTATACCTTAATCTCCACACAGAATAATTCTTTGCTTTCCGTTAAGTTTTTATAGCTGTGGCATTTATTTATGTTTATATAAATAGTTTTAAAATGAAACTTTGAAACAAATTGTAACAGATATTTTTTTGCATCTGAAATGATAGATATTGATCCATATCAAAATCAAGCTAGTATTTCACATGAATTTTTCTGTAAGAACCTTCCATTGTTTGCTTCAATTATTTATTTTATCATGTAATTTTTTATAGATACTTGCATCCTTTTGAACAATAAAATAGCAATATTTTAACTTAAAAATTTAGGTTATAGATTAATTTAAGTAGTGTAATGCAATGTTAGTGTTATATTTTGTTAATATATTTATGGATTTATACACTTCTTATAAAATCACATTTACATGAAATTATATAGTCACAAAATGCATCCATTGTTATCCTTAATGAATTCTAGGCCGAGCTGATAGCTAAATCGTTAGCGCTCTTGCCTTCAGTTCAACAGTTTGTGGGTTTGAATCCCGTCTTGTGTATGAAAGTTTGTAGTGACTTGGAATTCATTTTAAACCTTTGGTCCAGGGCTAATTAGCTCTCTTGTGCAAAAAATGACCTCTGAGTGACTAACAAACAAATTAGTAAATTCTAGTTAGAAAAATTTAAGAATTATTGTTTTCGTTAGCTACTAAATGTTAAAGATGTACTAAAATGTTCATCACACATATCCTTAGTACAAGAAGTACCATATTTTAAAATATACATAACTGCTTAAACAGCTTAATTTAAAGCAACTGCATCTTTCTAGATTTTGGATATCAGTCTCCAAGGCTATTTTTAAAACAATTTTAGGTACGTGGGTTTCATTAGTAAATTAAGTTATTAATGTATGGCTTTATTTAAATTTTTTAGTTGCATAATTTCTTTAACTTTAAACTCATTGTCTAATAGAAGTAAATGATACTGCTTTATAATATAAAAATGTGGCTAATTTTTGTAAAATTCAATTAATTTTTTTCCACATTTTCTATCTATTTATTTTCTTTTTTATATTTAATATTTTTTGTTTTTATAATTGGATATTCAGATTATCTATTTTAGAAATATTAGAAGCAGCAAACTATCATAAAGCCCATTGTGGTTCTCCATAGAGAAATGTTTGCTGCCTTCTGATGTAGAATATATAACATAATGTATTCACTCAAATAATAAATGAAAGTAATAAGTGAAACAAAAGTGTGTACAAAATAAATTTAAAACTTTAATTGCATATGCATGTATAGTAATAAAAATCTTATGTTTATGTTGCATGCAATCTATGATAAATTAATGTTGAGACATGAAAAAAGTTATAAACTGCTGGTGTAAAGCTTATATTGTACTTGTAGTGTTATTAGCAATAATTAATCTTAATAAGTATATATTTTATATGTTTATGCAATTTAAGTTCATATACATTCATCTCATTTTATTACAAGTCTTTAATTTATTTATTTGTCTTTTAGGAAAGGAGACATGGCTGTGCTGGCTGAAATTCGTAATTTTGTAATGGCATATAACATTAAGCAAACTTTAATAGCTGAAATGACTAAGATGAGTCAACCATATGTTAGTAGATTTTTTCGTGGTGATATTCAGGATATGCCAGATCGCACAAAGAATGTTTTCTTCATGTGGTATTTAACATGTAAAAATAATCCATTGAAATTAGGTGAGTTTAAAATTTCTATGTACTATATTGAATTTTTAATTGAAAAAAATTATAAATTTTGAAAATTATAAATTCTGAAAATATTGTTACTAATATTAGGTTCATGTCGTTTCTTGTCATTTAATCTTGAATAATTAAAAATTTTCTGCAAAATAGCATTCCACTTTGAGTAAACAATTAATAGTTATTTTAAGTGCAAAGGTATTCTTCAATGTGCATCATTATAGTATAAGATGAGACAGATTAGTTTCTGGGGCAAGTGGTTCAGGAAGTTGAAGTGCAAGAGAATTGATTACATGTAAATTTAATTAAGATCAGTAGCATATCCATGTGATGAGGTGCTAAGGCACACATGCACACCCCAGTATTTTTCTTGAAATTAAAGTATTTCAAGGTGTTTATATTTTATTATAATTTTTTATATGGGCACTAAGAAATAATTTTATCTAAAGCAATTTATGAGAAAAATATAGGAAAATTTTGTTGTCTTTGTAAAAGTGCTTCTGAGTCAATCTTTGTAGATAATAAAAGCTGGAAGTCATCCACGTATTGAAGATGTTATCATCTGTTCATAACAGTTTGAAAAAAACAAGAATAAAATCTTGAAATTAGTTTCAAAATAGTGATTTATATGCTTCTGAAACTGATCTGTCTGAAATATTGAGCTTACCATTTTTGGGAAGAATTAAATTGTCAATAAGTGATAAGTCTTGACTTTTGATTTTTTCATGTATTATGTATAACAGATCTGAGTAGCTCTATTTTTTTTAATTGCTCATTTTTTATAGTTTTAAATTTTCTTCATTATTTTTCTAAATTTTATAATTTGACAATAAATAAGGGGTAATAGTAATCATTTTTAAATTATTTAAACTTTGATGGAATATTTTAAACATAAATTGTAATCAAAAAGATGTGTATGTATATTTTTCTAATTTTATGCATCTAACAACAGCAGTGAAGAAAATTACAAACTTGAGTCAGATACAAAATTGGAAGTATGGGTCTAAAAATTTTTGACAGGTATGTAAAGTAATATAATAATGACCCCATAGCTTGAAAATATGACATAATAACATCCACATCTTAATTTAATCCACATTCTCAATAACATCCACATCTTAATTTAATTGATGAAAAAAATTTATATTCATGAGAATCTTTAGACGTTTCTATAACATGCATGTTTCTAAGCTTTTCTTTTGGTAATAAAAAATGAAATGAAATTGATGAAATTTATTGTTAGAATATATCTATGGGGCTCACTTATTCTAAAATTGAAAATGGCATTTACTGTGAGTATTGTAATTTTTTTTGCCTGGGAATATATGTGAGCCAATGAAGTAGTCATCCATTAAAAAAATTAATCTTTTTCGCTTCTGGTTGAATTGGCAGAAAAACTTTGAACATCAAGGAAAAAAATATCATGCACATTCTTTGTTGACTGCTGGCAATTTAATCAGCATTGCCCAAGTGTGTGGATAAGCAGTGATAGAGCTTATTCACACTGCTGGGGTATAGAAAATAAAAATATTTCATCTCTTATGAAAAGAGTAATCTATGGTAAAAGTGGACTTCTAAGAGTAATGTAATTACAGTTAACTTAACAAAACAGGTAATAGAAAGGAATTTGTCAGTTGCTTAAATACTGAAATGATGCTTGAAGTGAGTTCCTGAAACAGCTGCTTATAAGAATAAATAATATATGTATATAAGACAACAAAAATGCTATATATATGTGTGTGTGTGTAATTGCAAGAAATCAATTGCTAATAACATATAGCGTAAATTTTGCAATCATTATGATTGGATTTAAAGCATATAAGAAGTAATATCTTCAGCTCTTAACTACACTACTGGCCATTAAAATTGCTACACCAAGAAGGCGACATGCTACAGACGTGAAATTTATACGAAAGGAAGATGGTGCTGTGATATGCAAATGATTAGCTTTTCAGCGCATTCAGACAAAGCAAGCGCCAGTAGCGACACCTACATTGTGTTTAAATGAGGAAATTGTTCAGCTGGTTCCTCATACACAAATTGCATTTGAACGTTGTTGCCTGGTGAAAAGTTGTTGTGATGCCTCGTGTAAGAAGGAGAAATGCGTACCAGCACGTTTCTGACTTTGATAAAGGTTGAATTGTAGCGTACCGGGATTGCGGTTTATCTTATCGCAGTATTGCTGCTCGCGTCGGTCGAGATCCAATGACTGTTAGCAGAATATGGAATCAATGGGTTCAGGACGGTAATACGGAACTCCATGCGGGATCTCAACAGCCACCTATCACTAGCAGCCGAGAAGACAGGCATATTATCTGCATGGCCGTAATGGATCGTGCAACCACGTCACGAGCCGTGAGTCAGGAAACGGGGTCGTTTGGAAGACAACAAGTGTCTGCATGAACAGTTCGACGACGTTTGCAGTAGCATGGACTCTCAGCTCGGAGACCATGACTGCGGCTTCCTTTGACGCTGCGTCATAGACAAGTGTTATGGTGTTATCAACGACGATGGTGTTCAATGGTGTTATCAACGACGAACCTGGGCGCACGAATGGCGAGACATCATCTTTTCAGATGAATCCATATTCTGTGTACAGCATCATGATGGTCGCATCTGTGTTTGGCGACATCGTGGTGAACACACACTGGCAGCGTGCATTCGTCATCGTTATACTGGCCCATCAACTGGCGTGATGGTATGGGGTACCATTGGATACACGTCTCGGTCACCTCTTGTTCGCATTGACGGTGCTTTGAACAGTGCAGTTACATTTCTGGTGTATTACGACCCGTGGCTCTACCCTTTATTCGAGCCCTGCGAAACCCTACGTTTCAGCAGGATAATGCCCGACCGCATGTTGCGGTATTGTACGGACCTTCCTTGATACGGAACATGTTCGGCTGTTGCCCTGGCCAGCACGTTCTCCAGATCTTTCACCAATAGAAAACGTCTGGTCAATGGTTGCCGAGCGACTGGCTCGTCACCAAATGCCAGTCACTACGGTTGATGAACTGTGGCATCGTGTTGAAGCCGCATGGGCATCTTTACCTGTACATGCAATCCAATCTCTGTTTGACTCAATGCCCAGGTGTATAACTGCTGTTATTACTGCCAGAGGTGGTTGTTCTGGGTACTGATTTCTCAGGATCTATCCAGCCAAATTTTTTGAAAATTTAATCACTTGTTATTTCTAGTATAATATATTTGTCCTATAAATATCATTTTGTTATCTGCATTTCTTCCTGGTGTAGCAATTTTAATGGCCAGTAGTGTATATTGTTTGCACTAGCATCTTTCCCAGTACCTAGCCCTAAATTAGGCTTTACCAGTCAGATAGAAACAGATGTGTGAAGTCCTTTGATTTTGAATCATAGTCCAAATAGAAGACCCGAATACTTCGCCTGTCACCCCCAGAGGTATCCTTTTACTTAGAAGACATTGTGACCATGCCCAGTTTTAATATGCCGTAACCTCTTTTAGCAAACACAGTGGAATCTTCAGTTAAGCAGGGATTCAAACTCACTACCTTCCAATAATGAGAGCGACATCCTAACCAATTAAGACGCCATTACCTTTCACTTAACTATGTACAAATCAAAATAAGAGAAATTTCCATTAGCATTAAGTGTAGATTGGGCTTTTCATTATTTAAAATTGTTTACTTCAAATGCATGCAGGACTAAAGAGATTCAAAATATTTGCTGTGAAATTATTCAAATTATATACTCGCAATTCATTCAAAAAATTTTCAGAAAATTATAAACATTATTTTCCAAGATAACATTTTAGAATTGTGTGCTTTAGCCTGAAAAGAAGCATTGGGAAATCCATCTTCTATATTTTGGATAAAGATACTTGAATCTAATGTTTCATTGCATACTCACAGTAAAGTTGCTTCATCCTTTAATTTCAAATAAGCATATAAATAAATATATTCAAAAAAATTAATTCAAATAAAAATTTAATGACAAAGAAATTATCCTTTGAGTCAGGCTCTTGAATTTGTGGGAAATTGGTGTGCTAAGGATTAATTTCCTAGGGTGTACATTCTTTCAATTTTTTACGAAATTCCAGTCTTGTTTATTTTTGATGTAAAAAATATTTTCTCTAACATTTGAATAAAAATATATTAATATAGCCAAAATAAGTTCCTAATATTATCATTATATAAAATTAAGATAGTTTTAATGAAAACTAGGCTGTTTGGCAAAAATATAATTGATCTTATTAATCATTTATAAATAAACGTCAAACAATGAAAGACTCAATGTAATCCAAACAATCTTACTATAAACACTCTATGATTAATTGTTAATTCCCAATCTCAAAAGAGCATGAAACTGCCTGCTCATAATTATTGCTGTAGTTAATTGTTATACTGCAAATTCTCTGCAGTTTTATTGTTTCATAAGATATTCATTTGTGCAAAATGTATTAATATAGCTTAGAGTCATAATATTATGAAGCCTTTTTATATTTAAATTACATCTCCTAAGAACTTTATTTCTTTACAGCTCAAATGTGCCCAAGTTCAGGGATCAAACGAATGGTTTCTGAATCTGGTGATTTAATACCTTTAAAGCGAGAAAGATTTACTTTCAAAGGATCTCATCTTGCAGTTTTAGAGAGATATTATGAGCAAGATCCATATCCTGACACCCAAGTGAGAGAACAGATTGTTGAACAATGCAATAAGGCAGCAGAAAAATGTGGTAATTTACACTACATTGAATTTAAATATTGTTAATATATATATATATATATATCCTAATAATGTAGTTATCAAAATATATTCTGAACCATTTAATTTTTCTAGATGTCTAAAATTAATTTCATAAGTTTTTAAAAACTTTCCATTTTTTAATAATATTCATGTATATTTTAAAGACTTCTTACTTTAATTATTTAATTAAATTATGATTCCACAAAATTTCATTTTTTGCAAGAATAAATGTCACATTTAAAAGACAAAATGTTTATTTTTTCATGATTTCTACTTTAATTCAGTGTTTATTTGAATGCAAGTTATGTAATTTTTCAGTGAATTATTTAATTTATGAAACAATTTTGCTACAAAAATTTTTGAACTATTAATACATTTTTTGCATTCAAGTATTTTCTGACTATAAAGCATGACTATGTTCAGGTGTTCCAGAAACTTTAAAATTGTTCTTGTCTTTTGGGTAGTACTACTATTTTATAAATTTTTAGTTAAATGAAAAAAATTTTAAGTGTTTTAAATTTGTTATCCACTTTTAAAACTAAAAACGAATCTAAAATCAATAATTAATGTTATGATAGCTGTTTTTAAAATGAAACCTAAACATTGCTTTTAAATGAGCATAGCTTCCAACTCTACTGATTTTTTTCGGGAAACTGATTCTTTCGGGAACCCTTTCTCTCGATTTCCCAATAATATATGAAAATCTACTGATTTTTGGCAATTTCTCTGAAAAACTTAAAAACTGCTGAAATTTTGCTGATAAACAAATCTATTGAGTTGTTTAATTTTATGTCACTTTGTGTCAGTACATTTACATGCTTAAAAAGTTTCCCTTTCCATAAACTCTAAAACATGCAGAAGTATGCTGTTTTCAGGCTATTGAACATGCCTCATTATCATGTGTAAAACGCTTTATCGACAGATTTCCCATTTTACTGCTTAATACAGAAATGAATAAAGATTGGACTTTCTCTAAACTGAGTTCTTCGAACTACAAAGTATTGTGTCCTCACAAAAGAAACACTGGATGAACCAAGAGCAGATGTACGATGGCATCTTGTTGGAAATCTAAAAAATGAGTTTGAACAAAAAATGTTTTCCAATATTTCCCAATTTACACTTACAGTTTTAACTATTCCACATTGTAATGCTTAAAGTGAACAGGTGTTCTGTCATATAAAAAATTCAGGTCTTGTCTTTCTTCTGAAAATTTAGAAAGTTATTAATTTTTTTAATACTAAATATTCTCAAAATGAGTAAAATGTTTCAAATAGCAATTTATCAACTCATTTCTAATAAATGCTAAGTCAGAAACGCATGAAAAAAGTAAATTGCCATGAGTTATTCGAATTTGAAATTTGTTATGTTTTTTATGGACAAAGTATTTGAAAATTTCGATTTTCTTATAAATAGAAGTATTTCTCACGGTATGAAATTTACTTAGTTTAATTCAGTGAAAAATACTTCTAAGTATTTGTGTGCTTATGTAAGGAAATAATTTTATAAATTTAATATGTATAAATTGCACATGTGTAATAAAAGTTGCCTTATAAAATAAATATTGAGGAATAAATGTTGATTTTTTTACATATAGTATATTTTTTTATTCCTCATAGTTCCTTTATGAGGTTAATGAATATTTCATTAAAATATTAATGTGATACAAAATATGTTTAACATAAATCATTCTCAGAATGTATAATCTAAACAGTAAAATTCTCTTTTTTTGGTACTACCATTTTAAACATTTTTTTTTCAAGCAAAAACGTTACTAGTAGTGTCTCCTGATTTTTTCTCCTAAAATCAGTAGAATCTACTGATTTTTATTTCTTCAAGGTTGACAGGTATAAATGAGTATTTTTGATTAAAAAACTCATAGTAATTGTGCTTAAAAGATGTTGAATTTTTAGGAAATGAAACATGATTAAATAATATTTATTGTTAAGATTATTTAAAACTTTATAAAGATTATTAACATGTTAAACAAATTAAAACAAGTATATTTAAAGCTTTCAAAATAATTAGTTTCATTGGAGATTCACACATTAATCTTTTCACACATTAAATTTTAAATAAATAGTAGTCATTTGTGTGTTTTCCCTATTTCAAATTGAATTAAGCTGAAAAGTATAACAAAGTATAAATTTATTAGTGCGCCACCACAACCATCAAAACTCAATGTCTTGGTAAAATACAAATAATACCATCCCTAGAAATATCACCTAATTAATATTTTACTTTTAATATTTTTTATGGTAACCCTTTCAAGTAAATTATCTTTTATTTATTTATTTATTACAGCTTAAGAATGAGAAAAAAAAAACTTTTCTAGTTTATATTACTTTTAAATAATTACCAGTTATCTTATTAGCTAATATTTTGCACATCTACCAATTATTCCAATTTTTCTAACTCGTTTTGGTTTTAGTAGTTTTACATTTGGAGTCTAATTTTTATTTTAGAAATGTAAATCTCAATGTTAATAATCATTTATTATACTTTTGTATTTCTTAAAGATATTTTATTTGATAGAATGTTAAATAAATAGAAATTAATTTTTATGCTGTTTCATTACATATTTAATTTCCAAGTCATTTATATTTTTATTAGATTTTATTGTTTGTTTATTGTTAATAATTTTAGATTGTAAGCAAGTTATAATTTATTCTTTCTTCCTAATTTTTTATTACCTATAAAGGTATGCATTTGTTATAAACTGGTGGGTATCCTATGTTTTTTTATCTTTTGTCAATGTGTGTTTGTTTTAATACATCTCTTGGAAACTTTTGGAAATTGATTATTTTTGCTTGGCCAAGAATCTTGAATTTTAAATTGATCCCTGAGAAATAGGGAATCTTGAAATTTTTTTTGTAGGCATTTATTATTTTTGTTTTTTCATTATTTTTGCTTGGAAATATCTTCAGTATTGTAAATTTTATATTTTATTTTTTTGTAAATTTCTAACCCAGCATTTTTAAGAATAAATATTAATTTTTATTATCCCACTAAATACAAACACAACTGTAATTAACTACTGTAAGTTATAATTGCATAGAGATCATGACTGAGATATAGTTGCATAAAGATTGATGGACGGAATAATCATTGGTGCCAACTAGTAATATAAAATCTTAAGAATTTTTAATTAATTTCAGCTATAAATTTTGTGATTTTATGATACATTTTCTTCCAATTTCAATTTTTTTATTCAGTCTATTATTATTGAGCAATAGATTTAGTTTAATAAAGTTTTAAAAAAAGTTATTTAAAATAAATATATCCTTATAATTGTGTTAGTGGTTATGAAAATTGAAAATGTATGATTTCAATTCTTGAAAGTATATTTTCTTGAAAATATTTCTCAGTAAAATTTTATCAATAACAGTTGAATTTATAATTACAAATAAATTTTATATTCATGAAAAGAATTAGAATTAACTCATGGTTATAATGTGTTAGTTTAATTTAAAAACAATATTTGCATAGTAATAGATAAGTGTAAGATGTTTCAATAATTATTTATCAATTAGGCTTACCCTTTTATAAATAAGAGCAATATAGATTTTACAAATCTTTACAATTCTAATTATGTTTATTAAACTGATAGAGTAAAAGTCTAAAACAATCTGTTCAATTTTACTGATACATAATAATTAAGTATAAAAGTGACTGTGCTCTTAAATCTGGAACTTATCTTTGAAACTCCCAAGTGAAAATGAAGAAATATTTTGTTAACTAAAGTATTGAGAAAATGTGTAGCAATAAGCTAGAATTTAATAATTTAATTTTTGTAGAATGATTATATCAGCTGTTAATGAGATTGCTTGCAGAATTAAATAAAATAAAGAATTCAGTTTCAAGTATATAAATACTTTATAAAGAAATTCTTTTATGATATATGGAAGGCATGTTTGGTATTTGTAAATGAATGAAAGTATTTTTGCTATACTTTCTTTTATTTGTGTCTATATAATCATTTTATTTTTAAACATTTTACTTAAAATATTTGTGTGGCAATTATTATTTCTCTTTCTCTCACTCTTTTTTTTTGTGTTATTTTGTAAATTAATTTAGTGGCTGAAATGAATATTTACATAGATTTAAAACTGACTTATAATGCATTAATAAAAAAATATAAAAATAAAAAAATAAAAAAAAATCATTTATACAAAAATTTCACTTTAAATATATGTTTTGTGCAAATGATCAATAAATTTTAATTTTAAATTACTTTTTTTAATATTAAGCACTAAAATATAAATATAAAAGTGTGTATTATATAATATTCAATGACATGGAAATTTTCACATTTAGATACCAGACATATGATGAGTAATGAATCTAATATCTAAGCAAAATACAAAAGCTTGTTTTATCATTGTGGAATGCATATAAAATTAACATATTTAACTCTTTTTTCTGTTTTTAGAAGCATTATGTAGTTTCAAATATGCATACTTTTTATTGTTTGACATTGTATTAAACATCTGTTTTAGTCTTATTATGTGATAAATTAGATCATTTTTTAGATTTTAATTGACTAAAAAATAGGAAAAGGGTTATTATGGGGAAAGTTATTTTGCATTTGCTGTTCTCTAGTGATAAAATATTTGTCATATTCATGAGCAAAATATTTTGATAGAAATCTTTTAAGAAATTAATAAATTTAGGTTAAGGATATCATTAATATCTCATCTGAAATATAGCTTTGATTCATTTTATGCCCCAAACACAAGATGCATTAGAAATGTTATTATCAAAACCCTCCTTATTCTTAGTGTGTCGAGCAAAAATGTAAATTCTATTTAGATTTGGAAGGGACCAAGAAAAAGACAGCATATAAAGTGTCAAAACTCAATGTTCCTCTGAATAACATTGATGAAATTAAAATTAAAAATTGGAAGATGATATAAATGAACTTAAAGAATCTACGTTAAGATTATTCCAAAAGAAATAACAAGTTAAATTAATTACAAAGTTTTAAAAAAAAATTTTTGTTATATATATTAAAACAGAAGAAAATTATATTTTTTAATTAAATAGCCATGATTAGAAAGAAGAGAAATCATTTAAATTGAAACTACATAAATGATAATTCATTTATGTCATGTCAGTTTTATTTACATATTCTGATTTCAACAGGAATTGTCCTTTTATATCTTTTTATGTTAACAATAAATTAATATAAAAGAGCCATTTAAACAAATTTAAGAACTAAAGATATCCATTACCATAGTGTTTATTCAATACATGTAAATAATTTTGAATGTTTAAAGGAAGTTGTTTTTTATTTTACCTATAAACTCCTTTAATTTTTTTGCGATTCATTAGTTTATAATTTAGTTTACTGTATTTTCCTGTATATAATCTGTGGATTATGTGTTAAGAAAGTTTTGAATTTATTGTGCATATTATATAACATAAATAATCTGATAAAAAAAACATTTTTCATCAAAAAATTATACAATAAGTCTTATGATAGATGATGCCACGACTCTGCTAACTTATTTCATCTATAATCAGCTGTGTCCTATAGTATTCAAGAACGAATTTGGTTCCTCGTACAGATATGATAGTTGCAAAAACAGTTATCTTCATTTCGGATCTTGAACTGAGTTGCTTCGTTCTGAAAACATTCAAGTTTGTATATCATTATGTGGAAGCAAAAATTTTTAAGTGACACATCAGATTTTAAACAAGATGTTGTACTGAAGGAAAATTAAAAAAAATGACCAACATGTTAAGTGATCCAATGCGCAATTTGAAAATAATCCATTTCTTTTGTTTAATTATTAAGAAAATTAATGTTTTTTTAAAAAAAATATGTCTAACCTTGTTTTAAAAGTTATTAAAAATAAAAATATACAAGTTTTACATGCTTCTTGGAATTATTGCTCTTGATTGATCTTGTGCTTTTGTCTTAGTTTATCACACTTTGCAATGAGGTGAATTCAAACAGATCTTTTTCATAATGAATGCTTTTTCTGTACACTTTATTACATTCTTAATTATACTGCGTATTTTTTATTTTATGTGACACTTACAATATCAATAGAAATTATTTTTGACTATTTGCTGGAAAAACTGTGGCAGATTATGCAATGCTTTTATTTCTTTTACTCGGAAAAAGTCTTGTGGATTATACACAGTAAAATATGATAAATGAAAAATATTCAGATTTTATTGCTATCATTTCAAAATAAAACATCTATAATTATAAATTCATTTTGTAAAATGAACATTTAGAAAATATTTATTAAATGTATATGAGTGTCTGTATCTCCTAAAAAATTTTAGTGTGACTCCCGGTAAACTCCATGACACTATTGGAATTTGTTTCTTGAGAATCGCTATGAACTCAACATTAATTTTCTTTATTTTAATATTAAGTATTTAATTGAAAATATTAGTGATTATTGCTTTTTAAAAGAGGAAATCATATTATTAAGCATTATTAAAAATATCACTTAAGAAAATTGATTAATTTTGAATCTAAACAAACTACATTAAAATAAAATTAAGAATAAGTTCTGAACTAAGTTTCTTAATTACCTTAAAGAAATGAAAATAATATGGTATATTTTATTATTTTATAAATCAATTTAGTAATTAGTGACATTTAAATATTTAGAATTCAACAAAATTTGCTTACCTAACTGAAAAAGAAATAGGATTTGATTACATTAGTTAAAGAAAATAAATAATACAAAAAGTCGCCAAGAGTGACCGCATGTAGAATTTCCGATCGGAAAAACGGCGGGAAGGAATGGCTTAAATAGTGACAAATATTTTATACTTTGTTGGTATCTAACAATATGCGTAACAAATTTTACAAAATTAACAAAACACTCAGATTTATAGATTTCAAACATCAATTGTGAAATAATAAAGTTGATATGTTAAATTATCCATAAAATTTTTTGATTAAATTTTATATTGATGAATTTATATCGGTAAATATTCATGTGAAATTAATGACTAATAGGGTTGCCAAAATACTAGTTTGCCTGGTTTCCAGTAAAAATATTTGACAAATTTGGCGCCAAAAACTCTCCAAGGGTGATTGTACAGTAAATCTGATTCATTCAATTGAATCACACACACACAGGATAAATTTGCTTATTAATTAAATAAAGATTAAAATAAAAATTATTTAATATGCCTGGTGGAAAGTGCCTTTTCAAGGACCAATGGACCCTTGAAGCTATTTCTAATAGTTATATTTGTTTTGAGTAAGTGTATTTATATTTGAAAAGAAATTATGATACATGTCTAGAAATACTCAATAAATTAATAGAATGGAATCTATTGTAAATGCCTAAAAACTCTAAAATAACTCATTATTTTATACAATGTATATTGCAGTATTATATAGAATGTGGATTATTTAAATAAAAAAATTTGCTTTTGTAGCTGTAAATTCATTGAAGGCTTTTGAAATCATTAATGATTTTAACTTAAATAAAAAAATTGTCTCATTGATGTTTGCAATTATTTATTTTTATTTCTTATAGAAATGAATGAAAAATATTGTATGTGCATAATTATATGCATATTTGGTTAAGAACAATTTTTAAAGTAAAATAAAGAAAATTTTAACGTGAATTTCAATACCTCCTGGAAATTTTTGATTTGATTCTTGGAAATCTGTATGAACCCTGTTCTATGCTAAAGAATATTTTTAATCACAGGTTAAGGCTAACACATACAAAACAACACTAATGCACACACTTATTACTCTACAATCACTGTTGCAATTTAAAGTGAATTCCAGATCCTTACATATATAATTACCGTAGGGAGTTAAATTCACAAACTATGAAACTGTAGGTCAGAACACTGACCTTTCTTCTTCCAATTTTGCAAGTTCTTACATATTACATTCAGAAACACTAAATAAATGTTTCGTATGCAAATATTTTGATAAGATTTTGGAGATGTTATTAACATAATTCTGGTCTAACTGTTTTATAACTAATTTAACTGAATCCTTCATTTTAGTAGTGGATTCTGAACCAAATCACTATATGTATGCCCTTTGTTGAAATCAAACTCATCACACATTTTGAATTGAAAACCAGAATGCCAACCATTTACACTTCAGCTCACCAATTTATTATTTTATGACATAAATTTCTTTCAAAAACATTAAATGAATGTTATAAGCTTGTCATTTTGTATATTAATACCATGGTCAAACTTCTTTATTTTAATTATATAATTTTATTCAACTGCTTTAAATTATTTGATTTAATTAGGAATTATTCACTTCATTAAAGCTCACTTGCATTGAGGGATATAAATCAATATTATATCTTTGCCATAGATTATCAAAATGAAATCTAAACATTTCTTAAAATATTCAATAAAAATGCCTATTACATGTTTTATATGTTAAAAGTTAATAAAAGGAAAATAAAGTATACTGAAAAGAAGTGTTGTGAATTTATTCATAATCTTTCATTATTCCTTAAATAAAGATATTTTTATTAAAATATATGAGAACAATTAAATCTTTTCTTATATAAAAATATAGATATGGAATTATTCATTTATTTACTTTTATGCTAACATTCCAAATAGTAGGTTAAAATTTAGTTTTAAATAACAAACTATGAATCATTTAACGAATTCTGCTTATCTAAAGAGCTGTGATTGTTTTAGATAACGAAAAAGAAATGGTATAAACAAAATGCATTAGTTTTCTTATTTGTATGCACATATTTCCTACATACAAACCAATTTCTTATAGATAACATTTAGTTGAAATAATTGAATTTATTTTAATTCTTCTTACATTATGATATCTAAACATGGGTGCTTCATGGTTTGTACACCTGTTGAAAATACTTATTGCTAAGAATTCATTCACCTTTTTAAAGGATTTTAAAATCTTGTGGGTAATATTTCTTCAAATAATTTTAGCCTTGCTACCAACTTAAAAAAAGGACAGTATCCTGTTCTTTAGTTCAACAGTCTGCATTTTATTCTTATCTATGTATAAATGCTTATAGTGGCTATGTACCTTTTCACTTAATTGTATCTGAGAAATCCTTGTTAATAAAGCATAAATTATTCAAAATCTGATAAATAAAGTTAATTATTTTCTTAAAATAATTTCTGAAAGAATAGATTGAAAATTCAATGTTTCACTTTCAATTTTTGTAAATATCATTACATCATTGAGAAAGATGTATAAACATTGTTTTCTTTCAAATGCTTTTGTTTTTATTTTAGAATAATATGATTGAATGAGAATAATAAGATATAGTAAGTTAATTTTGGAAATAATGTTCCTATGAATATTTCAGGTGAACAATTATAGAGGAAATTAGTTATTTTTTTAAATTAGTTTTGAAGTATTATTTATAATACTTCAAACTTAATATCTATATAATAAATTACAAATCCCAGCCATATCGTACATTTTCAGTCGATCCCTTCACATGTTGGGGTTGAGGATAATGGAAAAGCTGACTTCTAGGCCAGATCCATTGCTTAGGAGAATGCCTGTCATTGGTGGAGCTAACCAAACCTTTTGCAAGACTTTCCCCTGCCTTAAACGAAATTGAACAAACTTTCAAAAACCCCTCCCAATCACTGTTGATATTTTGCAAAATATGCAAGGGTATCTTTCCAACTATCTTTTATCAAATTATATGTGCATCAATGATATCTGGAGTTCCATTGGTGCACAGCTGACATGGCTTCACCTGCCCATATTTTGATATGTTTAAATTTTAGCAAGGACAAGGTAATGTGGAGCCCTCATCTATTTTTAGACATTTTGGTTATTTTTGGATCCATGTGAATTGTCTAGTTCTGCTTGATAGTTTGAAGATTAGCAATAACAAATTTGCAAATGTCCCAAGGAAAATTAATTATCAAACTAAAGATCAGTTTCTTTA
Organism: Latrodectus elegans; assembly: GCA_030067965.1. Classification (NCBI taxonomy): domain Eukaryota; kingdom Metazoa; phylum Arthropoda; class Arachnida; order Araneae; family Theridiidae; genus Latrodectus; species Latrodectus elegans. The sequence continues at coordinate 5,851,326 of CM057817.1, read as the reverse complement.
ATTATCTGAATTTTTATTTATATAAGTTTGTATATGTGATACACTTATTAGAATTTGATTATCCAAAATTTCATTATTCTTCCATAATTCATAATTGCATTACTTTTTGATTTGTGCCTATTATTTTAAAAAATAATTAATTTAATTTTCTTTATCACTTAATTTACTCAAATGCTTAAATAATCTTCATGCAGACAAATAAATACATTAAGGTTCATACAATTCCTAAATACTCCAAAAATTCGAAAATATTTTAAGGGCCCTTGAAACTTCTGGAATTTTGACTTGACTTCTTGAAAATCATGAATCACTCCTGGAATTTTACTTCAATCTTGATGCATTTATTGTTTGTTAAAAAAATATAGTTTCTTTAAGTTTTTTATTTTAAAATTTTCAATGAAATTTCCCAAAAACAGAATTAAGTATTCGTTTTTAAAGTTACCAATAGAAGGTGCACAGTTGATATTTGCTTGTTATGGTATGTATAACTGTTGACTAAAATAAAGATCCAGTTCTAGCACAATAGCTTCAAGATAATCAAGTTCAATCAGGATCAGATGTTGTATTTCGAATTATCTATGTGAAGGGAAGTAGATCATTATTTGCTGTAATCAGGCGGGTGATTTTAATTGATTGTTTTCCTATTTGGTTGTTTTCTATATATTTTATAAAATTTACTCAATATTAATATCTAAATATAAAATTTCTGAGTTAAATTGTACTTTTCATGATTAATGAAATAAAGTCTGAAATAATTTGATATGCTTATTGTGGAATGTATCTTTTCAATGACTACTGCCTTGGGAAAAGCCATACAAAGATTGGCTTTTACATGTTTCACATGCCCATTGTCTGTCTAGTTTGCTAGAAAGACTTCCGTTTCAAATAGAAAGACAGTTGTCAGATTACATATGAATGAAGAAAAAAAAAACATGTGCATTTATTAGAGCAGACTGTATCTGCACAAAAAATCTTGCTAATTTAAAAGATTTGTTCAATTATGTTGTTCCTGTTACACAATGAGAACATGGGAATCGTGTTCTAAAAATTTAGATTCATTAATTTCTTCAAACCAAACTGTAAAAGCTGAAATTCTATGTTTGTAATGTTTTAAACCGTATATTCAGCTGCCGTTCTTGTAGCAATATAAATTTACTACCAAGCAATGTTTCCAGATGGTGCCGTTGTACAGCAATTCAGTTGTGGTGGGAAAAAATGTACTTATTTGACATTTTTTTGAATTTCCCCCTATTTTTCCAACTTATTAAAAGAAAAGTTTAGATTGCTAGCAATTATGTGCTTTTCTTTGATGAAAGTTTAAATGATCATCTGCAGCCAAAGCAAATTGGACTGCCAAGTAAGATTTTGGGATAATAATATTATTAAAACATAATATATTATATACTCGTCAGATTTTTTAAGACTCTTAATTGGAGATATTTTCTTTGAAAAAGTGAGTGAGAATTGGTAAGAAATATTAACAAGTGGGTTTCTCCAATTATCAGTGGATGGTCTGAATGTGAACTGGCTTGTTTTCACTAAAATGGCTGATTTTTTAAAAGTGTACAGCATTCAAATTTTTTAAGCTTAAAAGAAGTTGTGATACACATCTTGAAATATTTAACAAATTAATTAATAGGAATATAAGGAAGGTGTTTTAAAAATCTTTTTATACAATTTATAATTCAGCAATGTAAAAATGTTGTATTTTTAAATATTGATATTGATTATTTAAATCAATTTTTTTTTCTGCTGTAGCTTTAAATTCATTAAATATAATTCTAACTTAAATAAAAAACTGTCTCATTAATTTTTTTATAATTATTTGTTTCATTTACAAATATAATTTAAAAATTTTGTTCATACATAATTATGTAGATATTTGGTTAAAAACAATTGGTAAAATAAAAACAATTATTTAGCATGAATGTTAATATCTCCTGGAAATTCTTTCTGTCTCTCTTGTACTAAAATTTAGTTGCTTGTTACTTGTTACAAAATGTTTCCAAAGCATTTATATTTAGTATATATCTTTTTAAGCATATATTTTCTGTATCGCTTTCAGTAGATTTGTGATCAGAAATTTATTATTTATCAGATTTAGATCAGAAATCATTGTGTGTGTATATTTTTTTATTTCCAGAAAGGGTTTTGATTTACTTTTTAATTATTTACATATAATTAGTACATTAAAACATTTTTATATCACCAACTTATTGGTTTATTTAAAATTTCTTCCAAAAATAGAAAATGTTTTTAAATTAATATATTGTTACTATTTCATTCTTAACATATAATAAGATTGATAGTTATCAACATAGATTGATAAATTATTAGCATGTTTAATCTCATTTTTTTTAAATTATAAAAGAGCTAATGTACATTTTATCAATGTTTTTATAATTTTAGAATGGCCTTTATCTGATAGAGATACAGTCACTCTTCCTGTAGTAAACAATTGGTTCAATAATAGAAGAAAAGATGCAAAAAAACAAATGCGTATGAAGCATGGTAAATTATTTTATTCTTGTTAAAATATAATAATTTATAAATATGATAAGTTTCTTATTTAATGAATGGATTCTATAACTTTAGCTAATATGTTTTTCCACCAAATTGCTTTCCATTTTAATACATCTTAAATGATGAGTTTTGATATGAAAAATGCTTATTAAAATAATGTGAATGGATGAACTTGTTAATTTAACATTATTTGATTATGAAGCATATTTTAAAAGTAATAGTTTCATAATATTCTTTAGACAGAATTATAGTCTTGCAGTGAAATTAAATTTACTGGATTTGCAGTTAAAATTTTGAGAAGGGGGGGGGGAGGCTGAGCAATATTGGATAATCTTTTAATATAACATATTTTATATGTATGCAAGATATATACTAAAAGTATGTTTGGAATTATTGTCTCATTGTAAGCTAAATGTGATTTCATTGAGATACCAGACATGACTACTTGATGTATGTGAACAAACATGATAGTGATTTTCCAGTCTTGGTTTACATGGTTAATTTTTTTCTTAATCACCTAATTCAAATCATTATATTTAACCAAATTCACTCTTTCCATATATATATATATATATATATATATATATATATATATATATATATATTGAATAAATATGGGACACAATTGCTTATCAATAAAGCTTGTGTCTGCCACTTTTACCAATTCATACAACCTTAACTTTGATTCGTTTTTGAAAATAAAATTTTCTCTTTGATGTTTAATATAATTCACCAAAGCATTTTCTGTTTATTAATATCTTTAAAAGAGAAACATGATTAACTTGCTGTGTCATATTCCTTAAGTCCTCTAATTTAAAAAATGGGATAAAATCTTAAGAATTCTTTGTTCCAAAAATGGCCGCTCATGTTTGATTCATAATTCTAAATCTGTGTTTATCGTTATACAGGTTTAAAATACTTTATTATATATTTTACCTAAATCATTGACAGCATACTTCTTGAATAATTAATAGTTTTATACATAATGCTCATTTTGAAACCTTTTAACTTATATATATATATATATATATATATATTTTTTTTTTTTTTTTTTTGTCTTAAGAAAAACCTAATTTTTCTTGGAATATTAGAGGCTCTTCAATTCAAAATAATTTTACATCACCATATAATTTAATAAATTGACTGATGTTTACTCAAAATCATATGGTAGCATAGCTCAAACAAAATCCTTATTATATATGAGGGAAGCTTGAATTTGTATTCAATATATATGCAAAAACTAAGTTAACTACTGCTTTCCTGGAGTAATACTTTGCTATAGTGTGTAAAAAAGTGCATATTCTTTTATTCTGAACTTTGCATGAGAATTCAAAGTTAAAAAGCATTTTATATGATTTTAAAACAACTTATGAATATATCATGAGTTGTTTATGATTGATTTTAATGATTTTAAAACAACTTATAAATATATTCACTTAATAATTCCTTTTGCTGAGACGCTTCTCATTTAATCTTAGTTTTAAATTAATTTTAAACATGTTTTTCAGTGCATAAAACCTGTATATATTTGTGTTTGTATATGTATGTTAACATAATACAACAAGTTTCTTAAAATTACATGTTTTGGTTCCGAACAAAATAAAATGTCAAAAAAAAATTTTTTTTTTTATTATTAAGAGGAAAAATGTTCTTTGAAGTATTTGAATTTTGAAGTAAACTTTACGTACTTTATCAACTTGGTAATTTGAGTGAATTTATCCATGCAAAACAGAAACATTCTTTATTTGATTAACAAATATTCCCTGTATTGTCTTTTTAACGTATAATATATTAATTTTTATATCACTTCTTTAATATAAATTAGTGGAATCCGAGTTAACTTTTTTTTTACTGAAGATTACTTTTATGTTTGAAAATTAATAGAATTTGACTTCCATTAACCTAAGTCAACTGTAAATCAATTGTTACTTTAAAATCAGTAAGTTGATAATAATTTCAAAATAAATAATATGTATTATTTATTTTCATTTCTATTATGCCAATGTGAAAATTAACTATGTTAATGAAGAATTAACTTAATTTCTCTGGTATGCTATTCGAATAAGTTTTTGACTAATTTTTTTTAGCATATTTTCAGTGGCGTTCCTAGCAGTGGGGTTAATCCTGTGGTGTAGTAATTTTCCTGTCATCTTAGTATGAAATTTTGTCATCAAACTATGAATTTAAAATTCCATTAAGGTTTACTGTTAGTAATTAAGTTTTGTTATCAGTTGCAATTTACTAAACATGTACATTTATTACATGAGTTATAATATTAATATGCATCACTTGCTATAATGTATGTTAATTAAGGTATAGTTAGTATGTAACGCAATAGTTGTTTACCTTAATATAGCTTTAAATAAGATGAGTTATAGTTTAAGGATTTCCAAATGGAACATTAATCTTATATATTTTTATAGCAAGTAAAGCATATTTTATTAAACTGCTAATTTATTGTGATTAAAAATAAAAATAATATCTTGCAAAGAATATTTTTGTTTTAAAGAATTTGTACAGCAATTTTATTACCATATTTTCCTGTGTGTAATCCGCAGTATTTTTTTTTTCATGTAAACAAAAAAAGTGTCTCATAATCCACAGCAATTTTTTCAGTGAATATTTGAAAATATATACTGCTCATAATGTGATGTCACATAAAACAAAAATTACTTAGTATGATTAAAAATGTAATAAATTGTGCAGAAAAAACATTTAATATCAAAAACATCTGATTGGATCTTATTTGTTTCCACCTCATAGCACAGTGTGATAAATTGAGATGAAAGTACTAGATCGATCAAGAGTGATAATTTTTAGAAAATTAAATTTAAATGTATTTTAATAGCTTTTTAATAACTTTCAAAATGCTGTTATACATATTTTAAAAATAAAATATATTTCTTTTGCTTATAATTAAAGAAATGGGTTATTTTTGATATGCTTTATTTTTCACCTTACGTTTCTCGCCATTTTATTTCTTTGCTTTCTCTGTAGCTTTTAGTTTAAAATCTGTGTTACATATACACTTTTGCTTCCATATGATGATATAAAAACTCCAATATTTTCAGAATGAAGAGTAGATCAAGACAAAAGGCAAAAGAGTTCTAGTCAATAGCAATTTAATATCTTTCATGCAACCAAATTAGTATTTGAACATAATTGAGCAAAACTGATAAAAACTGAAATAAGTCAGCTGAGTCATAGTGTCATCTATTCTATATTTTATGGAAAAGTAAATGCCAACTTTCAAAACTTTATTGTAAGCTTTTCTAATGAAGATTGTTTTTTTTTTTTTTTTTTTTTTTTAATCAAATTATTAGCAGCAATGTATATGCACAGTGAAATTTGAAGCTTTTGTAACATATAATCTGTGAATTATATATAGGAAAATATGAAAAATAATTTTCATACATAGAAAATGTACAACCAGAATAGTAGTATATAAATTAACAGAGCATGAAAGATGCAATATAAATTCCAAATAATTTATTCTATAAACTATTAAACCAAGAAAAATGACTTTTTGGGAAAGATAATATAAAAAACAGAGCATGAAAGATGCAATATAAATTCCAAATAATTTATTCTATAAAGTATTAAACTAAGAAAAATGACTTTTTGGGAAAGATAATGTCAAAAAATTTTACATGTAGAAATTTGGAAAAATAAATCATACAAATTTCTTGAGTCACTTTATATTTTTTACAAGTCATGGTCCATTAAATATAAACTTAAATTTTTATTTTATAGATCTTTATTAAATTTTAATTACCTGTTGTGGTAGCTGAAGGAAAAAGATTAACATTTTGAAATAGATCTGTATTAGTTACTCAAATTAATTTTCTTAGTTTTTATCTAAAACTCTTCAGATAATTTCTTGTAGTTATAAAAATTTATATGAATAATTTATATAGTTTCAAAACAATATAGTGATCTTAATATATTATGGTGTTTGAATTTTATACTCAAGCTAAATCTAATTGTTTTGGGACTTTTGCTTTAATAATGATTACAAAATATTTTGAATATTCATGAGCGCTAGAGTATTGACCATTCAAAAAATAATTAAATGGAAAAATGTTTTGTATAAACTTAGGAAAGACTATAGACTTCCATAATTTTTGAAAAATTGTTAGAGTTGTATATTACACTTCATAAAACACGGTAAAAATTAAAATACATAAATCATTTATAAAGTTTATTTCTTATAAAAAGGAATCACTTAATCCTTATCACCAATCATCTTATGATATTAATTTTTCAAAAATATTTTTTTTTGTTTCAAGTTCAAAATATAACATATAAAAATGTTTGTGTGCATTATTTTTGAAAAAAAAAAAAAAAGGTAGTATGAGTGGATTATTTAATTATTTACTAAAATATTTTAGTAGTATGTAAAGCAGAGGCTTGTTATTGAACTGTTACCAAACTGATGTAAAAACATATTTTATGCTTCTTTTTAAAACTTTTTTTTCATGCATTTAATTTTTCTTTCATTTTATGTAATTTAGAAATAAAACATTCATAAAAATAAATTTAATTCTGTTGGACAACAGCCCATGTGAGCTAAGACCTATGGTACCCACACATATCACTGTTCTCTTGTAAGAGCGGACTGGGCTGTAAAGCATATGTCCCGATTAGGTAGTCAGCCTGATGCAAAACTCACAGTGTTTAGTTCCCAAGCATGCTTGGTACTCATCTTATCGACCCAAAAAAGGGAGGAGAGGCTGAGTCGACCTTGCCCCACCTGAGAACCGCGAATCACAGACCTGTTCATAAAAATAAAGTTGTTTTAGTAAAATTATTTTTTCCAACAAAAAGTGAAAATATTTTGAGGTTTTCCATTAAAAGTTACAGAAATGAAATTGTAAGATATTATTTGTGTTTAAAATGAAATTAAAATTTTTTATGTGCCATATATTTTATAGAACAAAATTTTATTAAAAAATATCTTTTAGGAATGTTTTAATTGTGCGTTCAAATTGCTTTCAAATCTTAACTTTAAGAAATCGAGACAATATTTGTTTTTATTATTTGAAAAATGCATAGCTCTGCCAACTTTTACCATTTAAAGTAAAATGTTAAATTTTCAGTTGTGTATAAGTAAATGTTGTAGGTGAACTGTAAAATTGATTTAGATTATTCTCAAATAAGACTGAAAATATAAAAACTATTTTCTTGACCATAACTTATTTGCAATTGATATATATATATATAACTTTAAGGACCTGGAGGAAGGAATCAATTTATATTTCTTTTCAAAACTATTTCATTTCTTACCCTAAATATAGACAATTTCTTTGGTTTTAAAATTTATAAAGGATAATTTAAAATAAATTTGTTTATGTATCTACATTTGTTAGAAGTTCAATCTATCTACAATTTGTGCCATTTCATCTTATGAGCTTCTGTTAAGTTGAAAATATTATTTAATGAAAATTGATGAATAAAAATTTTGCTTTATTTTTCAAAATTAATGTCGATTAAACGAACTAGAAATGGAAAATTTCACATAAAAGTTAAATTTATGTAACAATAATAAAGCTTGCACTTTACTTTTTTAATTAAAGTTATCATTTTACAAATAAATAATATAAATCATTCGAAATTTTTATAAAATTCAAGTGTCTTATGTATTTTAACTAAAAATGAACAATTTGATTTTTAAGCAATATATTGAATTTTATTGAAGCAATATATTGATGATAAATTCAAAAATAGTATGAGTGTATATGTGATTAGCGGTTAAAATATTTTAATCGATAATCGCATATTTTACCATGTACGGTACATAAATCTAGAAAGTAATTTTGTAACTGTATCTAATGCAAATTTAAAAAATATTTCTAAATTAAAGGCATTGGAAAAAGTGTGAATTTAAATTCATTAATAAAGTTTTTATAGCAGTTAAAATCCACTGGAAAAATATCATTTTAGAATTAAATAAGGAAAATATTTAAAAAAAAATTTCTGTACTTCTAAATACTATATGAAAAAATTCTCTTATGATACATAGATTTAGCATCTCATACTTACTTTCATTAAATAAAATAATAAAAAAAGATATACACTTTAAAGAAAGAAATCGTTAAATTCTTTCTTTAAAGTGTATGTGGCAGTTATAATTACTTTTGTTTCCATTTTCATTGTTTATTACCATATTTTCCTGTATATAATCCGCTGTGGCGTGTTATCCGCAGCCATTATTACGATAAATATCCAAAACGAATAGTATTGATTATGTAATCAAATAAAATTCTAATGATATTTAAATGAAAGAAATAATTATTTTCGAATAACGCATTTTTGTATACATTTTTATTTTTCCTACTGTGTTTGTTTTTTGTTAGTGCGTTTGTCGTCATTGTCACATGTAAAATGCGCACAGTAAGCATCGTCGACACTTCGGTACAATGTCTTAATGCAGTTATTTCCATTTATCAACAAAATTTCTGCTTCCCTTGGCATCTATAAAATAAAAATTTTTTTAAACTTTGAAATTCTAAATTTGCCAATTAGCCAATAAACATTTGTCATAAACAACTCCCATTAAAATCGTTAAAAATTGCGTGATTAGCAAATCTGAACACTTGCACATGATAAACATTGATGAATTCTATATCACAAATGGTGTGCTTTATTAAAAGTAAAATCCTTTGTTTATAAAAGCAGATAATGAAATCAATTGAGAAAACCAAGCCTAAATTTTTGTGACGTTATACATTCGTGGCGAATAAGCTCCAGTTGGAAGGAAAGTGGAAAAGGAGAGAAGAAACTTTTTTTATTGCGAGAGGAAAAAATAGAAGAAAATATATTTCACTAGCAAAAAATTTAATAACTGAAAGTTGTAATGAAATTAATTATTATATGAAAATAAACTTGCAAAGCAAGTAAATTTATGCAAAAATCAAGAATGATCAGGATTTATTTTAAAAAATGAAACATTTCAGAATGTTTAAAAAAAAAAATCAGGAATGTCAAGACTACTCTGAACCCTGAATTTTATTTTATTTATCATTATACTATTTTTCTTCTGTCACCAATAGGTGAGACGAAATAGTAATTAGCCTAGGTTAAATTCCAAATAAGCGCAATTAAAATGATACATTTTAAAATAAAAAAGAAAATGTTATCTTTGTTGATCACTAAATTTATTTACAATATTTAAAAACCATCAAAATCTGATTTATCAGAATCGGAAATAAATAATCTCATAACATCTTCATTTAACGTTTCATCTGAGTCACTAGATAGAGTCTTCATTGTTGGTGAGAGAGTCATTTTCACATACAAAATTGCATTTTCTAAATGCGTTTTTTATTGTACCTTTGGAGGCATCGTTCCATGTGCTCAATACCCAGTTGGTGACATTTTCATGTAATGCACGCTTTAATTTTCCATTCTTGATGAAATTTTTTCCCCTTTCGGACATCCAGTGCTCCCATAATTTCCTTACCTTCGATTTAAATTATCTGTTAATTCCAACCTCTAAAGGCTGTTGTTAGAAAGTGAAAGGAACTATGCCTGGCCGCTACACGGCGCTATTTGTCACTTCATGTTTTCTGTTCTTTTGTAGTGCAGTAGAAAAGTAAAAATGCTGTAATGAAGTTTTGCTTTTGTGTTTCTCGCTAAATTTTTTGTTTTCCTTAAAAGATCATATTAGAAAATACTTTTATTATCATATCAAAATATCTCCAGCATCGGGTAGATGCAAAACCCCGTGAAAAAGAACACAGAAAGCATTTGGCAAAAATACTAATTTTCGATTTTGACACAACAGCAGTAATATTTTTGTGAGTCCTCTAGGAATTATTGCAATTTTTGCAGTTGCGAATTTAAAGGCCTGTTTAATATTTTCATTTAAATGAGTTTTCATAGAGTCTATAATAAAAAAAGGTTTTCGTATGAAAAAAGGAATTTTTACGTTTTCACCATATGCTGTGTAACCATGACATCATAATTCTTTCATTCATCCAGCCTTTCTCATTTACCGTAATTTCCATGCTTTTTGGAAAAATTTCTTTCAGAAGTGTCTTTCTTTTAAATATCGGCGGTAATTTCACACCATTTGAAATACGTCTTTCTTTCATTATCCGTTTATGCAGTTCTTTCTTCATCTCAGGCCAGTGAGGCGTTCCTCTGCGATTATCCCTTTTAAATCGACCACAGTTTTCAAAATGATTCGACTCTCTCTTTTTTTTTTTTTTTTTTTTTTTTTTTTTCTTTCTTTCACAATCGAATATTTGACTCTTCAATCCCAAACAATCTTGCAACTTCCCTATTTCCTATTTCAGAAGCTTTCTCTATAGCTTTTAGTTTAAACTCTGCTGTGTAACTTACACGTTTTGGCATAAACATGGCAATGAGTAAATATTTTCAGGACACAACTGCTCAGATCATGACAAAATGAGTATAACTGAATTCAAATTCGTTCAAGAATGATTTTCGAAGAATCGAATTCGTTCTGTGCTAGACGAATTTCCAATTACGTTCAAGGACCAATTACGTCCTTGAATATAATTGAACAATACTAAAAATAAGTGAACTATACAAACTAAGTCCAGAAATTTTTAATCGCCATCTGTTATCTATTTTATAAAACACTATCACTGCATCTTTCAAAAGTTAAATGTAAATTTTTTGATAGGAGAATGTTTTTCATCCTTTTATCTGCGACGATGTATAATACGCACAACAAAATCAGAAACCTTTTTAACAAAAAATACGCTAATTAATTTGTTAGTTACAGTGGATTTTTTTTTTTTTTTTTTTTTTTTGTTAAAATGATTTAATACTATCAATGTGTAACTTTCATTCTTGGAAAAAAAAAACTTCAGAGTAAATGTATATTTGTAAGTTAATCTGAAAAATGGGAAGATATTGTGAAGTTTAAGAAATTTAAATATTTGCGGATTTGAAAATGCAGGCTCTTAATATTTCATTATATGCCTATCACTGCTTTTAGATCATTCACTTTCTTATTTATGTGTTATACAAGGTTTGTATAACTACAGAAATCTTTTTTGTACTTCTTGACCCAGAATGCAACTAAATGTATTTCAGTTTAATCATTCATGGGATCAGTTCCTGCCTCTGCATTTTGTTTCTTGCCTTTCTTTCATTGTGATTCATTTCAAACCAGAGGTCCTGATTGAATTAGCCTTAGGAAAATTAACATTAATAACTGATTTAAACATCTGAAATAATAGAACTTTAAATAAACAAAAATCATTTTTTTTTTAATTCTCAAATTTAAAGCGTTTTTTGTTCAATATTAACACTCAAATAAAAAAGAAAGCTTTAGAATTTGAAAGTTGTTCACCTTTTTTTAAAAATATTTTATATGAATAACTCAAAAATAAAATGTGATTGAATAATTAAATGGGCAAATCTGAAATATAGGTTTACAATGATTTAGTAGTTTGAATATAAACTTAAGAACAAATTGTGAATTTTGAATTAGAAAAAAAGAACATAAATCAAATGAAAAAATAACATAAACATGAAGTTTTTATGTTAACATTGTATGTAGTCTTCACTTTTGCCATCATTCTTTAGTTTAACACATGTTTTTAGTGCACAATAAATGAGTAGAATTTCACTGTATAAACAAAATTAAAAACTAAAAATATTCATTATTATATGCAAATTTCATATAATTAAATTTAAGAATTGGGATTTAATTAAATAAAAATGTTTCTTTTGTACTCGTAGACTTATTTACTGCTTTTGATGTATTCATACTAGTTTTATATATATATATATATATATATATATATATATATATATATATATATATATATATATATATATATTAACTTTTATTACTATTTAAAAAATGAAATTGCTATTATGTAAATATGATACTTTTCTGACATCTCATTAAAAATAATTTTTAAAATATTTATTCGACATGTAAATGTTTGCATTTACTGGAATCTCCTAGATTTTATATATCTTGGGTATATGAATACATTTAAAAGTAAGTACTCAAAAATGTGTGTTTGATTGTATATTATCTGCTTACAATTAATAAACTGGTTTTGCAATGTTTATATAAGACTAAAGCTGTTATCTGAAGATTCTCTAGTTAACAAAGAACAGATTATCAGACTCTAGATGAACTAAAACCTTCACTAATATTTAAAAAGTTTTGCAATATCATTCCGAATTTTGCTTTCTTAATATACAACAAATGTGTGCTTGATAGTTAAAACTATTACAATAATACATAAAATATGGCCGATGAACTTTAGAATCTAAGTGCTTCAGAATAAAGCTCAATGATCAAATGTGGACAATAACTTTTGAATATTTACAAGTTTTGTTAGTTTTATTATGGATTTATTAAAATAATGTAGCCTTATTATTTGTTTAATTTTGAAACAATATACTAAAATATATATATAATTAAAGAAAACTTTTTATTATGTTTGTATAATCAGCAAAAAATAGTTCCTTATGAATATTAAATTATACCTTCAAAAATATTTCATCTTATTGGATTGAAAACTTTTTTAATCTGATAATTTCTTATCAAACATACAACCAAGACATTAATAAGTTCAAACCAAATTGAAATAGCATAATTAAATTATATTATTGTTATAATAAGAATATTGCTTATTAAACCTGAAAATAGTTAAATATATGAGTAATAATCTTCATTAAGGATAAGAAATTTTAGCAATTCTTACATAATAATAAATACATTAATGCAATGAAATATTATACACCATTTTAAGAATTAGATATTAAGATACAATATTTAGAAATATCTGCCTATAAAATAATATTTTCATTGTTTTTACACTGGCAGTATTTTTAGTGGCATACTTTTTGATTAAATTATCTTATACATTTCTAATACAATATTAACAATTTCATAAACTATCTTGATTCACTAATGAGCATAAATAACCATAAACTTTTATAATTTAAGTTTTACTGGAGCATCAATATTTAGTAAGGATAAATTAATACTTAATAGGAAATTGCATATTCAAATAAAGTTTTCTTTAGCAAGTTAAACTTTAGTATGTGTGTCTTATACATATTTTTAAAAAAATTTTAATATTGCCATTTCTCTTTTCAAGAAATTACATCTGTTAAGTATATATATGTAATATGCTTTGACTATAATTTTCATCCTTCTCTAGCAAAATTTTATATAAAAGAATGGTTATAAGTGTTGATAAAGAATAATAAGAAAGGTTATAAGATTTACTAGGTTTAATTTTTTTTTATAGATAAAAGATTGATGTATATATTACTGTATATACATCTAGATCATAATAAATGTATGGATGTAATTCAGTTTTATCTGAGTCAAATTCATTATAACTAATTTAAACAATAAAGCTTAAAAAATGTACAATGATTAATATTGTAGAACATATGTAAAAAAATTAAATTATGAATCAGAAAAAGCTAGCAAACTGATCACATTTTGTCGTATAAAAAGTTACCGGAAAACATTATATCCAAATTTTTTTGATATTCCTTAAGGTGTCATCTCTTTAAATGATGTTACTGGGTGGAGTCTGGATTCCCACAGGCACCTCCCTGGGTACGCCACTGCATATTTTTCTTTCAAAATAGACCTAAAAATTATGAAATGCCATTTATTAAACATTATTTTTCTTGAAGCTGTTCTGTATTTTTTAGGAATCGCTAATATTAATGTCCAGTCATCTTATCAAACATCTTTTTCTACAGTTCTGCCTCCAGGTAAATGGTCTCCTCGATCCATGTCATCATCATCATCTTCATCATTTCATTATCAAGGATTTTCAAATGAAATAACCGAGAGTGATAGTTCATCTACTTCTGAACGAATTATTGAGAATGATTCTAATTCAAAGAATAATATGACAGATCAAGAACCTTGTGATATGAAGCATATTTTATAGTATGAAACTGAAGCTCAAAGGCTAGATTTTTTAAAACAAAACTTGATTATTAACATTTAATTTAAAAACAATTTTCAATATGTGACATTACATCAGATGTTTGGAAAGGTTTGTTGCATTTTTTTTTTCCTTGTGGTGTGTGATGTGAAGTTTTGTAAACCGTTTTCATAATCACCAGCAACAGAAAATATGTGGCTTTAAGTGGTGAAAACGAATATGCTGTGATAAATTTGCATGCTTTGCATTAACAGTTCTAAGATTTTGAGAACCTTATGTGCCTGATATTGACAATAGTGTGCTACATCTGAAAAAGTTTTACTTGTTATGCAGTTTTGTTAAAGTTGCAGCTGCTCAGAAAACAATTGCAGATGTTCATAGTTTCTAATGACAGTTATAGTTTTCAGAGTATAAATGTGTCGAGGAAATGTGAATAATTAAAATATTAATGGTGATATCACATGAAGCCATAAAACCAAAATTATAATAATGAGAAACGTAATTGATTGATCCATAGTCTGAAAACCTTTACTCAAGAAACACATGTAATTCAGCATTCTGAAAAATCTGAATTTTTTCAAATCAAATTAATAGCGATTGTTAAAGTGTGTTGCTCGGGGTTTCCAGTTGATCAGAAAATTTTTATGAACATGATATTTCCATTTTTTAACTTATTCATATATCTAGTATTGCATGTGTTATCAAATTTCATTCGAAATGTTTTTACTTTTTGCTTCATTAAAACAATTTTTTTCTTCAGTCTTAAATATGATGCAATTGTAATATGAATGTGATTAAAGCCTTACTAATTTCTCAATTTTATCTGTTCATAAGAATTGTTATTATCTAGACTTTTTCTTAATCAAGTGAACTATCTGCTTTAAAGTTTATATATATATATATATATATATATATATATATATATATATATATATATATATATATATATATATATATATATATATATATATATATATATATATATATATATATATATATATATATATATATTTATTTATTTATATATATATATTTATATATATATATATATATATATATATATATTTATTTATTTATATATATATATTTATATTTTTTTATATATTTATATTTATGTATATTTATATATTTATTTATATATGTATATATATTTATATTTATTTATATATATTTATCTATTTATATTTTTTTATATATATATATATTTATATATTTATATATATATATTTATATATATATATATTTATATATATATATTTATATATATATATATATTTATATATATATATATATATATATATATATATATATATATATATATATATATATATATATATATATATATATATAGAAAACATATCAAGTCTTGAATTTATTTTACTTATTAAATGATGTGAAGTGTATTGATTTCATTTGTGTACATGTTATACATGCTGAATTTGTTGACAGTAATCTTATAAGTACCATAATTTAAAGACTTAACTTCTGTATTTTTAAGCATTTGAATTAATTATTTTACAGTTGTATTTTTATGAACTTAATATTTCTATTATTTAACACAGTCATTGTTTTAAATTGTTAATTAAACAACATATTACTTTGAAGATTCTATTTATTTAAAAAGGGTCTTCACAGAAGTTCCATGTTACATGTGCATTTGTATACTGTTATGGTTTAGTTTTGAAAAAAAAAAAAATTTACCTTAAACTTTATACTCCCTTTGTTGGTTGATAATAAAAATTCTAAACATAAAATTTATGCAGTTAACTCAATTTGTTGAGCAAATTATAAAATGTATTTTAATATTTATCAATCAATAAAGAATATTGTAATATGAAAGAATATAGTTAAAATCTTCTAAATTTTAATGAAAGTTTTGCTGTTTGACTGGTGCGGAAAAGTTCATAATAAAACTCTTATAAAACTTTTCTTTATAAATTTGCTATTTTTTACATAAGTATGGTGATCTTTTGAAATATATAATTTATTTTTGTGAAATTAGTTAGAATCAAAATTTAGCTAATACTTGAGTATCATTTTAGTTGCATGAATGATAAAATGTTATTTGAATTTATAACTTTCATTTTTTTATAATTAAAGAAAACATCTATTCTCTTTTAGAAATTTTAAGAAAATTAATCTAAGAAATTTGTGGAAAATTATAAAAAAATTACTAAGAGATTACTTCAAATGTAAATAGGCCTGTTCCCTTGTGTGTGCAATATGTTTCTTAAAAATTTTGAGACGTTGAGGTTTCTTCACAAATTCAAATGTTTCAAGAGAATAACTAACAAAAATATTTTAATCAGCAAATACTGTGTTTATTAAAGAATTTATATTTCTTCCAAATCGGACTCATCAAAAATTACTGGTATGATTGTTGTTTACCAAATTTTAAAACTATTTTTAAATACACTTTCACTATTTATGCATAGCAATTATATATTGTGACATTTCAGAATTCATACTTTATTGAATAGCTTCATTAGAGAATTAATATATCCTTCACACCATGTTTGTTACCAAGAAAATTCTATGTAATTGTTGTTTCACTAGAAAATGGTATCTTGAAATTTTGAAAATTTCCAAAGTTCTACATGAATAAAAATAAGTTGAATTTCTTAAAAGAATTTAAATAAATTAATTAATATTTTACTTATAAATATTTATTATAATTTCATTATATTTTTATATTTCCACAAAAATTCTGAGGTATAACATTTAAAAAACTGTATACTAGCTTAAGAAACATTGGTTTTTATTGATAAACTATCCATTGATTTAACAAGAATTGCTGAATTTCAAAGTTCTTTTCTAGAATTTATGAAATTATAAATTTCATCAACTTTTTTAGAATTGTTAGGTGTTTCAATACATTAAAAAATTATTTACAAGATTTGTGTGATTGAAATTGGAATTTTACAATAAACCACATTTTCCAAAAATATCTTTCCCCAATCCAAAAAATTAAGATCATGAATCATTATGTTTGTTTGCTGAAAGCTTGATTCTGAAATTTCTTTACTTAACAAAAAATAATTTCGCTAGTATTAAATTTTAACAGTGCAAGTGGTTATGGAATTCAGTTTAAAGAAACGAAACCGTTGATAGTGATGTGACAAAAATAATCAAATAGAAATGCTTAATATTTAGTATGATGTCATTTTGCATTTTACTGCATGCAGTCTTCAATCCATTTAAAAATATATCAGCTGTGCATTTTTGTAGTAATAAACATTCATTTCATTTTCATTCTAAGCACAATTGCATATTATTCTCCTTTAAAGTTAAAAATGTCATAAAGCACCTAGGTTTTTTTTTTTTTAATTGTTAGAATATAATTATTGTTTATGAATGCTTTTTAGCAATAGATTTTTTTAATATTATTGCTGCAAAATATTTTTGGGAATTTTTATTTGTAGAATGTTTTTTCCAGTTTTTAGATAATGTTATTTTTTGGAACTACATACAGTAGATTTTGTTACAAAACTATTTTTTCTACTCGTGGGATAAAGCAGGAGAAGACAGTTTTTTTCCCCCTAAATTCTCTCATGCTTTATCTGATAAATGTTTTAGTCTGATGTTTCACATCACTTCACTACAAAAGAATTTGCTTGCATCTTATTCTATTGAATTTTAAAACAAAAAATATTTTAAAACCTTAGGCAATCCTTTTATATGTAGCAGACAGTTATTTTTTAAATGTGTATCAAATTAGTTCAAAGTATTTTTTTAAAGATAATTTGTTGTTCCAAAGATAATTTTCTGCAATTTTGTGCATTACTTCTTGTGGTAAACCTAGAAAATTGTATCAAAGCATTCAAAACTAAAGAACAGAATTTGTCAATTATTACACAGGTTTTAAACTTAAATTGGGTGTATGCGTCATTCATTAACTGTATTGTTTGCTGTCACTTGACTTATTTCATGCCATTCACTTCCTTCTTTTTTAATGAATGACCATACTTATTGCATTAAAATGCATAAATTAAAACCTTAATTTTTATTATGCAGTTAAGAAATTTATTTACACTATTTTTAAAATTCTATACTAAAGTTCAGTGTACAAGTATTTGTTATATCTCTATTAATATGGTTTGTTCAGGCTTACATATTATATGGATCATTTTAGTTTCATAATTATTTAATAAATTATTTACATGTATTGTTGGATATATGACCTGCTAAAAATGTGAAACCCTATGAAAGATGTTTTATTAAAAAAATGTATATTAATTACTAAAAATTACAAATTCAGAAGTAAACGTATACATTATGAACTATTTGATGTTATACCTAAATATGCTTTTTTGAAAAAATTTTGTTATCATGTTTATAATGTGTTAAAAAAATATAATTATCTGAATCTATTATATATGTTAATTTGCAGTATTGCTTTAAATATTTAAATAGGAGTATTCCCTCATTTCTCTTAATAATATGTAATTATTATCTTGTCTTAAATCAATCATTAGCAATCTCATGATTTGCAATTAGATTTTTTTCTACTACAGACATGATTTACAATAATATTTCAGTATTTAACTGGAATATATGCAAATTAAAAATATTATTTTAATTTTTATAATGTAAAATTGTCAATAAAATTTTTAACTTTTTGGAATGATCAAATTAATTTTAATGTACTGTAAAAAATTCAGAAAGGAAATAAAGGATCATCTCCGAATACTTACAAAAAATAAATATATCAATTGAACTCAATTTATAATACAGTTTTGAGAAAAAGTTAAAGATATGAGTGATTGAAAGCAATACTAGTAATATGATTTATTTTACATTGCAGAAGTATTTGTACATACTGTTCTAAAATTCACTTCTCTTACTACTGTCTTGTTTAAATTGGCAAACTTTTTTATTTATTTATATTGAACTTTTGCTTGCATTTTCTAAATGTTATATTAATTCACTGGTGATAAGAGTAGGTGATTAATGTCTTATAGAGTTCATGTTATATCTTTTTTACTCTTTTTTGCACCAAACCAAATTATTTTGGTAGTTTTGATACTTTAATATTATAACCAGTGAATAGGCTTTTTCTGTTCTTTTACAAATTAAATGTATGTCAAGTAAAATTAGCTCATTGCATGTCAAGTATGCAGCTCATGCATGTCAAGCAAAATTAGCTCATTGCAGAAAATTATATTTTTAGATAATTTAAAATGTGATAAGTAATGTATTACTATTTTATTAAATGAAAGGAGTTGCTTTGCAATAAAATTTTTTATTGAAATTAATATTAAGAAAAATATTAAAACATATAAGTAACAAAATTAATAATTTATATAGTTCTTAGTAATAGAACATTTATCAAAATTGAAATTATGGATATTTTTTAGATTGTTTTAAATAGAAATGTGTATCTGATGGACAAAAAGGGGGAAGAGGATATTTAGAAAATGATACATATTGTTAAAAATTATAAAGATTTTTTTTCGGAGAGTTTTTTTGTGAGATCAAAGCTAAATTTAACTATAAATTTTGCTTCTTTAATATAAGTCTAGGGCTTTAGGAGGTTTTAGTCTTCCTTCAGGTGTTCAAGAATATTTTGATCCAGATAAACTTAAATTTTTTCATTTTTAGTAAACCATTTTTATTATACTCCTGAAATATAATGAAGTTGTTAGAACAAACAAAATTGTTTCCATGATTTTAAACCAATTAATTATTTTAATTACAGTATTAATTATACTTGTTAGTAGTAAAGTATAGATAGATCCTGGACCAATCAGCCCATGTGTGCAAAAAAGTGATCATAGAGCGTCAACCAAACCATAAGAAAATATATTTGAATGGGATATCTATACTAAGCCAACATTTTAAAGTATTAAAGCCTTTAACTATTTAAAAGTAGCTAACAAATTTTTTTCAATGCATTTTTAATGACTGACTATTGTTTAATATAACCTAATTTTATAATGCTAATAAAATAACTATATTTTTTATTCTTTCTTGCCTGATATTTGTGGAATATGTATATTTAATGCTGTTAAAAGATAGGGTATAATGAAAAGCAAATTATTTTTTTAATTTATCCTGAAACCTAAAAAAGACATGTGGATATGACTTTTTAATGATATTGTGCTTTGTGTTGTCCAGTTTAATGTTTTACCTTTTTATCACAACAAAAGACTGTGATATTTTAAAGATAAGTTATTAAATAACTTTAACTATGAGTTTTTTCTGTTTAAAATTTTAGCTCCCCAAATAAGTATAATATACTATTAGAACTTATTTTTTAGGAAAAAAGTTTAAATGTATTGAAAAATGTGAGATCAGGTTTTAAGTATGATGATATTAAAACTTTTCTAAGATGATATTAAAAATAAATAGAATAAAATATTTTACCTGCACAATCTTGCACATTTCCAATATACGTAGAAAGTAATGAATGCATGCAAATTATAACTTCAAATAAAATTCATTTTCTGTCATAAGAATAATAATAAATAAAGGAATGGTTGGATTTGTTAAAAAATTTTGAGAAATATATTTAAATTGTAAATAAAGACAAAAAGTTATTTTGAATTAACAATTAACTGAAGTCGAATTTTTATTTTATTCTATTCTCTTATCTTTTGAGTCCTAGCAAATCCTTCAATTAATTCATTCAGAAGCAATATTAATTAAATATTAAAATATACCAAAAATTAAATTTTAACATTTATGTTTGAATTAAACCATTCTTAAGATATATTAGATGTTTTTTATTTCATTTTACCTGTGAAGTATTGTATACATTAAATCATTGAGGCTAGTATTTGCAGTACATAATGTAGTACCAAACTTTCTCTAAAGTTAATGGATGTGAAATGGTTAACTATGCAGTTGCTAGTTTTTTATGAAATAAAAAACACCTAATATACTGTTCCATACTTCTAAGATTGAGTTTTCAAATATATCATTCTTATTCTGCACCTTTTTGTTTAAGGTTCTGTTTTTGTAGAACTACATTTTTTTTCATTCAAACAAGGTTATATTTCAGTTCCAGTCTACCCTATTTTCTCTACATTTTAAAATTCCTTCCAATTAATAAAGTTAAATTTTTTATGTATAATCTTTTATATACTATTTTGCACATTTCAATTCTTTAATTATTTTTAAGAAACCATGAATAATTTTCTTGTCTATATGTGTTTATCAGTGTCATATAAAATTTTTGAAAAATGTTGATTCATTGAAAAAATGACTGATTATGAAAATTTGCTAAACTTTCCTGACTCAGTGTCTCAGCAAAAATATCTAATTTACACTTTATTCTTTTTCTGTTTAAATATTATCTCAATAATTAAAAATAAAACATTGATGCCACCCAATTAAAAAAAATTCTGAAGATCTTTCCTAATATTTCTAAAGTACATTTTAAGAATATTTTTTCGATCAATATTTAAAATAAACTTTAAATTGTCATACATGTCATATTTCATAAAATTTTGGTTTTGATTAGTTTTTGCTTGAAATTACTCTTTTTGAATTCTACATTTTTCCTTGGTGATAAATAATTTAGTTAAAACTTTTTATTAAATAACCAATTTCAGTTTAAAATTGAAAGTCTGCAACTGAAACAGTTGTATTTAGAATTCTTTCTTTTTCAATAGAAGTAATTATTGGCAAGCATGAAGAATGTTTATTTGTTGGAATATTTTTGTTTCTTAATGTTAAATAGAGTCAATCATTACTATCCTCTCTGTTGCATATAATATCTCTTCTTCAAGTGTTTTAATCTTAAGATTTAAGGTGTGTGTATTGATAAATATATATATATATATAATTACAATCTTTTAACAGAGTCATAATAATAACTCAATGTAAATTTTTATATTTGTTTTAACAATGAAATTCAATTCTTTTTTTTTTCCCCTCTTTCTAATGATACACCCATTATTTGTAAAATGGTCATTTCAATATTTTTTGCAAATTTTCATCAAATTTGTTTTACTTTTTAGTTTAATTGGAAATTCCTAGCTGTTAATTAGTATGGAATTTATTATGTGTGTGATTGTTTGGATACACAGTTAAGTGAATATTTTTTGCATCTTTTTTTATAAAACATATATTGATTTCTATCATAATTCATTTCAATAAAATTTTAACTCTCCTATTCTGAACAGAAAATTTGCATTTCTTTTTTAAAACATTTAAACTCTATTGTCAATGTACTATTTGTTTTAACTACATTAGTTTGGAATCATTGTTATATATATTTATTTAATTTGTGTGTGTGTGAAGCCAGTTTAGAAATGTTTTTATTTTTCTGGTGTATAGATTTACTTATTTGTTGTAAGATTCATGTTTAAAATTTATGTTGAGATTTTAACTTTTGCATACAAAATGTGTATGTTTTTTTAATGCTGATTTATAAAAATTCGTTAACTTTATAATCTGTCAATGGCAGTAGTTCTGTCTGAAATTATGGTACTTAAACAGATAGTGTGGGAACCCTGAGGTTCACATTTACTTTGTGCTGCTAATATATACTTTAGTATTTGTGTAAATGATGCCATGACTTTCAGTTAAAAAGTACTTTTGTGATATATTTCTTTGCTTATAAAACTACAAAGAACAGATATTTTTTATGTTATTTCTTATTTGTTGTTATATATTTTTTAAAGTGCATAAGTGAGAGTTAAAGAATTAAATGTGTCACTTCTCTTGCACTTTATAAATGCTCTTTCAATTGTTATAAATGTAATCTGTGTATTAGATAGTGTACTTTGTTTAATAATGAATGATGTAATTCTAATATGATTTTAGAGTTATACAAAATTTTATTTCTTGTGGAAATGCATAGCATTTTTCTTACAAGTTTTACTTTAAATTGTAAATGCAGCTGTAAATGCATGCATTTTTATCCTAGAATTTTTTTAAAAATATTTTAATGAATAAATTAAGTGCAAACTGTGTTACATGTTCACAGCCAGTCATTTTCACTTTTTTTCTTTAGAATATATGTTAAACATATATTTTGAATTTGTTATAAAATGTATGAAACATTATTGAAAGTTAATTTTAAAGTTGTAAAGCATAATCTAATATGTAAATCATCTTAGTTTTTTACAGCTTGTGTTCTGCTTATTGTAAAATAATATTTAATTTAAATCTAGTTTTATAAAAATATCTGATTTTCACTGATAAGTTTTAACTATTTGAAAATTTAACTTAAAATATGCCAATAATAAAATATATAGTATTTTGTTGCAAACCGATTCTAAATTTGAGTAAACATAAGAATAGATTGTTTTTGTTTAAAATTTTTAGCAAATCATTTGATAAAGTTCATATGATTATACTCAATATAAATATTGGGATTTTTTCAAACTAAAGTTTTGAACATTATGAAGATTAAGAAATTAAGTTATTTGGGAGATACTAGAAGTTTTCTTTGTGACTCTTGATATATATTTATCTTTAACTAATTAAACTTAAGAAATGTTTTCATCTCAAGAAAATACTTTGCCAATTTTTGTTATCATTTGTAAAACTTTTTGACCTTTTCAATACAGTAGATTAAAGTTGATGAAAATCATATGTAAAAGGGAAACTTCATCTGACTTTAAAATGAATTTTTAATTATTAATATAAATCATTTGTTAAAATTAATTTTAATTATAAATCGGAATATATATGGGCGTTGATTATACTGCATGAAATGCTTGACAACTAAGAAAGTACCAAAGTACATTGCATTTATGGTTTTTTATAATAATCATTCATTTCAAGTATATAAATGGCAGGATATATATAAATTTAATATGAATTAAGAGAGCTATACTGATATATATGTATATTAGTTTTTGGAATATTTCATTTAAATTTTAACACTTTGGAAAACTTATAAAATATACATATCTGCCAGAAATTTTCCATAGGTTTTGACAGTTATAATATAGTTTTTCTTAACTCAAACTTCAATATCTTACAATATTTAAATACTTCGAAAAATGTCGAAAATTTTATAAAAGAGGAAAGAATTTAAAAATTAGTTTTAAACCTTTTCAAATATTTTTTAACTTATCAAACCATTTGTCATATTTGATCACAGTTTTAATTGGCTTTCAGTTTGCATTAAAGGTCTTTAAGTGAATGCATGTATAATTAGATGCTGCTTTACACTTTTAAAAAATTTGTTGTTAAACTTTTATAATATTTATTTGCATAGTTTTTTTAATTTTGATGTGTTTTGGTGACATAGTTGTATGAAAAAGGAATTGGAATTGAATCAATTGTTGTTACAATTACAATTGATGCCCATTTTATGTTACGATTATTATTTTAAATATGTGATTTTAATGTATAAATTTCACATATTTAAATTTTTTTTATATTTTTCCATTATGTCATCCATTATGTTTTTTTTCCGAAATGTAAATTTCTAGATAATTTCTTTAAATTAATTTATCATTGAGGAAAATCAGCTCTAATACTCACTTTAATGTTCACAAAATAAGCCACAGATTGCTGATTATTAATTCTGTAAAATAATACTGACCTAAGTTACATTGTTGATGTACGGTTTTTCAATATTTGACATCAGTTAAAAAGTATTTGACACATATAAATGTATATATATAATTTAGATAGAGAAGACTTTAGGGTATGATTATAAAATATTATAATGAGATAATATAACCTATTTTAAAAGTTGCATCCAAATGAGCTTTGTTATAAGTTTTGGTAATGTTTAAAATTTGTTGAAGTGACTAATTTAACTATTTAGTTAAGTAAAATTGTTTTATGCTTAAATACTACAGATTATGCATACTTCACAATTTATACTTAAGTAATAGCTTGTACTATATTTGTGTTGTAGGTCTGAATGATTGAATGTACAATAGCTGAAATTTTAATACTCAAGTGCTTTTCTTTTCCAAGTTTCTTTGTTACTAATACTTTAATAATAAAAAATCCAGAATTATATTTTTTGAAAAACTGACAATTTTAAAATGCAACTAAGCAAACAGTATGTATCTTAAACGATGAGTATACGTTTTTCAATGTGCAGTAGAAGCTCGTTTTTATAAACACATAGAAACCATTAAAATGTAGTTCTTCAAATTGAATGCTCATAAAAATAGAAAAATAATTTAACAATTATCTTAAAGCTTTTTTTTACCATGCTGCTCTCTATTATAAATATAGTACTGCCGAAAAAAATTATTTTGTATTCATTATTTAAAACAATTCTATTTTATTGAGGAAAAACCAGTTAAAAAAATCACTCTTTCTGTATTAAAAACAATTTTTTTTTTTTTTTTTTTGGATTTAGAAACACATTTTACTGTTGTTTTTCTCAAAAATTTCCTTAATCATTTTAGCCAATCATCCATTTGTTTGGTGGTTACAGCACTAAATTGTTTGTCTTTCTTCAGTTACTATATTTAATAATACATGCTGGCTAAAATCCTTTTTTTTATTTTTTCATTCTACATTATTCCTTGCATACATACACGAGAGCATTGCGTCTAGAATGTCAATTTTAAGACATGATCACTCTTCACAAAATTATCTTACTGTATTTTCACTTGAAGCTATTAATTACATTGAAATGCATGAATATTCAGATTATGGGTGAAATTCCACATGGATTGCTTAAAAAGCTTGGTGATACTTGAGGTTGGTGCCTATTAATAGCTCAAAATCTACTGACACACTAAAATTTATAAAATAATATTTTTCTTAAACTTTGGCTTTAAACAAATCTGATTTTAGAACAGAAATGACTTTTTATTCATTACACTGATTTATTAATACTTAATGTTGCAATTTGTCATCCACAATTCAAAGATTATCCAATAATATTACCAATCCCAGTTTTTCAGCTTTAAAATAAATAAAATATTAGATGATAAAAAATAAACACAAATGAAAAAAATGCATGGAAGAGAGTTCATAAAAATGATTTTTCAAATATTTCCTAAATGGGAATAAAAATTATCATTGCATTTATGAGGCCCTGTTTTGTGAACGATTACATATTTCATAAAATCATGAGTACTCATAATTTAGAGGTTAGTAAAATCGGCCATCTGCTGTATATGTAAGAATATATTCTTTTGTCATTGGTAAATCACCGGTAGCAATTAAACTATAATTTCTGTGTAGATATTTATGTAATAATATATATGCAAAAATCCATTATTCCCGTAGCATTTTAACTCACATTTTAACAATAAAGAACCGTAAAAGCTTGTATTTCTAAAGTGACAATTTAAAAATCGCTGCTTTGGAAAAAAGTTATTTTAAAGCATTGCTCTGTTTTACTTTGAGATGCACTATTTGATGCCAATTGTGTGTACTTTTATATAGTAGAAAATTTCTTTCCAATATTTCCTGTGGTGATTAATTAAAAAATGTGAATTTTTAAGTTTGTCACTTTACAAATAGATGTGTGATATCTTTATCAAAATATAAATTAAGTTACATTTCTGAATGCCAATTTTTTAATATTGTTTGCATTTATTTCTATTAAATGTATAACTATATATAATGAACTCTAAAAAAATTATTTTAGGGATATATATAATTATATAAATTTTTTAATTGCAAATGTATTAATGGAACAGTTTGAAATAATATTAAGGGTGTAAATTATTCAATCAATTCTGCTTCCTTCATTTCATAAATATAAAGTTAATATATTATGTATTTTTATACAGTTTTTATTATGAGTTATTCTTGGATTATATTAAACTCTAGTATTCCTGTCTCCACTGTTTTTATGGTTTAATAAGAGATCACATCTTGTCACTCAGAGTTTCCAAAGAAAACTTGTAGGAGTTCCAATTTCACATAAGCCCATCCATCTAAAAATATGTGTCTGTGAATATACACTAAATATGTATATTTTGTTTTTATCTACATATTATTCAACTAATATACATATTTATTGTGAAAGTCATTTAATAAATTTTATGCATTGCTTCATATGTGATGGGTGGAGTCATGTTTATCTTTGAGATATTTTGATTAAATTAAATAAAATGTAATTCTGTGATACTAAATGTGCTAAAATGTGTACATAATGATGTGTTATTTCTTGTATCATGTTCTTTATCTAATGTTAACTAATATTTAACACAGATGTTGTAGATTTAATAAGTTGATTTCATAATTTCATTACTTGTTTGAATTCCCAGTTTTACTGACATATTTCACTTGTTTGCCTATAAGGCTACAAAATACATAGTTGTTATTATATACATTACATAAATGATTAATTTAAATGTTTTGTTTTTTCATTGCATTACTATCTCAATGAGTTATAATCAATATTACTTCTATCCACATGTTAATATTTTCTGCAATTGTGCATTTGTAAATATCTGCTAAAATATACTCTTTATGCTAAGTGAACAAAAATACTCTTTAACTCTTAATGAAATAAATGAAAAGAATTCTGTGACATTCATAAATGTATTCGTTTTAGCATGTTTTTTATATTGTTGTATATTTATTTTAATATTGTTTTTTCGTGCTCGCATATGTTTTTGAAAGTGAGATAAAGTGTATTACTTTTTTGCATGTTATTTTTTTTAATCAAGCATTTGTGGGACAAAAATTTACATTTCAGTTAGAAAAATGAAAAATGTAGCACAATATTATGACAGATTTATTTCCTCGAATAAGATATTTTATATACAAAGCTAATATTTGTTACTTGATGTAAATTTTAATTGTTGCTATTGGTAAATTTTGGCATAATTATTTAAATATCAAGTTTTTATTGTAATATTTTTTTTACTTATTTATTCTTTAAATTTCATTATTACATTTTGAACACTTATCTGATATACTAAAATTTTGCATTAAATTGTGTAAGTATTTAAAGTATTTCTGCCAATTTATTTTAATTTGCTGAATTTTAAGTTCAAATTTCCATACTTAAGTTCTTAGCAAGTTGTCAACCATGTCATTTTATAAATCAATGGTTAATAAATGAAATGTTTTAACTGATTTTGCATAACTAAAACTAATAAAAATATTTTTTCATTACTGTTCTCTTAAGTTTCAAGACATGTTAATAATTGATTAATTATGCATTTTAAATATATGAAAAATTATATAGTTTTTGCTATTCATATTTAGAACTTTAACCATTTATCTAAGAATTTTAGCACAAATAAATAATTTGATGCAGCAAATTTATATTTCTGTAAAAATTTTTCTTCAGTTCTTCAACTAGTTTTAAAGTACATATAAATGGCATACATGTTTTTAAGAATGACTTTTAAATGTATGTCTGATCTTCACAAATGAGAATTAATTTCCTCATATTATCTATTACAAAATCTAAATGTGTGTTTGTGATGCATTTATTTGAAAATAAAGAATAACAAATTCAATGAAATTTAAGTTTTTTCTGAAAATTTTAATTGAGCATATTTTTTAACTTGTATATTCCTTCTAAATTTGTTAATGATAACTTGTGTCAGTTCAATATGTGTTTAATCAAAATTTATGAAATACTTGCAATCTTTTTCGATTTTTCAAAAATATTTTAAACATTAATACTGTTTTTTCCAATTTCTTAAATTTTTTGATTTTTTTTTTTTATTTTTATTTTGAAATCTTAAAAAATAAGTTTGAAGTTTTTCATTTTATTAATAATCATTCATTACAAAAATACTCATTTTCTTGTAATTATGAGGTAAAAAAAAATAAATGTTTATTCATTGATTATTATTTAGTATAACTGTTTTTTTTTTTTTTTTAAATTCAGCTGCAGTAGATACTTTTAAGAATTGCATTAAAAGTTACTAACAACCTAAAAGCTTTTAATTATTTAATTTTGAGATCAGTGCTTTTAACTTGTAAATAATGCATGATGAGAAAATTATCCAAATACCAATATTAATGAGCTATTTTGGGTTGAAAGGGAAGTAAACAAGTATCTTGTATTCCTTTAATTGTTAAAAATGAAAATAGTTTAAAAAAACTTATTTATTTAAAATATAAAGTAAAATGAAATAACGTTAAAGGTAAATTAAAAAGGAGTTTTCTGAATTCTTTAAAATTAGCATTATTCATGATACAAGAGTAGTACTAAAATATTTCTTACTTAATTTAAAAAGCATGCTAAGATCTCTTATTAAATATGTCACTAAGTAATTTCTTATGTTTTAATAAAATGTCCAAATTTACTCTTGAAAAGTTTTTAAACATTAGCGTTTACTATGTTTATGGAAAAACAGTATGTTTGTTTGAAAATACTAATATCAATATTAAACATTCTAATGAATTAATAAAGTTTGCATTTTAAATTTTTTTGAAATTTAATGAGTATATAAATATACTCTTCTAGAAACCGTTTTGAAGATTATATCATTTCCTTAGCTTTAATTAAATTAATTGCATTATTTTAGTATAAAGTATTCTTGCTTTAAATCTTTGACTTTTCTTACATTTATAAATGTTATTTCATTACCTATTTGAATGTGCTATTTGCTGCAATCATTAATAGTATAGCCTGTTTATGATTTATATTAAACTGTTTTTGAGTAGATGTAAAAAATTAGGATGCATCACTCTTCCTGCATATTCCTTTTTTAATCAAATTTTCACTAAATAAAGCTTGATATAAATATACTACAATTTTAAAACAAAGTTACAATTAACACATGTAATTAGTATTTACTAATTTTTTAATGAAATAGGACATATTATGCATCAGAATGTACATCTTACCTTGTTATTTGCTTGAGCAAAGTTTTTGAGGTTTAGAAGTTCTTAACTTTATGCAAAAATAAAATTATTTTTTAATAAAATTTTTTTAATGTTACACAAAAATTATATGCGTGGACTAAATGAGCAATATATCAAAATATTTTAATTGCACTGATTTTAGGGGTCTACTTTCCTGCTCTGGCTATGCTCTTTCCAAATAGCAAACTGAATTACAGAATATTTTGTTCATCATTTACTATAAGTATTTTTTAAATTAGTAGTATTACATTGAATGTATTGGAATTCAGTTTATAATTTATAAAAAAATCCCATATTTTATAACACTAACTTTATTTATATTCTAAGTTAAATTACAGCTAGAAATTAAATATTTTTAAAAATGTTTCTATAATTTTTAATTGAAATTCTTTGTTAGATTTTTATTTGGAAAATCTGAATTTTCATTGTATATCAAATATGTGTGAGTATTTTGATTACAAATGAAAAGGGTATACGTATATAATTCAAGCACTGAGTAATGTGTGCATTGTTATATATTCACTTTTTTAAGATTTTTAACTAATTCTTTTTATCTTCTAAACTTTCTCTTAGTTGTTTTAGTTTTAATATTACCAGAAATCTTTTTACAAGTTTATGTTTTGTAATGCCTTTCTTAATTTCTCTAACTCTTCTGCATGTTAATATTTTTCATTATAATATTTAAGGATTAGTTTATATATATATATTTTACTTGCTATATCTATGTATTTTGTTTATTGATTCCGCTTATCTTATAACTTATTAACTCTTGGATTAAAAGAAGTTACAGAAATTAATATTTTGACATGCAGTGCAATAGCATGCTTTTATTTAAAAAAATTTAACATCAATGAGTAAAGTGTTAAATATTTGGTATACAATGTTAAACTGCATGGTGATTTGTTTAATATGATTAATAGCTAGAAATGTAAGGGATGTTTCTATTTTTAATAAAAAGTCAAAATTATAAAAAACAGTTTTTTTTTTTTTTTTTTTTTTTTTTTTTAGAAACATTAAAAGTAGTGTCTTCTATTTTCTAAAAACAATACCTTCACAAAACTGTTGAAGTCTGAGTATATATACTATGTAAGTAATTTTAATTTTTCTTGTGCAGTAAAACCTCTGAATATTTACTACTAATAGTACCATGTGATTGTTATTTATAGGTTGTGGTTCTTAAAGTTGTCAACAATTTCCATAAACAATCACTTATGACAGAAAGAATATTTTGATTATTAATAACTTACTGTTTAATGATGAACATTAGTAGAGGTTTTACTGTATTTTCTGATCTTAAATTAGGTATTTCTTGGATTGAGCATGTTAAAATTGTTCAGCATGCTAAAAGAATTATATTAAATTAAAACTATTGTATGTTTAGATTGAGTACTTTTTAAAGCAGTTAGGCTAAGTCATTTCAACAAAGATGTTTAATTTGTGTTATAAAAATATTTTTAATTAAAATTGTGCTGCATTTTTACCATTTATTTACTTTATATAAATG
Organism: Latrodectus elegans; assembly: GCA_030067965.1. Taxonomy (NCBI): domain Eukaryota; kingdom Metazoa; phylum Arthropoda; class Arachnida; order Araneae; family Theridiidae; genus Latrodectus; species Latrodectus elegans. The sequence goes on along the minus strand of CM057817.1, from coordinate 5,819,664 downwards.
AAATTTTGAGAATTTTTTGAAAAAACAAGTGAGCATTTATTTTATCTTAAGAACTTATAAGTATCACTTGTTTAAAATATTTAGAATTAATATTACTTTCTTGATTCTGTTGGTGCTAGGAAATAGGTTGCTATGCTTTCTGTTGACAAAAATTATCTGTATTCTCAAGTACCAAATGATTCTTATAAGTGCTGAGATTGTAGTTATGTTTTAGTGTTGTGGATTTATACATGTTAATTCATGCTAAATGATTTTGATGCACTGCATGTACTATGTATAGAAATTATTTTTTCTTACTGAATTTAAATGCCATATTAAAATTTTAACATAGTTTATGTTCTATATATTTAATTACAATGATATTTTTACTAAAGTGAATTTCAATTTAATCATAAAATTTAGTATGTTTTTTATTTATTTTTGATAAACCATGCTTTAGTAAATATGCTGTATTTAAAAAATTCAGGGAATATGGTAATAAACAAAATGTTAAATATTTTGTGTTTACTTTTCACAGTGAAAAATTCTTGGGCTTGAATTAAACATTTATTATCACTGCATAGGGATTATATTACAAGATATATTTTTGGAAAGATTTTTTTTATATTTTAAATTTATCTTTAAAAGTGCTGTTACTCATAAATTGTAATTTAAAATATTTTAGAGAAATTAATTGTCTATAGTTGAAAATAACTGCTCTGTTACCTTTTATTAAATCCTCTTTATATAGAATTATTAATCAACTATATCTTTTTTCTATTTGTCTTTGGTGTAATAATCCATTCTATAATTTTTAAAATTTAACATATAAAATTAGGTTGGTGCATGCACACTCATACACACACATATTCCAATATGTTTAAAATTTTCAAAATTTGAATTAGAACTCATTTGTTTGATTCAGAAGTGTTCAACTGGGGGGTTGCATCTTAAAGGGTTCATAAAATTATTTTAATTGGTATAAAGTGTATGGTCTTAAATGATGTATTACTGTCAAAAAATTAGTAATAGGATATGCTAACTGGAATGAATGAACCTGTGAAAATTTAAGTTATTAAGTTGAATATCACCAGTTGATGAATATATTCAAAACCAAAAGTAAAAATCCTCCTTTTAATATGCACAATTATAGAATCAGATGTTGTGTTATGTATTAGCATATTGAAAACTGGAAGTTAATTTTTTATTACTAAAAATAATGAAAAGTATTTTTCATTATTTGAAAGGTATATTTTCTATATATAGTATAAAATGAAACTAAGAAAAGAATTATAGTAAAATAATTATAAATTTATTTACAATATTGAGTTTTATATTTAAAAATTTTAAGCAATTTTTTAAATAATTACTTTTTTTAATTTAGATCTGTCAAATATGCCCCCCCCCCAAAAAAAAATTGTTTTTAACAAATGTTAAAATTAACAAATGGTGATATGAGATAGTTGAGAACATATGAAATATTGTAATATTTACTGTGTTTAATGACCTATGAAGAAATTAAAAATCCCTGATTTATTTATGAGTTATAATTTAATAAAATGATGAATGTATATATTTTGACTTGAGAAGAAATGCTTTGATGTGTTGTTTCAGTTAAACTATTTTGGTATAATGAAATTTATTCTTATTATTGCAATTTAAATATTAATTTTTGCCTCATATTTGGTATATTTGTTCACCATTTAATCAATGTATGTAAAAGGAAGTATATTACCTATTCTTTCATTATATATAAAGCTTCAATTGTGAGATAATTGTCTCTTTGATACAATTTTTGCATACTTTTTAACAATTGTGATTGAGATCTCTGTTGTTAGAAATTTTCATTATTAAATTTTGCATTCACTATATTTCTAGCTCTTATTTACTATATTTCTTTTTCTACATTTGCAATTTTGAATTTTCATTAAACATTTAAGAGACTTTTTTGTGGAGTTCGTTTTAAAACTTATTTAAAGAAATGACTTATTTAAAGAAAATTATTTAAAGAAATGACCTCATTGTGTAAAATGTTTTATTAAGTAATCTTATAAAAATGATGGATTGAATCTATTTATTAGTTTCAAATTGTGATGTATTTATTAATAGACTATGAGTAACAGTGAATTATTTTAAAATATTTTTCAAAAGGGTGCATAAATATCAAGGGGAGTTAATTTCTGCATTATATTTATGTAAGATTCTGAATGAAATTTAAAAACTTTAAATTTTTAATACTTAGAAATTATGTTAATGTAATAACAATGTTCATTGTAATCTGAATTTTCATTACATGAATTATATTTTTATGAGCTTGTTTGGTAAGCTAGTTAATCAGTATATAGAGCAAAATATTATTTAAAAGTTGTAATATTTTACAACCAAACATCAGCTATTGAATTCTTTACCTACACTTTTGTGAAAGACTTAGTTATTTTTTAATCAAAATGTATTATGTAAAACAAAGAATCTAGTTATTAAATATTACTTGTTATTACTTCCTATATATATGTTTTGTGCATACAAACTATTTAAAATTTTTTCAACATTTAAATCTTGTGATAGCTATTGATTTTTCACTCTGCTAATCTGGTGCATAACATCCTTTGAACTGGATAAACATTTGCAATGTTTTATTTCATCGTTTTTTGTTTATTTTATTGCTTAAAAATATGTGTGCAATGGTATGTAACTAATGATTTATTAGCCCTATAATATGCTTATGAAGAATAACAATTTATAATATTTTAAGTATTTGTTAATTCAGTATTGAACAATAAAAACTAATGTGTGATAATGTGAAAATATATCTTAAGTTTGTATCTTATGAGAATCTATGTGAATTGTTAATAAAAAAAAAGTTCTCTCAGTTTGTGTTCGATTTTCCTTGTAAAGAGCTCAAGTTTAATTTTGTGTAAAGAGTACTAACATTTGAAACAGTTATTTTCAGAAATAATATAATAGCTGTGTGATATTGAATTTTTTCAGACATTTATGCAAACAAATGTATTTAATTACATCAAATTTTTAAAAAATACAGATATTCTATGCTTTTTAGTTGATTTTATTGTGCAAATGTTTTTTAATTAGAACTCTATGGAATTATATTAATTCATATGTAAAAATTTCTAGATTTTCTAATATTACTCTATTTATAACTCATAATTCTATATCGGAGCTATTGTAAATTATTTAATATATCATCATATTAAAAATAAAACTGAACATATTCTGTTACTATCTGAATATTATTTATAATTATTTTTATAATTTTAATGAAGTAATGTGAAAACTATATATATATATATATATATATATATATATATATATATATATATATATATATCCTTCTGTTTAAGAATGTTATATATATATATATATATATATATATATATATATATATATATATATATATATATATATATATATATATATATATATATATATAAACACTCTTAAACAGAAGGCTGATTTCACAACGTTTTTTTGTTAATTATTACTTTAAATTTCTTTAAAGCATCATTAACCACAAAAATCAAATCATTAGTAAAGGCATTTATTTTGAAATAAAAGAAACTTGAAAATATAATTTAGTATTCTTAGCTAAATTGATATCCCTTAACTAAAGTAAGTTTTAAACTTGCGTCATAAAATATTTTATACCTTACTGAAAGTGGCTTTAATATCTTCCATAAGGAATACTGTCTTTTAATAATTCTTAAATAGGTTTTTTTAGAAAGATTTAACATAGTATTTTCAACGATTTTAATAAAAGAATATGCAAAAAAGTTTTCAAATTATCCACATATAGGCATACATACCTTTGGATATATATGTATAAATTACAATTTTCTGGAATTGATCCCTTCATCTTGTAGTCCCCTTACCCAATCAAAACTATTGCATGTGTGGTTGTCACTTTACCTTACCTACCAAGATGGAAATTTAAAAAAATACTTCAGTTACTTTAGATAAAATTAAATCCTTTCAAGCTCAGTAATTTTTGAGTTTAACAAATTTTAGATGTCAACTATTCTCTTTCAAAAAATTTTCTTCCCATTTAATATTTCTGAAAAATTTCAAATTCGTCATTTTAATTTAAGACAAAGTCATTATTCACCTAAAAATCAAAATTTTTTCAATCGTCATTTAAAATTATTTTCTGATTGCTACCGTTTTTGATTTTAATAAACATAAAAAGAAATGTCTTTGAATTTTTGGCACAATAGATTCTGTGGACCATCATTCATCTTATTTTATCTCACACCATTTATTTTTCACAATATATAAAAGACTCATATCTATTATTTTATAAAACTAGTTTAAAATTCATATAGCGATGAAAAGACAAATCACACATTTCCAGTTTTTATTGTATTTTATGAAACTTGTTAATCAAAAAGTAGAAAATAGTTTTCAAATTTCAAAGTATGACCTATCTTACTGACGATTTAATCATGGCAATTTACTACAGTTATTAGTTGATGGTGAATCCCTGCCCGCTTTGTCTATTGGTTGGTTGGTAGCTGTTTTGAGACTTTTAGCTGCTCCGACTTTTGTCTCTATTATTCTAGGAACATCTACTTCAAAATCTGTTGATGCTTAAAATGAATTTAATGTTTTCAGTTTTTTTGGGTTCGATGTGATGATTTCGATCAACTGTTTGTTATTTGCGCTTGTATTTTTAAATTATGCAAAAATTGTTTGCAGTCCTGTTTATATCTGGGGCAATATAAGATTATATGTTCTGCATTATCAACTGCATAGCATGAACTGCATCTGTCTGAATCAGCCAGATTGAACCTGCTAAGCAGGGCAGGAGTCAGCAGCATTCCAGCTAGGCTTCTAGCTAGCAATACATCCTCTTTGCGTGAATTGAGAGATCTCCTCATCGTGTTCCACTCCGGGATGTCTCCAACCCTCAGGTAATATTTACTGGTTTTGAATATTTTATCTTGAGTTTTTTTAATGTTGCTTTTGATGTATGAGTAAAAGTCTTCTATAGTAATCCACTCTATATCAACATTATCTTTTGTGACCGTTTTGGCTAGTTTATCAGCTTTTTCATTTTTTATATCGTTGTGGGCTGGAACCCAAATATTTTGAAGTTCTTTGAAGAATTTTGAGGCCTGCCATATTTTATGTTTTAATCTTAATATTATACTTGCTGATTTTTGGTTACATTCCATCAGTGCAACATTAGGACAGATTTACTGTCTGTATATATTATATTACTTCTTCCGAAAATGTTTTAATTCATCTGTAGCTTGACAGATCGCCATTGTTTCCACAGAAAAGACCGAATTCATATTGTTAACTATGTATCCAAATGATCCTTTTTCAGACCATCCAGTAACAGAGGTTATATCTTCTTTTTTAGATGCATCTGTGGCTATTCTGTTAGTTTGGTCTGGTAGTCAATTGTCAAAATAGTTAAAAAATTGAATAATTTCTTGGTTGGTGAGAGATTTATCTTGGAAATTGTATTTGTCGACATGGATGGAGAAATTGTTTGGAGAGTGAATTTGTGGGTACTTAAACTGAATAAAGTGGGTTATTTTAATGTTTTCTTTCTCTATTGTTTTCACTAGGGGTATGTGATATCTCTTTTCAACTGTATTGCAGCTGTTTTGGATGATATTTTTGAGAGGTGATTGTTGTTCCAATGAGATATGTTTTAGCTAAAATCTGCTTGATATTTTCCTAAATTCAGATTCTATTGTGCCAGTATTTGCAATCTTTCGCCGGAGGATATTAGGAGTGAATCTAGGTAATCCTAGTGCAATTCTTAATGCTGATGTTTGTATTGTTTCGAAAGATTTTGTGACTGAATGGTTTGTTAAGCTAAAAATATTGCTAGTGCGATGTAGAATACTGCAGATAGATGATTTTGCCAACTGGATTAGATGATGCGATCTTGCTCCATAATTTTTATTAGAGAGTGCTTTTAAAATGTTTATTCTTTTAGCTGCTTTATATTTTAAGTATGTTACGAACGGCCGGAAGTTTCCATTTTTTGTAAATATTATTCCCAAGAACTTTAGAGTGTCTTTCCATTCAATTTTTTCATTATTGTATTGTATTGTATTGACCAATCAGGATTTTCTCTACGTCCGGACAAGTTTACTGCTGAACACTTGATAAGCTACCTGTAGTTTCCAGTAATTGCTCCATTTTTCTATGTTATACAAAGTTTCTTGCAGTTTTTTCTTAATTATTTCCAATTTTTCATTTGTACAGTAAATAAGTATGTCGTCTGCGTGTTTAACTCCTTGAGGGATTGTTTCATGGAAATCTGACATGAAGATTGTAAATATATAAAATGGGAGATAACACACTACTTTGTGGAACTCCTTTTGTTGACTGAACCGATTGTGAATATGTATTTCTCCATCTTACTTTTAGCCTTCTATCTTGTAGAAAATTATGAATCCATTTGGCAGTTTTTCCTGTTATTCCCAGCTGCAGGCATTTGTATATTAATCCATCGATGTACACGGAGTCATATGCAGATTTTATATCCAATGATATTGCAATGATGAATTTCTTTTGGGCTTTTGCCTGATGCAGATCATAGTGAAAAAGTTGTATTGCAGTTTGACTGTCTCGGAAAGGTATGAACCTTAGGTGACGTTCTTCTATTTTTTTATTAGAAATTAGGAAATTTGTGATTCTATAGGACAGCATTCTTTCAAATATTTTAGCAGGAACAGAGGTTATAGAAATATAGGTCTGTATGAATTTAATGTGGATTGTGGTTTGTTTGGTTTTGGGATTTGTATTATAATAGACGATTTCCAGCTGTCAGGAATAGAGCATTGGTCAAATATCTCATTGAAAATTTTATGTGTCTGGCGTGTGTTTACTTCATTTAGTTATTTAAATATTTTTGCAGAAATTTTGTCTTCTCCTGGTGTGGATGTTCTAGTTTTCTTAATCGCTAAATTGAGCTCGTTGATTGTAAATTTTTTATTTAAAGTGGTATCATCTCGTCCAGAGTAGTCTATTGGTATTGGCTCATGGTATATCTCTTGTTATTGAAGTGTATTGCGAAAGCTTCACTTTGAGATTTTGGTGAATGCAGTTCTTGGTTATTAAAATAAGAGGTAAGAATTTTGGATATCTCTGTATCGACGATTCACTGAGTTAAATATGCGGAAAAGAAGGTACGGGTCTTGCTGCTTCTTGCAGACATCATCCCAATATTTGATTTTAGAGAATTTTATGATGCGTCTTAATTTTGCAGAAAATTTTTTGTACAAAATCCAATTCTTGTTTTTTAAGGTATTTCTTGCATTTTTTTAGATACACTTTTTATTAGAAATGAAAATTTTCTACATAAATTATTCCACCATGGAGGGTACTGTTTTTCAGGTATTTTCGGGTCATGGCTGTTGTCTTCTATGTCTTTAACTGCAATATTCTGGAAATTGTCATATGAACTGTTGGTTTCGCTACTCAACTCTTCGTTTATTTGATTGATGATCTCTTTCCATCTCCGTATCCTGTACAAGAGTATGCAGGTTGGGGACACTCTTTGGGTTTGATCTGGGGTAAGAACATCTATGACTATAGGAAAATGGTCACTGAAAAATGAATCTTCTTCTATTGTTATATGGCATTGTGGAAATAAGTTAGAAGTACAAAATGATCTATAATTGAAACTTTTCCTGCAGGAGAAATATGTGTCGGAGTAGATAGGTTCAGGATGCATAGATCGTGCTCGTTGATCCAGTCGGCCAATTTTTGTCCCTCATGAGTGCTAGTTTCCCTGCCCCATAAGTCATGTTTGATATTGAAGTCTCCTAAAATTAGGGATTTATGTATGTTTTGATATTCATTATGTTCAATTTTTCCTTTGGGTGAATATGTATTTAATATGTTGATAGGGTCGTTCCTATTAGTGATTTTCACTATCAATACTTTTGCTCCACTGCTGCTATATATGTTCTTATAAATTACTTTTGATGATGATGATTCTGTCACTGCAATCACTAGCCCGCCTCCGCTTCTATTTTCTCTGTTTTTTCTTTAGATTAAATAAGTCTCTGGGTCTAAGGAAAGTTTCTTGTATAACTAATACATCTGCGGATATGAATGGTTCTATCTTAAATATGTCTATTTTGTTGGTAACGCTCCTCGCATTCCACTGTACAATTTTCATTTTAAAAAAGTGTTAATAAACTGAAGATTTATAGCACTTATATGGAACTGATATAAGAACTTTTTATTTGAAATTCCTTCAAATATGTAAATAGAATTAAATGGGTTAAATGTAGTTAACTCTAATCATCCAACAGAGAAATCTGAGCGATCAATCTCTCTCTCTGTTTCATATTGCTGGTAGTCCATCTGGTCTGATTTTGAGGATTTAGGATTTTTATTATCGTTGATTTTTTCTTCCTTTCTCTTTCAAGAGAGATTGATGCGATCAATTTAGAAGTCGTTTCATTCATTTTAGTCAAAACGGTTTCAAGGATTTTATTCACTGTGGAGTCTAATGATTTTATATTAGAAATTTTAGTTAGTTGTTCTATGATCTTTTCGATTGAGGTTATCAATTTAAAGGCCATATCAAAGATCCCTTGCATCGATTCTATGTCTGGACTGGCTTTAGGCATGGAAACTTTCTTTGCGTATGTTTTTGTTTGCGAATCGCCTTCTGGCTTCGCTTAGTGTCAAATTATTTTTTGCCTTAAATTTGAGTATTTATTTTTCTTTTGCCCTCTCTCTGGTTGGGCACTCGTTATAATCGGCTCTATGCGAGCCTGTACAATTGGAGCATCTCATTTGGTTTAAGCGTATTTCTCCATGTTTTTTGACTCCACAGTGTTCACACAATACTTCATAAGGGCATTTGTTAGAGTTATGAGTGAATTTGAAACACTTACCACATTGGCGAGGTCTGTCAATGAATAGCTCCAATCTGTGGTTAGTAAAGAACAGTTTTATTTCGTTTGGTATCTTTATTCCTAGAATAGATACCAGAACTGAAGACACTTCATGTTTTTTCTTATTGAATCTTCTTTATTCTAAAATTGGAATTTCATTTTCTGCGCTCAGCTCGTTTGCAATTTCTTTTAGTGGAGTTTCCGTTGGTATATTAAATAGCAGAAACCTGGTAGAGATATTTTCCCATAGGATTTGGTAGTGTACCGGTACCCTTGTAACTCCTTGATATTTAATATTTCTGTAGCTGTTTCCATGTCTTGCGTTGTCATTAGTAATCGACCCGTCTCTTGTTATTATCTTGTTAGAGATCTTTTTGAAGTTTTTTATCTTCATTATAAGTTCGTTTTTCAATTCCCGGGGTTTACTTTTCGGAATTGACCTTCCATTGTTGGCTTTTAGGAATATGTTGAATGTGTTTGCTCCATTTTCTTTTGCAGCTAAGAGACGGTTCATATCATTTTCGGCGGTCCTAAGGAAGTTAGCTCCGTAAATGCTTTCTTCTGCCATGTTTAAATCCATGTTGTTTAGATCTTCATTTTATAGAGTATCCAATACTTGAATTTTAGAGAAAGCCAGACTTATGGCTTCTGCATTCAGTATATGCTTCTATTCCGAACAGGCAATAAGTCTTCGCTCAACTTGAACTGAAGAGGAAATAAATTTTATTTCCCTGTATATAATATTAAAATATAACTTATAATTCTAATGAGAAACTTACCCCCCCCCCCGAGAAAAAAAGAAACTGAATTAATTGGTTTCCATTCTGCCGGCAACTCAAGTTTTAACTTAAAAATGTAAACTGGACGACAAATTTTTCACTCTACAAGATCGATGAATTCCGAAAAATATCGCCCGCTTTGTTATGATTGTTTTTCGAACATTTGGCACAGGAAACTATTTAATTGAGACTTCCCTCTAAAGTGAATTTTGAATCACTAAACACAGTCACTTCCGATGAAGAAATCCCATGTTGACTCTTCTCTCCGATAGCTGCACGAATTTATGGTTGCAAATGTTAAGTTGGTCAAACATTTATCTCAAGTAGATGTTTTAGATAAATGTAAATTAAATTATGTTTGCATTATGCTGACTGAAATCTGGGATTTCATAAAGTGAAGTTTTTAATAATTGTAAAAATGTAAGAACCTTTTTCACTATTATTTTAAAATAAAATTTTTGGATCAAAAATTTACAAATAGAAATCCGTTCGCAGGATGGAAAAGTGACACATGCCTTTGTGGATATAGGTAAAAGCTTTTCCCTAAATTTTATAATTGTTAGCAGCTTCTGTACTATAAATTCCTTGCTTCATGAAACCCTAAATAAAGAAGCCTAGTGGAATCATATATATAAATCCAAGAAACAATTCACATATTCTGATAAACAAAGCCCTGTACGGCATTTGAAGAATATGCAAGGTACTCACTCTCCTTGGATGGCAAAAAAAAAAAAAGCCCATATAATTGGCGGTATAATAATAATAAAATAAATTGTTTTACAAATGCTATGTACGTTTTCCATGGGGAAAAAAACCCTTATGAGCTATTCAATAGATTGCCAATTATTCCAAATCAAGTTAGAATCTGAATTTCTTTAAAATTGTTTTTCATTACAAAGGCATTTTGTTGAGTTTAATGATTAATATATTTTAGCATACTATCTTAACAGTGTAATGATGGTTGTTAATAATATTATCGGGAAATGTTTCTTTGATATCTTGCTCTAAAAATCTTCACTTTATTATCCGTTTTTTAACAAGCATAAAGTTTTGTCTAGATAGTTGTTGAGCTATTGTAAAATGACTAAAATAATGCATATTTTTATGCAAAAACTTCATTGATTTATTCATAATACAAGGAATTCTATGTTCTCTCGTATATATAAATTCAGCGTCGTCACGAGGTTATCTATCGCCCACCTGCAAAATATCTGAAGTCGTCTCCCTTATTTTTATTAGAAAGTATATATGGTTTGAAGAAAATATTTGCTGAACCTTTTTTTTTAATAATTTACCGAGAACGGCTTATTTTTCTGCATTTCACATCTTTACAAATTTTTTAGATTCTTTAGCGTTGATCAATTGACAGATTACATTTTAAGTGACAATGAAAGATTTATGAGTCTTTTGCGATTTTCTTGACCGTAAATATGTCATGAACAACTTCAATTTTTAAAGTTATCTTGTCGTTATTTCTTCAATGTATGCATCACTAACAAGAATATATATATATATATTATATATATATATATATATATATATATTAAAATATTCTCTTTTTTAAAATATTTAAATGTAAAACTCACCTTACTTCTTCTGGCATTGTAGGTTTGTTTATTGGAGTAAGTAAATATGCCGCCAATTATTCAGGAAATGTATTATTACTGAGGATAGTAAATAATGAATAATTCCCGGCCATCTTGCTACAACATTTTGAATAGCCAAGTCCTCTGTCACAATAGTTTGAACATGAAGTGAAAAGATGTCTTTTCTACTGCGGAACTTTTTTGCATCAATTCCTCCAGGTGTAAGGATTGGTATATGCGTACAATCAACACTTCCAAGCACACTGGGAAATTGTGCAATTCGAAAGAATTTCTCACTGATCTGTAAAAAATATAATTATTAATTTTTTTAAAAATTCTAAAATAAAAGTTGTTTTTGTTTCAATAAGTGACATAATAATTAAATATGAATTAATTTACTAATAATTATCCCACTAAACATATTGGCCAAAAATACCATCAAATAATGTCAGTTGTTGTCATTTTAAACATTTGAGAGGAAAAAAATGAAGCTAATTTATATCTCTTCATTGAATAAAATAAATTCAAGCTTCATTTTAAATTAATTTTTACTATAAATTTATAGTCTGCAGACATTAGAATTAGAAATTATAAAAATAGGGCTTAAATAAATATATATGTGACCATTAAGTTACAAAACTTGAAAAAAAAATTTTTATGAAAATAGTTAACGGATACACATAAGTAACAAATAAAATTTAAAGTAATAAAATTTTCATGCAATTCCATACAAATTACTAAATATTCAAAACTTAATTGATACCCTTTACCACAATTTCTTACATGCATTTATCCAAAATAATCATGAACTTCTTTGAAAATTAAAGACTTTCTTTTAATAAAAAATCTTAATTCATCCCATATTGCATAAAAAAAACATTGCAGTAAAATAGACAAGATAAAATATTGTAGTAAGAGAGGCACCATCATGCATATACAAAAATTTGAATCTGTTTTACCAAATAGTATAATTTTAACAAGCAGAGTGGATCCATATATCTGAAATAATCAGTCAAATATAATAATGAAAATTACATAAAATTGAACTTTTGGACACTTTTCATTTGTTTGAGGCATTCCAATATTATTGGCACACAGAAACGACACGTCCGTTCTTTTGAAATTTTATTGCTTGACTGACAAAAAACGATTATTGAGTTAGCGCCATCTGGTGCGCAGAGAAATTAAATTTATACATTGAGTATACAGGGTCGGAACATGCCGCCCACCTTGAAATATTATTTCAAAGAAACAGAATATGTAACATACAAAAAAAATTAGATATACAAATATACTTTACAAATAAAGATTAGATATACAAATAAATGAACATAAATGAAAAAATATAAAACAAACACATAAATAAAAAAGTTTTATATGTTAAAATGCAATGGAAGTATAAAATTGTACATATATAAGAAATAAAATTTTATTTAAATTTAACCATGAATTTGGCATTACACAGGAAGTTGGCATAATTTTGTTATGTTTCTTTTGTATACACCATCTGATGTTTTAAGAGTAACTACCCTAACATTATTGTCAAGTCCAGGGTGCAATTGAATTATTCTACCCATTTTCCATTTTGTTGGGGGTAAATTGTCCTCTTTTAAAAGACATAGATCATTAATTTGATAATTTTTAGTCGGCAGTAGCCATTTTGGCCTTTGCTGCAACCGTGTGAGATATTCCTTATGCCAACGTTTCCAAAACTGTTGCACCATTTTTGAATATGCTGCCATTTTGAAAGAAAAGAAATGTTTGTATCAACGTAATTTGGTTCAGGAAGGCTTGTTAATGCCCTACCAATAATAAAATGGCCAGGTGTTAAGGCTGACAAGTCATTTGGATCGGTAGATAATGCAGTTAAAGGTCTAGAATTAAGACAAGCCTCTATTTGAGTTAACAATGTTTCAAATTCTTCATAAGTTAGTTTTGTCTCCCTATAACGCGTTTTAAATGAAATTTGGTAGACTTTATGCCAGCTTCCCATAGTCCACCCATGTGAGGTGCACCTGGAACATTTAAATGCCAATTAATACCATTTTCAGACATAAAATTGTTTACATTTTGATTATAATTTTTGGAGTTTCTAAGTTTCTCAATTTCCATGAGTTTGCGCTTTGCACCAATAAAGTTGGTACCACAATCACTGTATATATCACTACATTTACCTCTGCGTGAAATAAATCTCTTAAGAGATGCAATGAACGCATCTGCAGATAAGTCGGTAACTAATTCTAGGTGTATAGCTCTTGTAGTAAAGCAAACAAAAAGTGCTATATACCCTTTGTATGATTTGGAGCCTCTACCTTTACATGCTTTAATTTGAAAAGGACCAGCATAATCCACTCCACATCGCAAGAATGCAGGAGCAGGAGAAATGCGAGAAGATGGTAAATCGCTCATCATCTGATTGGTTACAGAAGCTCGTATTCTACAACATTTTACACATTTTCTGATTAAATCCCTAATTACATTTCTAACACCTATAATCCAATACTGTTCTGCAATACATGATTGAACAAGTTGTGAACCAGCATGCAAAAGATTTTCATGAAAATGTTTAACAATGAGATCAGTTAATCTATGCCTTGTTGGCAACAAAATAGGATGTTTCTGATTGTATACTATATTTGCATGTCTCAAACGACCACCTACTCTTAGAATGCCTGAATTATCAAGAAATGGATTTAGAGATAAAATTTTACTATTACACGATATTGTTTTATTTTTCTGTAATGCATTGATCTCATTATTAAACTCATTAGTTTGAACTATTTTTATTAACACATGCATCGCATTAGTTAATTCACAAGTTTGCAAAAATCCTGTTAATTTGTTCATAGGATTTCTGCAATTGTTCATAAACCTTAAACACAAAGCTGTTATACGTTTAAGTTTAGAAAAGGATGAATATTTAAAAAATATCAAAGTCAGTACAGTGGGGTTTGTTTTCAGTGGTTGATTGTAAAGTACAATACCTTTCTTCTGGAACAGGATCACTAACTGGTAGTTCAGGCTGCTTTATCTGAAAAGAAAGTGAATTATAAAGAAATTTTGGACCATTTAACCATAATGAAGAAAGTAGTTCAGAAGATGATGTGCCACGAGTAGCAAGATCAGCAGGATTAATGTTTCCACTAACATGATGCCACTGGGTAGGGAAGAAAGAGTTTGTATTTTTGCCACTCTATTGGCCACAAAGCATTTCCATCGGCTGGCAGAAGAACCAATCCAAGATAGAACGATGGTAGAATCAGTATAAAATTGAGCTTGGGAAATGGATGTGTTCATAGCCTTGCAAGTGAAGTCCATCAATTTAGTTAACAGCAGAGCACCACATAGTTCCAATCTCGGAAGTGAAACAGTTTTAAGTGGAGCAACTTTTGTCTTAGCAATTACTAGATGAACTTTAATTTCACCAGTACTTGAGACTGAGCGACAGTAAATTGCTGCTGCATATGCCTTTTCCGAGGCATCACTGAAGCCATGTAACTGAAATTTGTTATTTGAATCCCAAAATAAGAATCTGGGAATTTGAACGTCTTTCACGAACAAGGGTTTTTCTGAAAGCTGCTTCCATTCATATGCTATGGTTGAAGGAATAGTATCGTCCCACTGCAATTGATTTTTCCAGAGTTTTTGAATTATTAATTTGTAATGAATGGTAATTGGAGATAACCATCCAAGAGGATCAAATATTTTTGAAATTGTTGATAGTAATGTCCGCTTAGTTAAGTTATCTACAAGAAATGATTGATTAGTTTTGAAAAAGAATATATCCAACTCTGGTTGCCAAAGTAGTCCCAATGTTTTCACAGTTTCATCATTGTCTAAGCTTAAAGAAGTGTTTGATAACCGTAAATTTGGATCAATTGAGTTCAAAAATTCTTTAGAATTTGAAGCCCATTTTCTCAAAGGAAATTTGGCACTTGACAACATTTGCATTAATTGTTGGTGCAGTTCCATGGCTTGGGAAATTGAATTCGCTCCAGACATGAGATCATCAACATAAAAGTCTTCGAGAACTGCCTTAGAAGCCAATGGATATTTCTCTGCTTCTTCTTCTGCTAATTTTTGTAGACATTTTACAGCCAGGTATGGTGCTGAGGCAGTGCCATAAGCCAGTCTTATTAATCTGTAATCCTTCACTGCATCATATTTTGATTTGCGCCAGACGATTCTTTGGAAATCTGGATCTTGTAAAGTTATTTGTCTATACATTTTTTCAATGTCTGCAGCAACCGGTATTTTATGCATCCTAAATTTAATAAGCAATGTAGTTAAATCAGTCTGTATTTGCGGTCCCACCATGAGTATATCATTAAGAGAAACACCATTAGATGATTTAGCAGATCCATCAAACACTACCCGGAACTTGTCACCACTTTTGTTGGGAACTGGATGGTGTGGAAGGTAAAAGCTAGATTTGGCTGGAATATTAACTTCACTTTCAGGAACTAATTCCATGTGCCCCAGTTTTATGTATTCGTCCATGAATTTATGATATTGTTCAAATAGAGATTGATTTTTAGAAAAGCGACGTTCAATTTGTTGAAGACGGCGCAATGCAATGTCTCTAGATGATCCAAGTTCATTGTGTGAGTCATTGAATGGAAATTTGACATTGAATCTGCCAGTAGAATCACGAAAGAATGTTTTTTCGAAGTGATTTTCACATGCAATTTCCTCCTTTGAATAAGGTTTAGTTTCAGAAACTTGTTCTAGTTGCCAAAATTTATCAAGTTGATACTCGATTGCGGTACAACTAGCGTGATTTGTAATTATTGTTTTTGAGATATTGTTTGTTTTGCCTAAAACAACCCATCCGAAAATTGTTTCTAGTGCAGTTAACGAATGTCCAGGACTAGTAATGTTTTTATGGAGCACTATTTCTCCAAACACATCTGCACCTAAGAGAATGTCTATAGGACCAGGCTGCAAGCAAGTAACATCGGCCAGTTGTATATTTTTGAATGAAGTTAATGCTGAAGCATCAATTTTGAATTGAGGAAGGTCACAAGTGATTTTGGGTATAATTAATGCATCTACAGTGATATGTGTGTTTTTATAAAATAGAGATGATATTTGCAATGATACCGAACCTGAGAGCTTACCTACATTTCGAGAACTAAGCCCATCAACATTTATGTTAATTCTATTACGTTTAAGTTGCAATAAATTTACACAACTTTCTCTAATAAATGAGCCTTGGCTTGCTGAATCGATAAGAATTCTGCATTTATGTAATGTACCATTAATGTCCTTAACATTAACAATTGCTGTTGGCAATAAAACTGTTTTGTTACAGGTACAACTACATTATTACTACTAATAGTAGAATGTTCATCTGTTGTTTGTGTTTCGATTTTTGTATCATGTGTATTTTTCGAACACAATAATGTATTATGCAATTTTGAACATAATTTACACATGCCTGAGCGACATTTAGAAATAGGATGAGTTTTATTATCTTTTAAACAATTAGCGCATAAATGATGTTTTTAATTACATTCCATTTTTCCTTTACTGGAAGATCTAAGAAACTATCACAACTATGTAATCGCGAATGAGAATCATTTCGACAATAAATGCATAAATTAGAAACAATCTGAGATGAAAAAGAATATTTGTTTTGTTTTTGATTTGCAACCGTTTTCCCATCAAATTGACCTACTTTCTCTTTTTGGCACTTCGCTAAAGACGAAAGCGCACACGATCTATTCAGCATGAATGTTTTGAATTCCGCGAAAGAAGAAGCTTTTTGTTCGATTGCTCTAACGCCCACACTCTCAGTGTTTCGTTATCAAGCTTACCCTTTGAAAGAAAAATAATAATGGTATCCCAATGCTCAACAGGCTGTTTCAAAATTTTTAATGTATCAAGACATTTGCTGTGTTGTATCAATTAATTTCCTCAAACCCGCTGCTGATTCATGTTTAAGAATAGGCTGAGAAATTAATTTATTTAATGCTGCATTTATGATTTCTGTTTCGTTTTCAAAGCGCTCAGTAAGCATATCCCAAGCTAATTTGAAATTCTCATCTGTAATTTGAATAGACTGTAATAATGTATATGCTTCTCCCTTAACAGAAAGTTTAAGATATTGCAATTTTTGACTATTACTTAAACTATCATTATTACCAACACTCGATAAAAATAAATCACGAAAAGAAATCCAATCTATGTAATTAGAAGTGAAAACTGGTAATTCTATTCTAGGAAGTTTAACATTGTTGACATTAGTTACTTCTTTATGACAATCATTTTTGAAAGTTTTCTTGATTCGTCTTTAAGAATGATTTTTAAATTACTTATTTTAGAAAACAGTTCATGTATTTCACTTTCAAATGTATCGAATTCTGAATCAGAACATGCATAAAGAATATCATTATTTAGTTTGTTTATTTCATTGTCTAAAGAATTTACGTTATTTTCATACACTTCAATAATAGAAAGAGAATTTGCTTGATTTTGTAAGCTATTGACTTGCGAAATTAAACGAGTTAGCTTACCCTTTATTATCCTTTTGGTTTTAAGAAGGGTATCCATTTTGGTTTTGTGACCTTCACTCAATCACTGGTTTTGTTGTTGTTTTTTGATTCAACAGTCGTTGGCCGCTTCTATGCATCACCAAATAATTTTTTGCTAGTTTCGTGCTCCGGCTCGACGGACCATAATATTGGCACACAGAAACGACACGTCCGTTCTTTTGAAATTTTATTGCTTGACTGACAAAAAACGATTATTGAGTTAGCGCCATCTGGTGCGCAGAGAAATTAAATTTATACATTGAGTATACAGGGTCGGAACAAATATATTGTGCACACAATGAAGCGATGCCTTTGCTAACTCTAGAGATTACCCTAGAAATAGTCGATGGACTTACTTTTGCCATAACACCATTAACGAGTAGATGAGCTCCCGTTGCGTAAAACCAATTAATAATTGTTCAGTGGGATTTAAACGTTATATTTAGGTAACTATTTGGCTCTAAATCGACTTTGATTTTACACAATAGCTCTTCAGCAGTTGTTTTTGTTTAGCGATACCACTTATGAGCATCCATTTCATCAGCTTCGAGAGGTTTTCTTCTAATCTAAATTTCCCGTTTCCTCGCTGTTCTAGTTGCTGTAGAAACTCTATGCGCTGCAAATTTGAATAATTAGACATTATAAAGTTGAATAAAATAATTACAACACAATTTTTAGCAAAAAGTAACCACAAATAAATATACAAGAGTTGAAAAGGAATGCACATGATCAGTTATCAAATATGTGTGTGTGTGTGTGTGAACTGCTCATGCGCAATCTAATTTAATCTTGCTTTATAGGAAGGTACGTTTCTTGAACCTTGAGGCAGATTTTCGCCTCGGTTACTCATCCTGAATTAGTGATGAATACCGTTTCAGCTTTGATCCGAGGGAGGTTTCGCTCGTACCCAGCCGTGACCCAGGGCTAGGGAAAATATAATAGCTGGCTCATCGCCTTGAGTTGTCGCATGCCGTCTCGTCACCGGAGAGGGGAAGAGCGTGACGTCACTGGGCATGGACTGGCTGGCATTCTCTAATCTAGCTTGTGACTGATCGCAGCTTTCTCATTCATTTTGGCTTGTTTCATGTTAATGTTTTCATTTTAAGCTAGAGTATTTTTAAAGAGGAAAACATAACATCGTGTGCTGATGCTACGTGTTGAAATACGTATCAAAATACAAAATGAAAACACATAATATTTCATCGATTTCCAAATGAAAATCAAATGCTTTCGAAGGAATTGGGGTCCAAAGATGTCGAAGAAGTGACAAAATCAATATCAAGAATGGTAGAGTGTGCAGTGAGCATTTTGATTTGAATGAACATATGGATGACATGCAAAATCGACTACTTGGTTTGCCAGAGAGAAAAATATTAAAACCGACTTAAAACATAATTCGAAATACTCCAAGAGAACAGATTCAAACAAAAAGAAGATTAGAAGCTATTGAAAGAATTGAGTGTCGGAGTCTCCACATAAATTATGTGATACGAAAAATCAATGTGATGGTGACATTAAATGCCTTAAATGCAATGAATATTTAAAAAAAATATAGAAGAATTAAAAAAAGAATATTATGCGGAGAGAATACAGTGAAATTCCTTAAAAATGAACAAAAAAGAAATCAAACTTCAACACCAAGAATAATTAAACGAGATTGAAATAAAAAAATTGCTTTTAAATGAAATACAAAATTTAAAAATGAAAATAAATGACTTCAAAAGGAGAACGTTAAACTTAGGAAGATGAGGATAAATAATTTATTCCCTTATAAGCGTGAAGATGAGGATAAATAATTTATTCCCTTATAAGCGTGAAGATGAGGATAAATAATTTATTCCGTTATAAGCGTGAAGATGAAGAAAATAAATTAAGAACTAAATGGACATCTAACACTATTTCAAAATGTATTTTAATTACGTCATTATCTTCAAAATCTTAAGATTTTTGGCGAAATAAAATGGGATTAAATATGCCAAGTGCAAGTACTTTGAAAAAATGGTGTTCCAAGTTCAGTTGAATGCCTGGAATTCTTAAAGATGTAATGTTATTGATGAAAAAAAAATGCGAAACTCTGAGCGATGTGGAAAAGATATGTTCTTTGATCTTTGACGAAATGCACATAGATTCGAAATTGTGTTACGACTCTTCATTGGATGAAATATTAGGCCCATTTTGTAAAGTTCAAGTTATTTTATTGAGAGGAATAATTTTCCCGAGAAAACAGCCAATATTTTTTTATTTCGACTGTAAAATGAGTAAAAAACTTTTATTTACTGTAATAGAAGAAGTTGAATTCACTGGTGTTCAAGTTCGAGCAATAATTTCAGATCTTGGTGGGTGTCATACCTTATGGAAAGAACTCGAAATAACTATTGACAAATCGTGTTTTCTTCATTCTTCAAAAGATACAAGGAAGATATGGGTTTTCGCTGATATGCCTCATTATATCAAGTTATTGAGGAAACATTTTTTAGATAGTGGTTTAGTTTTGAGTGACGGTACAATAATAAATTCTAGAATATTATATGATATATTGAATAAAGTTGTCTAGGAAATAAAAATTTGCCATAAACTGAAGCCCCAATTTCTAACTGTTAAAGGAAATGAAAGACAAAAGTTTGCAACCTACTAAGACTTTATTTTCAGAAAATACTGCTAAAGCTATAATACATTTCACTGGAAATACTAAAGCCGCTGCATTTTTTGCATTATCGATAATTTATTTGATATTATGAACAGGCCTTTAAAAGCTGCTTTTGGAGTGCAAAAATACTTTGATACTCAAAAAGAAACTTTAAACGCAATCAAGGAGGAAGTTTTCAATTTATGTGTATTTGGAAAAAAAATTGGTTTTGACTTTCAGAAAGGGATTATGATTTCAATTTATTCTCCTTATGGATTATTATATGAAGACTTAAAATCTACAGAACGTCAAGAAATTATCAATTCATTTGATTCTCAAGATGATGAATTAAATAGTGAATTCTTAGTTAATCCCTTACCTTTATCTTGGGAAAATGAACTTGTCTCTTCCAATCCAAATTAAGATATATCTCCATTTGAAAAAGAAGCTATGGCTTATGTAGCAGGCCATATTGATTATAAAGTTAAAGATAATTCACTTGGAACTATATCAAGAAATTCAGTCGATATGCCCAATCATTCCGAGTGGATTAATTTAATTTCTGCTGGGGGACTTACAGTACCAACAAAAGCGTGAATTGAAACTATAAAACAAATGGACATAATGTTTCACAAATTTCATGCCGACACATTTTTTAAAGGAAAAAATGTCATAGCAACATTAATAAATGGAACAGTCTTCTTTTTCTACTGAACAGTAAACTCCTGGCCGAACTCTAAAACACTAATTAATAAATCCAAAAACTTGGAGACAAAGTGAGGAGCCATACTGTAGTTTCGCTTATGATTTATTCTACGCACATACCGCGTACACACTGCTTATATTCAAAAAGTGAAAGAAAAATATAATAAACGACGCTCAGCGCCATCTCGTAGTAATGAATTCACAATTCAATGAATGGGAGCTTGAACATTCTCCCGGCCGATGGCCTTAGGGACATCAAAATTGCACTTAGTTATACATACACATACTGATACACATCAAAAGCAACAACTTACCTTACAAAGCACAATTCACATGGTAAAAAATAACTGCAAAAATAAAAGAAATATCTTAATTATTACACAGAAAAATGATAAAAATGAAATGCAAAGTCAACTCAGTTCATCAGTTGTTGTACCGCTGTAATCGGTAACACACACAGTTTGTGTATAGGTCTTTTTATTTCGCCTGACGCAGTTTTTACTAGCACGACACGAACCTTCTTGTCTAGTACTTCATGGACTCTTATAACTCGACCAAGTTTCCACTTGTAAGGCGGTAAGTGGTCATCTTTAATGATAACTAAATCATTTACCTTGATGTTGTTCGCAGGTCGTTTCCATTTTGTTCGTTGCTGGAGCTGTGTTAAGTAGTCCAGGGACCACCTCTTCCAAAACGCTTGACAAATTTGTCTCACACGTTTCCATCGGTTATTTACAGCTAAGGTTTCACTGCTCACATCTGGCTCTGGAATTGCTTGAAAAGTGGATCCAATTAAAAAATGTGATGGGGTTATCGCGGAATAATCATTTGGATCTTCTGAAACTGGAACTAATGGGTGAGAATTCAAACACTCCTCGATTTGTACAACATACGTATGAAATTCCTCGTAAGTAAGAATCTGCGCTCCAATAACCTTTTTCATATGATGTTTAAACGATTTCACAGCAGCTTCCCACAATCCACTGAAATGCGGGGCCGAAGGAGGATTAAATTTCCAAGTAACACCTTCATTAGCTAAGTAATCGATAACTTCACAAGACATCCAAGCTTTTAACTCCTTATATGCACCCACGAAATTTGTGCCACAATCACTGTGTATTTCACGAGGTTTTCCTCTTCTAGATACGAAACGTTTCAAGGCTGCTATAAATGAATTCGCACTTAGATCTCCAACACATTCTAAGTGAACAGCCTTCGTAACAAGACAGATGAATACGCAAACGTATATCTTCATTGTTTTCACACCTCGTCCCTTTCTTGGTTTTACGTGGAAAGGTCCCGCAAAATCCGCACCTGTTCTAGCGAAAGGTCTTTCAGGGTTAACTCTGGAAGCTGGGAGGTCACCCATCATCTGCTTTGACAGCTCGGGTCTGCTCCGAAAGCATGTGACACATCTGCGTAAAATCTTTCTTATCACTTGACGCGCGTTAATAACCCAAAACTGCTGTCTGAAGATTGCAAGCAGTAATTGGTTGCCACAATGCATATACGTTTGATGATAATGCATTATTATTAGATCTGTAATAATGTGATGTTTTGGAAGAATAATTGGGTGCTTAACATCATTTGGCAAATCAGAATTACAGAGACTGCCTCTAACTCTGAGTATTTTCTCCTCGTCCAGGTATGGATGTAACGATAGAATCTTATTTTGAGGGCTCAAGCCTTTCCCCTTAGACAAAAGTTCAATTTCTTCCGCAAATGAAATGGTTTGTACATATTTTAGTACAAATGCACGCGCATGATTCAATTCTTTATTCTGGAGGTAGTTAGTTTTTATCACCTCCACCTTCTTCAGGTTCATAATAAATCTGAGAGTCCACGCTACTACTCTAAGAAGTTTAGTATAGGATGAAAATTTTAAAATTAAATTATCGATCCATAAATTACTCTTAACTGTGAGAAACACTACACTTTTTAACTTCTCATTCTCTACTACTTCATTTGGAATTTCTTTAATACTTCGCTCTGGCCACTCCTCTGTCTCCTTACTCAACCATTTAGGGCCTATCCACCACTTATCATTAGACGCTAAATTCTCAGCTGAAATACCTCTAGTTAACAAATCTGCTGGGTTATCCTCTGACAGACAGTAACGCCAATCACTCGGATTTGTTTTCCCCTGTATTTCCGAAACGCGATTAGACACAAATTGCTTCCACCTTTTCGGGCTTCCCTTGACCCAACACAAAGCAACTAACGAATCACTCCAAAACATAAATTTCCCGACCAAATCAGCAAAAATACTTCTTACATAATTTCCTATTCTTGCACCTATCACAAGGGCCATTAATTCTAAACGAGGGAGCGTTAATTTCTTAATAGGGGCCACTCTGCTCTTTGACATTATAAATGACACTTTTTAATTCCCACTTTTATCAGCATATCTAAAATATGCCACACATCCATAAGCAATTGGTGAAGCATCGCAAAACACATGCACCTCAACATTTGTATCCACACAATCCATAAAACAATACCTCGAAATGGAAATAACACTCAATTTCTCAACTTCACTGCACCACTTAGCCCATTTTTGATGCAAATCATCTGGTAACTCATCATCCCAATCGATTGCTCTTTCCCAAATTTCCTGTAACAAACACTTAATCCGAATAACAAACGGAGAAATCAACCCAACAGGATCGAAAATGGTTGCAGCGGTCTGTAAGACACTTCGTTTGCTATTTGTCAACCGTTTCTGAGAATCTACCAAACCTCTCACATCCAACGACAACACATCTAACTCAGGGTTCCAATTCAAACCTAGAACTTTCGTCTGATAAGGGTCCACCGATTTATTTTCACTAAGTCCACTGACTATCTCTTCACTCTCACTAAGTCCACTCTCAACCCATAGCTCTTCTAGCTCTCTGCTATTAGACCTTAACTTCCTCAAATTAAAACCTCCTGTTTTAAGAATTGACACAGCATCTGACGACAATTCAAAGGCCTCACTCACACAATTTCCGCCATGATATAAGTCATCTACATAGAGAGCAGAATTCAGCATCTCAACTACTTTCCGATTAGAATTTTCAAATTGTTTAATATGATACTTTATTGTTGCGCTCAGGATAAATGGAGATGTTTTACAGCCAAGAGGTAATCTCCTCATTCTCATAAATTTGTACTCATCACTAGGGTTATCTGAATACCACAGAAACTTTAAGTACTCTCTATCCTTTTCAGAAATGCTAATCATTAAAAATGCCTTTTCTATATCAGCACTAAACGCAATTTTGAATTTACGAAAGCTTAAAATCATATCAAGAATGTTAGGATTTAAATTTGAACCAGTTTCTAAACAATCATTTAAAGAATTATTACCTTTAGATTTAGAGCTACAGTTGAAAAACCATGCGAACCTTTGTTGTTTCTTTATCTTTTCTAACAACCGCTCTATGGGGCATAAAATATTCGCTTACACTATTCTCACATTCTTCAATAATACCCTTTGAAATTTGATCATTTATGATTTCCTTGTATTCTTCAGCAACCCATTTATTTTTAGAAAAATCGGTTTTAAGCTCATCAAATCGTTTTTTAGCCAAAGAAAAATTATTTTTCAACTCACTCGGATCAACCCTCCACAGTAAATTCGTTTCATATCTACCTTTAACGAATTTTAAACCACTCTCAAATTGATCTATAATCACTTTATCACTTAAACTTAGTTCTTCCTTCTCTTTTATTCCCAAAGCCTCTAGATTCCATAGCATTTGAATATCTGGAGTTGCTATATACAAATTAGCTGAGACTCCGCAATTATATTCGTTATTCTCATTCTCACCGTCGAAACTTCCGCTTACCACGTACCCAAAAACAGTGTTTTGCAAAACCAAATTACTATTAGCCGGACAAATTTGACCTGGTCGTAACAATTTATAAAAGATCTCTGCACTTAACAGCAAATCCACTCGACCTGGCACATTAAAGCCTTCATCTGCAAGTTTTAAGTACTTTAATTCTGGAACATTTATTTCAAAAGTTCTTGACGGCATGAAATCCGTGATTTTAGATACAATTAAAAAATCCAATTTTTGTTCAAAACTTTCCTCAAGGTTAGAAATTGTCGCATTAACAACAGATTTAATCATAGTAGATATATTTCCTATACCACAAACAGTCAAATTGGTTCTCGTTCTTTTCAAATTAAGGCTATTCGCACAGTCTATCGTCATAAAATTATTCATTGCTCCTTGATCTAAAATAGCTCTCACTCTGTATTTATTTCCTCTCTCATCTCTCAATAGGCAATTAACGGTACTCAGGAGCACGGTTTTTGACTGATTTATTACTACACGCAAAGAGAGTACGGAAGTACTGTTTTCATTATTTGTTACGCTGGCAGCTGTTTGAAATGTCGGCGCAACTGGCGACAATACAGAATCACTGGCTCTCACTATGGGGGTAGAAAATTGGCCGCCATTCGACACACTTGCACTTTCATTGAGCGATAACTCGGAATTTCTCGGATAATGTAGTGATACATGACGCCTGGTTTTTCCCTCTCGCTTACACAAAGAACAAGAAAAGTGCGATTTACACTTATTGTCTACCTAGGCAATTAAAACAAAAAATATTTTTTTTTATTATCTCAACTCTTTCAGAAACAGGCATAGCTAAATAATTTCTACATTTGTACAAAGGGTGAAAATCAAAACACAAACTGCATTTTAAACTTTTACTATCAGTTAGAAAAATTCTAGACACATTTTTCGCGTTGGGGGATTTTTGATTGCTGATATCCGTAAGTGATTTTCCTCGCGACACATAGAACAAATCTGCCTCTTTCCCTAAGGTTACGGGATCAAACCAACTATCTGATTGTCTAATGCTGACATGACTCGCGGTTTCTTTATCTAATGTTTGAAACAATTTGTCTGATATAATTAATTGTTTTAACTTCTCAAAATCAGACACTTCTCTTAGTTTTAAATAGTATTCAAAACTAGTAGTTAACCTTGACGCAAATTGTACATGCGTTTCATTAGCTTGCCTAATAGTTTTCCTAAACTGATCCAAACACAACTGAGGGGTCGGTTCGAATTCTCGTAGAACAATTTTCTTAACTTTTTCGTAATTACTCAATTCATTATCACTGATGTAAGAAATTACATTTGAAGCTTTCTCGCCAAGTAAATTCAAAAGAATTTCCGCTTTAAATTTATCGGGTACATTTTTAGTTATAAATGATCTCTCTAAAGAAGCAAAAAACAGACCCCATCCTTCAGGGCGACTTGGTATTCTAATGGTTAAAGTTTTTACACTTTTTATTAATGAATCCAAAGAATCGCAAATCTCAATTGTATTTTCTGAAACTTCGTCTTTAGTTTTTGAAGCTGTTCTCAAGCGCGATAACTCTAATTCGGCTTTCGCTCTCTCTAATTTAATTTGTTCTAACTGTAGTTCTAACTGTTTATTTTTCTCATTTGTTTCTAATTCAGATTTCCTGTCCTCAATTATGCCCTCAATGAGATCAGACACAAATTCAGGTTCAGATTTGCATTTCTCAGTCTTTTTAATG
The DNA here is from genome assembly GCA_030067965.1 of Latrodectus elegans. Lineage (NCBI taxonomy): Eukaryota > Metazoa > Arthropoda > Arachnida > Araneae > Theridiidae > Latrodectus > Latrodectus elegans. The sequence goes on along the minus strand of CM057817.1, from coordinate 5,793,011 downwards.
ATTTCTATCAGTTCTGAAACCGTCATTTTATCTGTTACTTTCTCACCTAACTCAGTTTGCAGCAAGCTGCAGATCAACTTTTCTAGCGTTTTTAAACATTATGAAAACAAATCTTAACTACAGAAACACAATTTAACTCTTAACAAGGATTTTGAGAACAAATCTTAATTACAAAACAAAAATAACTCTTTTTAAAAACTGTAAGAATAAATCTGAACTACACAACACAATTCAGTCACAAATTATTTTTACTCTACCACATTCTAATATCAACATTATTTCAACACTATTACACTAAATCAACGACATTACCACATCAACTCTAAATCTACAACTTCCAACACTATAGTAAAAAATTGACTACTGAACACCAAAATTACTCACCCCAAACCAAAACTACGCAACAACAACAACATCCGAAATTATTTCTTTCATCACAAAATCACTGTCTGGGACTCGCATCACACTTCCTGACACCAACAATGAACAGTAAACTCCTGGCCGATCTTAACTCTAAAACACTAATTAATAAATCTAAAAACTTGGAGACAAAGTGAGGAGCCATACTGTAGTTTCGTTTATGATTTATTCTACGCACATACCGCGTACACACTGCTTATATTCAAAAAGTGAAAGAAAAATATAATAAACGACGCTCAGCGCCATCTCGTAGTAATGAATTCACAATTCAATGAATGGGAGCTTGAACATCTACTGTAAATCGAAAGACTACAGTAGAAAATCTGAATCTTTTTTGTCGCTTGAGAACATTTATACGAATTATGTATTTAAATAGAAATGCAGCGATAGTATCTGATAATAAAGCTCAACAAAAAAACAAGAAATGACTCAATAATAAAAAAATCAAGATAAACTGAAACTAATAGGTAAATATATTTTTGTATTGGTTATACAATTTTAAATTTCAATATTAAAAATAATTTTTTTAGGTTTATTAAATAATAATTGCAAATTCAGTAAATATTTGATAGGCATTTGTAGTTTTTTTCATTCTGATTAAAAACAAATGAACTTAAAAATAAAAAGTAAGTAGTTTGCGAAGAAACTCCCGGCAGCTTATTCTCCTTCGATGCCTGACTGCGTCATCACCGGCTATTTCCGGTGTCAGTTTTGGGGAGCAACCTTTCTCTTTCCCTAGCCCTAGCTGTGGCCTTCGAGACTTATCCCGAAGATCACGACCTAGCGGTCAAGGTTGGTACGGTGAATACCACCGTAAGGCAACACCCCCTAGAATACAAAGCCTGAGCGCAGGAGTTATGAGTCATCAAGAGTAGACCTGTTGAAATCTTCGCCGTCGCTGTTACATCGGCGAAAGTTAAACAAAATTTGCATGTGTAAAACCATCAAATGTCTAGTTCTTTTTTTTTTCTTTTATTGTTTTAAGTAAAATATCACATTGAATTTAACAAACCAAAAGTGTTTTTTTTTTTTTACCTTTAGAAAATATGATTACATCTGTTAAAGTAATAAGCTTAAAGAATCAGTTCATTATAACAGAGATTGTTAGATATGTTGGATGTAATTCTTCTTATTGTTGTTGGATGAGGTAATATAATATTGTTAGAGTTTGTGAGAAATCTATAAGCATGTAGAGAGAGAGAAAAAAGTAGAGCAGAGAAAATTATATTTTGAGGGGAATAACAGCGTATTTCTTTCTTTAAATTAAGTAATTGCTTTTGTTCTTTTAAAAAAACAGCTGTGTCACTTTTAATTTCATCATGAATTTTACCTAAATAAGTTTCTATTAAACTAATTAATAAATCCATGTCAAAAACTTCATTATTTTCTAAAGATTCTAAGTAGTTCAAGATATTAGATATTTCTCTTAAGGAGTTGATGGATTTTGGTAACTTAATATTATTGCATACATTTAGTTCAATTGTTTGAAGATACGCTTTTACAATTAACTCATTATTTACAACTAAAGAAGATGCTATAACAGGAAAATTTGTAACTTCAATATAAGCAAATATTGTACAGTCTGGTTTTGTTATAATTGTCCAATGGGGAGAAATTGTAAAAGTTTTTAGGCAATCTAGAAAATCATCATAAGAATTAAAATTTACTTTTTTGTCTTCACTAACTTTACTTTCTTCACTTAGTTTGATGCCAAGTTGAAACTGCTCATTCTCAATTCGTATTCTTCTTTCTTCAGGTGATTCTCTCTCTTGCTTATTTACAGACAAATATAAAAGGCAACCAACAAATTGTGATGGTACAGCAGTTTTTTTTTAATTTTGGATACCGCAGTGGAGCAGAAATTTTTTCACCAATGTTGTTATCAAATACATATGCCTCTCTTTCAATATCATCCTCCTCAAAGTGCAATTCGCAAACCTGAAACAAAATTTTATAACTTGATTTAGTAATTTTTTCTATTTTTTTAACTTAATCATACCAGCAATAAATATGTCTAAATTTTGTTTCAAGTAAATAATAATTTCTTAATCCCATCATTTCTATACCACAATTTTTCAAGAACAGGCTAATAAAAGAATTGCGCACAAGAATTAAATTAAATAACTAATTTTTTTAATTAATCTTAGGATAATTTATAAAGCAAATAACATACTTGAAAATTATTTCCTTTCCAATCAAAGCTAAATAATTCTTATAATTTTTATATTTTTTTCTTTATTTAAAATTAAGATGTTAAAGATTAAAACCTATACATGTAAACTCAGAAAGCAATATATTTATTTAAATTCATTTATCACTATATATATATGTATTATTTTCTGGAAAAATCAAAATGGTATAGTGATTTATAAATTGAAAAATTTAAATTCATCACATAAACCAATTAATATTTAATTTATATCTTTGTAAATGCTTTTATTATATAAATGAAGACTATTTATTTTTTTAGACTTAATAAAATCGTTAGCATTTCAAATTTACAAATTGAAATTGTTTCCAACTTTTTCAAATAGTAAATTTCAAACATTTAATTGTACAATAGAAGAGAACGAATACAGTAAATATACAAGTAATGTACAATATAATAAATATATTATTTCTTATGCTAAAAATATTTCCTCCTAACAAATCTAACATTAAAAAAAATGTTAAATTTTTAATTTGTGAATCAGCACAGAGCTGTAAATAAAATTAAAATAGGCAATTTCAACATTAGATTTTTCATCAAAAATATGTGTTATGGAAATAATAGTTGTTTTCACGATAATTTGATATTAATGTGTATTAATATTCACATATATCTATACATTTGACGCATATACCTTGTGATTATACATTTATGTATTATTAAATTGATTTTTTATATTTCCCCTCACACGTTTATACAAGCATTTTTTTCCTTCATAAAAAAATTTTATAAAATCAGTGATATATCGTTCTTTCTCTTAAATTTTAAAGTATTCGTGAAACACTTAATTTTAACATTCAATTATTTCTAATATCATACGAGTAAATCATGCATACTAAATAAAAATTTTAATTAAATATATGAAACTTACCCTTGATGATTTCGTTGATTGAAAATCCTTCCTTGGAATAGATAGAATCCATTTCGTTAAGAGTTTTTTTTATCCATTGGAAACTTGAAAACACTTACACTAGTATTACTAGTGTCGTAATTTCCTTTGCAATAAGGAACGCAGCACCTATATGGCATTATTTTACGCCTATATGGCAGTTTTTTGGGAAAATGCACTATCCAGGAAAAATAATCTGAATAAATCAATTTAAAAGTAAGCTAACATAGAGAAAATATTTAAAAATCATTAAAAAGCCACCACGTTGTTCACACGTTTCTTGTTGAAAATATAAAAACTCCCTCATTCCAGTCGAGAGAAACAGGTCTACCTTTCGTGACGTCACAGCCACTTCCTGTTCGAGCGCTCAGGCCTTGTATTCTAGGGGGTGTTGCGTAAGGCCAGATGCAAACTTGGAAGAACATCGCCGGCAAACTTTGGCGAATAAGTGACGTCAGAAAACGTCACAAAATAGGTGTTCCAAGAGAATTTTTAAGTTTTCTAGAAAGTTAAATATATCTGGCAACAAAGTAAATTATTTACCTTTTTCTTTTGTTTTTTTCTTTTTTTCTCCTTTCGAAATTATGTTTGTGATTAACTTTTATCAATATTTTTATGATGAAGATTAATTTATGAAAATTCTTCGCATAGATCATTAAAAATAATTTTTTGAATATTAAATATTATCTTTTTATTAAATTATTCATTAAAAATTAAATTATTTATTAATGATGATAAAATAAATTTTACAATCAAAATAATAAAATTTATTTTTACTATTAAAATAATAAAATTTATTTTAAACAAAAAATAAAAAAAAATTATTTTATAAAAATTGACATTTCTATAAAGTTTTAGAAAAATTATTAATTTCATGAAATTATAAAGATCGAATATATCTGTAGGATTCAAAAGATAAAACTCCTTTTCACAAATATAAAAAATGTTCTATTCCAGAAAATAAGTCATATGTTTCACAAAACATTTGAAAAATCTGAGATGGGTTACAATTTGTATTAATACTAAACATGGATTTTTTTATGAGAAGGAAATAAATTGAAATTGAAAATCTTATTTTTTTTATATTTAAATATATCTTTAATTTATATTTAGATAAAATACACAGAAGAAGATATTCTGCACATTTAAATATATACTGTATTTAATATTATTGAAAACATTAATTCTTGTGTTAAATATGTATAAATGAAACAGTAATTTTGCTGCATATTTTATGTTGCTCAGGTTGCTTAAATGTAATAGATTTTTAATAAAATAAATTCAATATTAAATTTTTAAAAAAAAATGGAATCAAAGTAATATTTGTTAACAATTCATGTATATGTTGCTGAGCCAAATTAAGTTTAAATATAAAGATACAATAATGTAAACATTTTTTGATTGAGGATTAAGGTCGTAGAAAGCATTCATTAAAGTCAGTATGTGTAACTAAAATTTATAATTTATTTTTGATTATACAACTAAAAGTATAGGATATATATATATATATATATATATATATATATATATATATATATATATATATATATATATATATACACACACACACAGACGCATAAAGAATTAATTATTGCAGAATTAGTTTAGATTTTTAAACATTCAGAAATACATTTTTTTTTCATTAAATAATTCACATGAAAAATATTTTAATACCATTTGAATCGTGTTGATAATTTTCTTGCCATTTATTTAAATTATTATAGTTATTTTTATTTAAAGATTTATAATTATTATAAAGAATTATTTCAAATATATTTATTTTAAAAAATATAATTATATCATATTCAAAACAATTATGTAATTCAATGAGTTTGATTAAATTTAGATATTGAAATCTACACTAGCTTTGTTAAATAATGATAATTTTCAATATTTCTATAAAATAATCAAAATATTAAAAAAATGTCAAGAAATAGCACATTCTGAGTTTCAATATAAATAAATTATAAATATCAGATGTATCGATAAACAGTCATAATTTTATAAAACTGATATTGCTCATTAGTCAAAAGTATTTAAATAATTCAATATGATGTAAATAGTTTCGTTGGTTTAATTTAACAACGACGTCATTATGTCTTCATGAATTCACGAAGAATTCTCCAAGCACCAAATTCTTCTAGTAGTTTGCGCCGGGTATATAGAACTGACTGCACCTTGCTGAAGAAAGGTGTTCGAAGAATAAAAAGTCAAAATATATAAACTCATATATGTATAAGAAAAAAAAAAAAAATTTATTGTTAACTATGTTTTATTTACATTTATATAAACGTAATTGCACCCAATCACACAATTATTATTAAATATCATACTCTGTTTTAAAAAATTCTTTTAGTACGTTTTAATATTTTTCAAAGAAAAGGAAAAATTTAATTTTACTTTAAACAATATAAAACATAAGCTTCAAAATATTATCGGTAAAATGATATGTATTAAAAACTACTAACTTAATTAGAATTAGTGAGAAAATTCTCAAACATTTAATATAAGATATAAATAAAAAATAAACATTCTAGTAGACAAAGATTTGAGCAACTTCATAGCAAATAAAGAAAAATTTAACCAACAAATGTATGAAAAATACTAAATTAATTAAAAATCAAGTTTTTACCCTGTATAGTGGATAAAAACTGAGCAACTAGAGAAAGAATTCAGTATAGATAAGCCTCGTCTATAAAATACATCCATAAAAACTACCTAGTATAGAGTAGTGAGTAGGAATACATCCAAATTTTTTTCGTCCATGAATCATCCAATGCCGACATCTCGTAAATGTATAATGGACGTAAAATGGGTAGTTATTCGACGTGTCATGGATCTAAACTGGACCAAAATAAGACATCCACTGGATTAGAGTACACCCCCCCCCCCAGATGATGTCATATCGACGTCTACTGGACTTTGCGAGGTTACTACTGTCAATATTTTGAAATAAAAGCCAAAAACAGAATTTGAATGTAATACCATAGCTATATATATTACGGGGAACTAATTTTCCAGTTTTCCTTGTAATATGTATCACTAAATTTGCTTTACATAATTGCTAATTGCTAATTTAATCTACATAATTGTAATTAGCTTTACATAATTGCTAATTACATAATTGCTTTTCGGATACATTAAACCTTTTTTTTGTATAGTCTTTATTTAAAACAGTCATACTCACTTTGTGACCAAGAGTTGGCCAGTTTGCAGGATATTCAAAGTCAACATGGAAAAAAAAAAATTTCATCGTGACAATCTCTTCCACCGAATTCGCATGGTAAATTAGATAATTTTTAACTTCAGATTCGTTTCATACCTGTTTGGCTCATCATTCCTTTCCTTTCAGTAACTTCATCTAAGGTAGCTAATGTTCTTTGGCTAAATGATTTTTGTGTGTGTGTGTAATGGGTTTTGATGTTGATTCAACGTGAATATCATTTTCGTCCATATTATCAAAATTCCGCATTGCTACTTAGATTTAAAAGTTCAGTTATAAATATTAAGTATCTAATTTTTTTAAGGATAAACCATAACATACACTAAATAGAGAATAAAAATGTTTAATAAAAAAATAATGCTACGAAGGAAAAGTTAAAAAGAAATAAAATAATAAGTAACCTCTAGGATAACTTTTTTTGAGCAACTAGTGTAGATTAAGAAGGTTAGTAATTAGTATCTTCCTATCAAACGGAAAGGAGCAGTTTGTCCATATCATGGGTCAAAACTAAATGCTTGCCGAAGGATCCGTGTAGAATGACCCCAAACACTATCTAAGTCTTCCCACAGTTCATTTGTACGTCATTATAACAGCACTATAAATGAAATAAGCAGATAGTATATACTAGCACATTGCAAAAGTTAAGCACATAATAATAATGCCTTGTAAATATCCCCAGTACTTTCAACAGCATTACGTGAAACTCTTCCTTTTAAAATATCTTTTTAAAGTCGCGCTGTTCTATTGTAGTATCTTTTACAATTGAACTCTTCTGAAATTCTAATGTTAATTTTTGCTTATGATTCTTAATCTTATATCAATTCTTCCTATCTTTTATTGTATTGTTATTTGTTTTAATGTATCACCTGTCAAATTTGTAAAAGACATCATGGTTAGAATTGCTAATATTTGTACATGTAATCTAGATGATATCGAAAAGTGAATTGTCTAAAATTAAGCTTCCCAAAATTCTCACAAGACTGAATTAACACATGTCGTGGAAGAGCAGCAACAAATTGTTCAATTTCATAGAGGAATACAACCTCTAAAGTCTTAGCAACTGATGGAAGCCTCCACTCAGAGGGGTTTAAATTTGAATGCTTGCTTGAAACTCAATGTGAATTATTGATTGAACAAAAGTTACAACAGTGCAAGGAAAGAGACAAGATGATCAGAAAAGAAATCCATGATTTTGAAAAAAAGTTACAAGTTGAGGGGAGGCAAGCTAATAGTATAGTAATAGTAGTACATCATTGTATAATATTACCATCATTATATATATACATACATACATATATATATATATATATATATATATATATATATATATATATATATATATATATATATATATATATATATATATATATATATATATATATATATATATATATATATATATATATATATATATATATATATATATAAAAACTATTAGTATTATCTATACAAAACTTACACTATAGAAGTTTTTGATACTTAAAAAACTATATGATCTTTGATGACTCCAGTTGAAATGAAATTCAAAATGAAATAAATTAGAGTTAATATATAAAGTTAGAATATAATTATAAAGTTTTAAGTGTTAAATTTAAAAGATTTTGTACTTTTAAAACTTAACGTCAATAAAATTAACAATAGTTATAGATTAAGAAATAAAATCATTGATTTGTATATAGGTAAAAAAAAAAAAAAAAAAAATACGAGGGAATTAACAGAAACAGGTCGAAATTTCTTATGTTTTACTATGAATGAAGCAGAAGAAAAGCGACATGAGTTGAATCAAAAATAAGAAGGTATAAATCTAGAAAATATACTATTATAATAACAACACTTGTGGAAGTAGTAGATGGGGTTTAAGGATATATTAATTGGGTTGTCTTTTGTAGCTACAAGTGGAATGGATAATTTGGAGTTACATTTGGCAGCTTATTGCAAGAAGGGTATCTAGCAACAAGTTCTTTTAATGGAATTTGAATATTGAACTTTGCTAAATGCCAGAATTTGTAACTCACTTTTAAAGTAAGTACCAATAAGGAATATTTTTGTAGGATTTTTTATTCTCTTTCAAAATTTTATTGCTTTAATTTATATACATCCGTTAATAAGCATTTAGTATTTAATTTTAATTAGCTATACACACACAAACACACACACATATATATATATTCCATTCCTTTCGAAAATCTTGTACTTGTGCTCTTTCTTTAGAAATCTGAACGAAATTACGCATTTTCTTTCTATTTACCATAATTATCAAATTTTTAGAGATACGTTTGCTTGGATAATACATGCTCTCTATAGTTTTATCTGCCATCCTTTGTTGTTTGGTGTATGAGATGCATTTGACTCTACACATGTATATAAATGTAATAAAATTTAATATCTTTAACTTCCAGTAATGGGGCAAAATCATACTTCTCATTACCCAATTTTTAAATATTTTGCATGATTCATGAAGATTTTTGAAGCGCGGTATTGGTTTCAACCAACCTATGAGAATACAATTAAACTCATATTAAATTGTTGAAATATAATAAAAACTTACACGTTTTGTAATATCTCAAAGACTGAATGAAAGTCTTATAAGATGCTTGAGTCCCTATTAGATTTATTTCATCAAGTAATGAAAGCTTAGTCTTTCTTAAAATGTTTTTGTTCTCGACAGAAAAGCTTAATTCTTTTGGCTTTTTTTTTCGGCTGTGAAAAAGGAAAAGCAATCGTCTTAAAGAACAAAAAAAGACTAATAAAAATGCTTCTATTGCGAGAAAAAAGCTGTGCAATAATTAAATATATAAATACTGCAGTATAATAGTGTAAAGATAATTTTGATCTGGAGGTAGAAGCCTTGTGATTTTGATAATGCTTATAGAATTAAGCCATTGTGAGTCGCAACTTGACAGAAACAAATAGGTATTCAGAATTAATTTTGCATACAGAGTGTGCAGCCAAAAATAAAAAAGTGCTCAATTTTTCCAAAGCATTGTATCTTACAATTACCAGATTTAATATTATTGAAAATGTATGGCGCAGATTTAGATTAAGGTACAATTATAAAAGTAAATGAAAAATATTAGACAAAATCGCCAAAAAATATGGAATTTCACAAAGAACAGCTTCTTTACAATCTTAAAAACTCTTTGAAAAAGGAAACAGTACCTGTAAAAGTGCTTTCTCTCGAAAATATTGTAGAGAAACAAAGCATACTAAACTGTTAAAAGTTTTGCTTGCTTGATTGAGAAAAATAAGAAAAGAATGCACATTCTTGACGATAATATCATTCAAAAGAATCTATCTACTTTGATATGGTTGTGTGAATATGTGCATAAAAGATTTTAAAACATCAGATGGGTGTCTTCAAAAATTTAAAACTAAATAAGAGATGAGTATTAAAAAATTATGAGATGACAGTGAATACAATTGCGGAAATCGAATGAGGAGATGAAGCATTGAAAACACAAATTTCTGAGTACGAAGTTTCTGAGAATGTTTTTAAAGCAGACGAGAAAGATTTGTTCTTTAAGATCTCATCTCAAAGAACATTTAGTTTTAAAGGCAATAAGTGTTATCGGGTAAAAAGTCGAAACAAAGAATTGCAGTGTTGATCGTTGCCAATATGAATGGAGCAAAAAGGTGCCTCTACTTTATATTTAAAGCCTAGATGTTTAAAAAATAGTCAAAAAGTACCAAGTATATATCATGCTAACATTAAAGCTTCGATGATTGTATGACATTCATGAAAATAGGCTGAAAGACGGAGTATTGTAAGGTTCTAATTGAGGATAACTGTAGTGCTCACATTGAAGTTCCGGAACTTGAATTGAGGGAAATTTCTTCCTCCTAATGCAACTTCTGCCTTACAGCCCATGGGCATAATCAGAAGAACCTATGGGCATAATTGGTGAATATGTTAATTATGGATGAAGGCATAATCAACAGCTTCAAGAAGGATTATGGGCTTAAAGATAAAGGGACATATGAAATTGACCTTCTAGAAGTAATGCATTTGACAATCAAGTTTTTTAATGTTATTGAAGGGAAGACAACATCTAGAGCATTTCAACATGCAAGCATTATCAAAGAAACCACCATAAGCTGTAAAAAGCCATGGTCGTTTACTTGACGACTTGAGCAACGGTGAATCATTTATGCATGAATTACTACAAACAACCCGTTTGCTGACTTAAATTTCTTTTGAGGATATTTTGCTATATATATATATATATGTATAACTTATTTAACTGATCAAGCTGTATTTTGTTCATTATATCTTTTGATTTTGCAAATAATTTTTAAATGCCGAAATTTTATTATATTATAAGAAAACGATATATTAAAATATTTTAATACATGAATATTATTTACTTGGATTTGATTCTGCAAAAGCTTTTCTACATATTGAAAGCTTATTAAAATAATAAGGCTACTAACACAAGTTTATAACAGAATACATAAAAAATCTTTATTTTTTCACAATTTACATTTATAATAAATGCATCTTTGATAACAATATAATAAATATACATGTATCAAGGAATGATTGCACACAGACTAGATGAATTGCATTTATCGACAGTGAAAACTTGAATTTTTCACTTGACTACAACACAAAGCATGATCACGTAAATCTCCCCAGCCACCATTTCCTTTTGGTGCTTTGAATGGTTTTCGAAAACTCTGGTGGACTGTTAAGGTTTCAGGAAAAAGATAAGAATTGGATGTACTTAGCACTTTCATGACTTTATGAACAACACGATCACTGCTACAGTCTTTTCCTCTGTGATGAACTCCACTAAAAATATATAAGTTTATATACATTTCACTGTGACAATCTTTTCAATTATATAAGCAAAATGCGACCTCATATCATAATTAATATATAAACTTTCATTACCATTTAAAAAATTTTTGAAATTGCATTTGCCAGAAAATGTTAACAGAAATGAAGCTAAATATTATAATTTCAATGATTAAAATCTGATAAATATAATTAGATTAGGAGAATATATACAAATAACCAATGAAAACGTTAATTAGAATTTATAAATTACATATATATAGGTGATTATTAAAATAATTGAAATACCTGTAAATAAAAATGACATTTTTGAATGCACTTTGTAAGCATTAAAATATAATAGTTTCCAGTTACTTTTTAAAATAGAAATGTATACATAGTATGTAGTAGCTTTATAAAAATTCTGTAAATCTTGAATTTTTTTCAGAAGCGTACAATGTCGGATCTCTAAGATTCTCAGAGGCCAAACAGTAGGAGGGAGTCCAGATGGAGTGAGTGAGATCGAAACATCCAGCTTTTAGGCGAAGGCACGACGTCTAAAGTCATGACAGCATACACACAGCTCAGCCAAACAAGAAAATCGAAAAGACAAAATGGTAAACAGAAAGATCATTAGTTAAAAAAATCGACGGCTGCGGAAGTGGATTGTAAAGTTTAAAAAACGAACAACTGAAAGTTGAAGTGAAAGCAGAGTTCATCTGGATTCTCCAGCGTCAATGACTACAGTTAGAAAACACCTTCACAAGCAGAACATTTATAACAGAGCAATAATTCCAAAGCCATTTGTCCAAACCATCCACATTCCAAACTACATTGGTGTCACACTCACGAAACTTGGTCGATTGATAAGTGGAAGAAAGTAATAAAGTTTGAAGAATTGTTTTTCACCCGTTCCCCTACAAAAAACGGTTGCATGCTTGGAGGATGATATTAGTTTTTTTGAGGAGACAATTAGGATACTATATGTTTGGAGGAGACAATTAGATTCATACCAAAAATCTAATCCTAATTGTCTCCTTCCAACTGTCAAAAAAAACGAGGTGAAACTGCCATGATATAGGCAGCTATGCCGTGGTTTTCTGCGGGATCAATCATAACACTAAAAGAAAAAATCACCAGGGAGAAGTATACGGAAATTTAAGCTAACCAAGATCATCCTATCACGCAAACTTTGTTTTCTGCAGATGAAATTTTCCAGGATGATAATACACACATCCATGCAATGGAACTTGTTCAATCAAAATTTGATGAACACGAAGAGGAAGTTAAAAATTTACCATGGCCCGAAGTCACCTCCACCTCGACATAAGGGAATCGTTATGGTTTATTTTAGAGTGTTTTAATAAGGAATCGGTGTCCTCCACCGGCCACCTTTCAAAGATCTTCCACAATATTTCCTTGAACAATGGTACAATATTCCTCTAAACACTATTCAGCACATGTATAAATCGATTCTGAAGTGAATCCAAGCTGTATTTCATGTCAAAGACAGAAATACCCAATGCTAATAAGGAATTGTTTATACATCTAAGGTGTTTCCCTTTTGATTAACATCTATATTTAAAAATGCATTTATTCAGAACAAAATTGCATGATTGGTTGAACATGATCAGTTAAAATTTCCCTATACTTCCCATATGCAGAAATATATTTCTAATTTAAAATAAAAATTCTTCCACGACACACTTTTTAGCTGAATAAATATATTTTTTTAAGAAATATATATGAATTTTAAATCGTTATATTTAATTCTGCATAAAAAAATATAAAATTAGGAAAAGTGATGTGTGATGGTATGTACGCATTTTATATAACTTTCATTCAAGTAATTTTTCTGTAACTCATGTTAGATTTTGCTTAAATATTCTTCAATAGAAGATAAATTACAGAAAGAGTTTTAAGGGTCATTCTTACAAAAATTGCACATAAGTGATGTTTATTAAAATTTTAAAATGTTTAGCATTCTTTAAAGCTACTGTTCTGGGAGTGAGCCAAAAGTGCTACATTCTTAATGATAATTCATATGGATAGAACAAAGTATACAAATTTATATTTTATTTGCATTATTAAGAAATACTATTACACGGAATTCAAATACATTTCCCCCCTAGTCCTGTAGCTGCCTCAACGTGGCGAGGGGGTGTCACTGGGTGGAATAGGCGAAGTACGTAGGGAATGTTTACTCCTTGTAGGGCCACCCAAGGTGTGAAGGCTATTCCATTTTACCCAGCTAAAGTCTATAGACATCAGAGCGAAGTCAGTCCTCTACCTCTCGGGTCTCATGACTTACAGAGACTGCCCTTTTTCTCCACCCATGAGTCATGATGCCTGGGGTTGTCTCTAGAGGACCTATATAGGTCTCCCACGCTTGTTTTCGACTTTCTGAAAGCAAAGTGACTCGTGGATCTCGTCTAGTATATTCCTAGACATGGAGATTGGAAAGAAGAAGGACAGACATTTTTCCTGAAAAAAGTAAAGTTTTCCAAACCAGATAAAACTACTAAATATTTTTTTTTATTTGCATCATAGTAGAATTTCCCTGAAGGCTAAGAACTAATTATTAAATAATTTCACATTCATTTCTCTTAAATGGGAAAAGACTTGGCTATTGATTTGATTCAATTATTAAAATGATTTACGGTAAAGAGACATTTTTTTCTAAACGAGATAAATATTATGCAAGAGATGAGTACATATAAGAGAATGTAATCAAATTGCGTGAATTCAAAGACAACATGAAACAATGAATTGTAATGAACGAGTCCAAATTTAGAGTATCATTTTGCGATATTATTTTGAAAGAACTTAAAATAATGTTCCTTGGTATGACAATATTCCTTTATTATCAGCTCATTTTGTATTTCAAAATTGGACCAACGATGCTTTGATTAAAATAACTTAATTTTAAAGTTTTTTTTTTTTCAATTTTAGGTAAAAATATCAGCACACACCAAAAAATGTATGTATTTAATATAAGATTTTTTTACAAACCCAATAATTTTTTAAAAATCAGAGGCACATAACTAAAAATACAAGTACTGTGATAATTTAAAAAAAATTAATTCACATTCAGTGTTAAGTAAATTTTTTAATTGAAAGAATTATATACAATAGCCTTAAATAATTTTTGTGGTTGCAATACTTTAAATAGTTAAAATTTTTCTGGAATACAAAATTTTATTTTATTAATTTTTTACAGTATTTGTGCATGGGACACATGTAACTCCAACAAGAAAAATAATTTGAATTTTTATTTATATATAAAAAATATTTCAATTTTCCTCATTTAAAAAACAATGAGAAAAGTATCAATTACAGACAAGTAACAAATTGCATCACAATGTTAATTTTGAGCAAAGTCAACAAAATAATTGACCAAAAATTGAAATGTTTAGTTGCACATAATATATAAGTTCAGCATAAGTGAGTAATTCATTTTGAAATGGATAGAATTTCACAAAAACATATGTAAAATCATAAAAAAGATAAGTGAAAGCAACCATAAACTAGCCAAGTTTATACATCTACAAATGTTCCTTATGTGCTCCTTTAAGGCATAAAACAGATCCATGCAATAATCAAATTTATTCTATATATTTTGAAGGAACTAGTGTCCTTGAATTACACATACTATGACAAAACTCTTTATTTAGGTAGTGGGTATTTTTCATATTCTCTTCTAAAAGCACATTGCACAGCTATAACATTCAAACAACTAACATATTCAAAACACTAAAACTTTTCTTGCTTTTCATCCATTTTCGATCGGTACTAATTTTGTACTGCCTTACAAGATCGAAAAGATAATGGGCAAATTTTGCCTCCTGGTATACACAATGCAAACTTGGTGAGTTTGTATCTGTATCCACATATTACATATATGTGTGATTAGATAGTGTTACAAATTTATAAATAATTATTGTATATGTCTTAAAATATCTCAGACAGATCGGAAATACTCACATTTTGGGCAAAAATTGCGGTATTTAGACGTGTTATACGTTAAAAGCGGTTTTTGTAATGATTTGGTGACTTGGCGATGTTTTGGCGAGAAAACTTGGTGACATATTTTGGCGACTTGGCAAGAAATAGATACTTCTGCAAACATCCATCACCTAAGCCCTAGGACCAATATTTAGCGAGATAGCCTAGAAGCTTCCAGAACCTTGGCAAAATTAGTAGATTTCTCCGCCAAGTCAGGTATAAATACCGCAGCCCAACATACTTAGGAAGATTTTTGTACAGATAGTCAGTTTTGTGAAGACGATTAGTCGTGATTGCTAGTTTAGAGAAGCTGTTTTCTGCCTGAGGTATTTGAGACCTGTGATTGGAAGCTGTTACTTATCGTATCTGACGAATTGTAGCTGTATAATTGTGATTATTACAGCTGATATTTCTATTGGAATTTTTACGATTAAAAGTCTTTTGTTCGTCGAGTAGTTGCTTTCTTCATCTCTCAATCCACACGAACCTCGAAGCTCGGTACAACTGGTGTTAGAAGCGGGGTTGAAGAGTTGATGCAGCGTGTCACAAGAAAAATGGATATGGATTGAATGAAAAGTCTTCTCGAAAAATTAACGGAGCAGATGGCTGCGATGAAAGCTGGACAAGAAGAGATTAAAACCGAGATGACGAAAGAGATAAAATCTGGGAAGGAGCTTAAAAAGGAACTTAAGAAGTACATTATAAGTGTTAAAGAAGAATTCTCCAACATCATTCAAGAGAAGATGAATGCAGTGGAAGCTAAGGTAACTTCAATTGAAACTAAGGTTTTGGAGATCGAAGAAAACGTTGAAGAAGCATTAGACAATGTGAATAAGGAGACTGAAAGCTTGAAGAAACAAATGTCAAACAGACATGAGGAACCTAATGTGGCATTTATGCCTTCACCAGCCATGATAAAACTCTAAACATTCGATGGAAAATCATCCTGGCAGGAATAAAAGACCCAGTTTATGATGGTAGCGGAAGCTAATGGATGGAATCCCCGGGCCCAAGCTTTTCACCTGGCGGCTTCTTTAAGAGGACACGCGGCCGATATTCTCAAGACGCTTCCGGAAGAGCAGAGGCACGATTTCCAAGCCCTATCGAGTGTGCTTGAGCTGCGGTTTGGAGAAAAGTGCAGTAAAGAATATAGTAGACTACAGTTAAAATCCCGCTATCAAAAAGCGGATGCAAGTCTGCAAGAATTGTCTGCCAATATTCAGCGACTTTCCCATTTAGGATTTTCGGACTGCCCAGCTAAGACACGTCAAGATTTGGCTCTCCATCACTTCATCGATAGGGTGCGGGATCCGGAGATACAGAAAGCACTTAGACTCGCCGATGTCAAAGATATCGGATCTGCTCTTGTCTACGGACTTAAGATAGAGGCTGCCCAGCAGGCCGCGCGTAAAGACCGGCACTCAATCAGAGCCGTCTCTGCTACTGATACAGACTATGATCTAATAAAACGAATTGAAGCTCTGCAGCGAAAAGTCCGTAGCTTAGTACTGAGTAAAGGTGGTAGAAACACGAAAATTCAGTGTTGGACTAGCGGTGCAGTTGGACACGTCCGTAGAGACTGCTCGAAACCAAAAGGCGGTGGAAACATCACAGCAGGGAATTTAATATGTGAGAATCTCGCGGGGCGGAGATGTCCAATGAGTCAGAAGCCCCATTTTAAATTGTTTCACATTTCTTCCGTAAGTGGCGGAGACAACGGACTTTTCGTTATGGGACATGTCAACGAAGTTCCCTGCAGAATGATAATGGATACTGGAGCCAACGTAACCATCATTAAGACAGATCTGGCTCGCAAACTTGGTGAGAAACTCATCTGGACGCCGCCTTGCATTACCCTCCAAACTGTGACTGGTGATACGATTAAAGTGCATGGAAAAGTCAATCTAAACATTGCATTTGGTAATGCCGTGTACCATCATATGGCATATGTCGCTGATATAAATGACGAATTTATTCTCGGATTGGATTTCCTCAAAGAAAACCATTTCAAGTTAGATTTTAAAAATAATGAACTACACTCGTGTTCTGAAGACAGCGATTTTTAAGACGAAATATTCAGATATTAAAACAGTCTATCATATAACTGCAAACAGTGAAGCAACATTACCTCCAAGAACTGAGATGATAGTTTCCGGAGCTCTTTCAGAAGATAATAATTTTCACTATGAATTGATTGAATATCCAGATTCTGAAAATAGCGTTAAAGGAGTACTAGTGGCTTCTTCACTCGTCGACCTTTCACGGAATGCAATCCCGGTAAGAGGTGCTAATCTAAGCGATAAGGCAAAACTAATAAAAGAAGGAGAAGTGCTGGCGACTTGTACTCCAGTGACCTGTATAAACTGAAATTGTCAAGTCACACTGTCTGAGTCTCCTGACACTTTAATTAATAAACTCCTTCAGAGTGTAGAGTTAGATGATAAACAGAGGAATTCTGCAAGAAATCAATTATTAGAATTCGGAGATCTCTTTTCCAAGTAATCAGATGAGGTAGGGCGAACCAAAATAACGCAGCACCAAATAGATACAGGAAATCATCCACCCATTAAACAACATCCGAGAAGACTACCATTCGCTAAGCAGGAAGAGGTGGATAATCTTCTGATGGAAATGCAGCAGAATGACATTATTGAGCCATCAGAGAGTCCTTGGTCTTCACCTATTGTTTTGGTTCGGAAGAAAGATGGTTCTACCCGATTCTGTGTTGACTATCGTCGATTAAACAACATCACTAAAAAAGATAGTTACCCTCTTCCTAGCATTGACGATACACTTGATGCTTTATCCGGAAATCAATGGTTTTCGACTTTGGATCTCAAGAGTGGTTACTGGCAAGTAGAGATACATCCTGAGGATCGGGAAAAGACTGCGTTCACCACAGGACAAGGACTTTGGCAGTTCAAGGTTATGCCATTTGGGCTTTGCATTGCACCTGCAACGTTTGAACGCCTGATGGAGACAGTATTACGAGGACTTTCCTACGAAGCCTGTTTGGTATATTTGGATGATATTATCATTGTAGGGCGCACATTCGAAGACCATCTAAGAAACATCCGAAAAGTGATGGAAAAATTAAAAATGGCCAACCTGAAGCTGAATCCTTGCACATGTAATTTATTTCGACGTTAAGTAAGCTATCTGGGACACATTATCTCTGCTGAAAGTGTAAGAACAGATCCTGAAAAGATCTCTGCAGTTAAGAACTGGAGTCGTCCAGAAGATGTCCACCAATTAAGAAGTTTCCTTGGACTATGCACGTATTACAGGAAATTTGTTAAGGGTTTTTCAAGTATTGCCAAACCCCTTCACAAGTTGACAGAAGTTAAACAGAGATTTTTATGGACAGATGAATGTGAGAAAGCTTTTAAGCAACTTAAGGAGGCGTTGACATCTTCGCCCGTTTTTGCATATCCCCAGCCCGGAAAATTATTCATTTTAGACACAGATGCCAGGAACAAAAATATCGGAGCTGTTTTGTCGCAGGAAATTGATGATAAAGAATATGTCATTGCTTATTGGAGTAAATGTTTGTCGAAATTGGAGCGAAATTATTGTACAACCAGGAAGGAATTGCTGGCAATCGTTAAAGCAATAGAACATTTCCACCATTATCTCTATGGAAGAAAGTTCTTGCTTCGGACAGATCACGCATCCTTAACCTGGCTTTTAAATTTTAAAAATCCGGAAGAACTGGTAGCCAGATGGATTCAGCGAATCCAGGAATTTGACTTTGAAATACGTCATCGCAACGACACTTTTTATGGAAATGCTGATGCTTTATCAAGGAGACCGTGTAATGGAAGCTGCCGATATTGTTGTAGAGTAGAGAAGAACTATCAATTAGTAAATCCTTCAGTACGCCAAGTTACTGTTTCACCGCCATCGAAACCGGATCCATGGAGTGATGAAGGACTTAGAGAAGCCCAAAAAGAAGACCCAGATATAAATCCAATTTTTGAATTAAAAGAATATTCCAGTATGAGACCAAGTTGGCAGGACATTTCCACCTACAGTCCTGCTACTAAACAATATTGGCTCTTTGGGACTCACTCCATATTAGAAATGGCATGTTATATAGGAAATGGGAGTCTGATGATGGACGTAATTTCAAATGGCAGCTTGTTCTTCCAAAATCAAGAATTTCAGATGTTTTGAAAGAATTGCACAGTAGCTCAACTGGTGGCCGATTCGGAGTAATGAAGACTCTACAGAAAAATCGAGAACGTTTCTATTGGAGCAAAACTAGACAAGATGTAGAGAAATGGTGCCAATCTTGTGATGATTGTGCGGCAAGTAAGGGTCCAAAGAAACGTAGCCGAGGAAGGTTGCAGCGGTAGTAGGAGCACCTTTTGAGCGGATAGCATTGGACATTTTGGGTCTTTTACCACGATCTTCAAATGGCAAAAAATACATCCTAGTTGTCATGGACTACTTTACTAAGTGGCCTGAAGCACTTTCAATCCCTGATCAAGAAGCGACTACAGTAGCCGAGGTTCTAGTGCAGCAATGGGTTTCCAGATTCGGCGCACCCTTACAAATTCATTCAGATCAAGGGACAAATTTCACCTCTGCTGTGTTTAAAGGAATGTGTCAAATTCTCGGAATAGACAAAACGCAGATCACGCCATTATACCCGTAATCGGACGGCATGGTAGAGAGGTTTAACCGTACCATCTTAAATAATCTCTCACTTATGGTTTCCAGAAATCAGCAAGATTGGGGTTTGAAGCTACCGCTGTTTCTGCTTCATATCGCAGTGCAGTCCATGAGACTACCGGATACACCCCATCACAAATGCTCTTCGGTCGCGAACTTCATCTCCCTTGTGATCTTCAGTTTGGTCGTCCACCGGATACATCTTCATCACCAGAGGAATACCTTTGAGACCTTCAGGCACGTCTTGAAGATGTGCATAAGTTTGCTCGATACCGAATCAACCTGACGACCGAAAGAATGAAGACAAGGTATGACACAAGAGCGACAGGACATGACTTTCAGGAAGGTGATAAAGTTTGGTTGTGGAACCCGATTCGACGTAAAGGACTTTCTCCAAAGTTGCAAGCCAACTGGGAAGGTCCCTGCACAGTCCTTAAAAGACTGAATGACGTCGTGTTTCGTATAAGGAAATCATCTTCTTCAAAACCAAAGGTAGTACATTATGATAGATTAGCTCCTTATCGTAATGTAAAGTAAAAATTAGTATACCATAATCTCTTTGTAAATAGTATAGATAATTTTAATATTTTCTATTTTTCTGTATTTGTATTTTTAATGGTTTGTATATGTAATGTGTTCTGTATCCTCTTAAAATATAAATTCGTTTATATTAAATTTGGCCTCCTATCAGGGGATTGTACTGCCCAGGACGTGCAGTCCTTGAGAGGGGGTAATGTTACAAATTTATAAATAATTATTGTATATGTCGTAAAATATCTCAGACAGATCGGAAATACTCACATTTTGGGCAAAAATTGCGGTATTTAGACGTGTTATACGTTAAAAGCTGTTTTTGTAATGATTTGGTGACTTTGCAATGTTTTGGCGAGAAAACGTGGCGACCTTTTTGGCGACTTGGCGAGAAATAGATACTTTTGGAAACATCCATCACCTAAGCTCTAGGACCAATATTTAGCGAGATAGTCTAGAAGCTTCCAGAACCTTGGCTAAATTAGTAGATTTCTCCGCCAAGTCAGGTATAAATACCGCAGCTCAACATAGTTAGGAAAGTTTTTGTACAGACAGTCAGTTTTGTGAAGACGATTAATCGTGATTGCTAGTTTAGAGAAGCTGTTCTCTGCCTGAGGTATTTGAGACCTGTAATTGGAAGCTGTTACTTATCGTATCTGTCGAATTGTAGCTGTATAATTGTGATTATTACAGCTGGTATTTCTAATGGAATTTTTACGAATAAAAGTCTTTTGTTCGTCGAGTAGTTGCTTTCTTCAACTCTCAATCCACACGAACCCCGAAGCTTCGGTACAATAGTTTTGAAAATATAGCCTTTCCAAAATGAGAATGAATCATTTATAAATGAATTCCTGTACTTCAAAAATAACCTAGATTTAGTTCGGTTTCGATTAGGTATTGACTCTTTACAGAAACGAAATCAACATAAATGTTTAAACATTCCAGAATATCTTTCCTGTTTTAGATAGATGTTTATTCAATTTTTCGGGCACAATCTTTTCAAAAGAAAAAAAATAAGTCGAGAAAACTTGAATCTGTGGCATTTTTGTAACTCAGCAATTAGATGTCGCAAAGAATCTTTTAAAACAATGAATTTGGACTAGAAAGGAAAATCTAGCACACATTCTTGCCTACTACACTATATTCATTTTGCCAATTACTTTCAAAAGTACCCTCTATTTCAACTAACATTTCATTATAAAATCTGCTTATTTTGTGGTGACCTCAATCCTTTTTTCCCACCTACCATATATTTTAATAACAAAACCAAATAGTGTTGGCTGATATGGTACAACTTTAATAACTTCTTTTCTCATTGTGAAAGCCAAATTTTGAGGTTCGGTTTGGTGCTTTACATTCACTTTTTAGCCATTAGGACTGATTCGATTAATCTCTTCCGGATTCCACGTCTTTGAAAATATCCATACTGACCACCCACTAGCTAAATTGAGGATCAAAATGTTGATTATATTAATTTACCGCCTTAGCTTATAATAATCAAAACCTTTATCTCCAGATGCAAAAAATTATAAACGATTATTTGTAGAGTTCCATAATTCTGTAGACGCACTTTTCCTAATGTGTTATGTTATGCAAAATTTTTGGGGAATAATTATAAAATAATAAATAATACAGTTTTATATGTATTGAATTTATTCATATGTAAAATGTAATACCTAGAAACCATGTTTAATATTATGCACAGTTCTAGATTCTATTCTTCTTAATTTCAACACATTTTATTCGATGACATAGATATTCTAAAATTCAATCAAGGCTACTTACCATTCTCCAATATGAAATACACGAGGAGCAATGGCTATCATAGCAGTTAATGGGGAGGGTAAGCAGGTAGCACTGACATGCTGCAATGACCAGTCCCAATTATAGTCATCAAAGGAACAAAATGCCTGTTAATGCATGTTAAATGTCAGATTTATTAAGTTATTTGCTTCAGAAGTTTAATGATATAAT
Organism: Latrodectus elegans; assembly: GCA_030067965.1. Classification (NCBI taxonomy): domain Eukaryota; kingdom Metazoa; phylum Arthropoda; class Arachnida; order Araneae; family Theridiidae; genus Latrodectus; species Latrodectus elegans. The sequence goes on along the minus strand of CM057817.1, from coordinate 5,770,306 downwards.
TTATTATTTACAGTGAAATTCAGTAAATTAAATGTGTGAAAAATAACCAGTAGTAGTATGTGCAGAAATAAATATAATGTGGTAATGAATGATTCTCTCATGTAATGCTTCCAAATTTAATTTTTAAAACTGTTTAGTAATTTTATGTCCTTTTTTGTACATGAGGGACAATCTAATTAAAATCTACAATAGATTCTAAACAAAACAGTAAAATAACAGATTTTTTAAAATATTTATTTCATAACTAAAATTTAATAGTAAAATTTCATAATTATTATTTAATTTTAAATAAAATATATTTGATATTCTGAGGCTGCTGAAATTCAGTAATGGTTCGTTTGTCGCTCAATTTGTTATTTTTACACACGAGGGCCACTTAGAATGTCACAATTTAAAATGTATTTTGAACCACTACTAATATCCAATCCCAAAGTAGGATTCAAACCCACAAACTGTTTAACTGAAAGCAAGAGAAATTTTGGCCGGTGGGCAGAGAATATCTAAATTTTGGACGGATGACAGAGGTAAACTAATTCACTTAGAAGTGAATTAGTTACTCAGCATTAGTGTAAAATCATTTGTATACTAAAACATAACACAATACTATTTTTTTCATGCTTTGATGTTCATAATACCAAACTGATCCCTTCCTCAAATGAACTTAATAAAAACTATTTACAGTATAGGTAAACTTTATAAGCATTACTTATACTAAAAAAAAACTGACATGATTTAATGTTACTTACAAAAAGTCATTTGTTAAAAAAATAAAGTTAATACTAGGTATATATAAATATTTGCATTACCGATTCAATATAATAGTAGAATTTTAATGATAGAATTTAATATATAATAATAGTATACATTAAATTACTAAAATAATAATAAATGTGTAATGGTTAAAATTAAAAAAAACACAAAATTCCTCAAAAATATGAGAACAAGTAAAAAGTTGCAAAATTATTTAAAAATTTTGCTGCATAGAAAAATTGAGAATTTATATTGCATGAGCTAAAAACAAAAAATATTTGAAATAAGCCTCTGTTTGCATATTCATTTTTTAACTTCATTCAAAATTTGAACTATCTTTGAAACTTTTTTTATATTAACATAACCCACAATATGAAATTATAAAGAACAATGGAATAGTTAAAACTTTCTTTCATCAATACAAGTATAAATAAATATTTTAAATAAATGCTGAGTAATGTATAAAAGAGAATCAATATTGAAATAAAATATTTGCTTTTTCGATTGAATAAGAGGAGCTATACTTCATAACATTCCATATATTGTGGACAGTAAATTGACAAATAAGTTAATCTTAGTCATCAGATAATTCAGAATTTTATTAGATTGTTTTTGAAGGATTTTCACCAGATAAAAAAAAGCATGCGGTTTTAATAAAACAAAATATTTCACATTCCAGTACATTAAAAACAATATTTTCGTAAGTTATGAAATAATTGGTAGTACTTTTTGCACATGAGGGCTTATTGAGATGATACCTATAGTTTAAAGCACTCCACATCACTACAAACATACAAATAGGGAACTGAAGGCTAAAATTCTAACCATTTAGATATCAGCTTGGCTTATAATAATAATAGAATGCTAGTGTAATACAATTTCATTGAGCGAAACAGAATTAACAGATTAACTACTGTTCCAAAAGATCAATATATACTTTACTTCTGTCTGTGAGACCATGATAAACTACAAGTTGCATTCAAAAATCAAACCCTGTGGATTTACACTAATGTAACCAACAATAAAAAGTAGTCGATATAGAACAGCGTAATAAAACTTATCAAAAAAATTGAACGATAGTGATAAGGAAAAACAAACGATGTTTACAGAAAATATTCAAATTTCTTCCATATGCACACACGTCACGACATTACCGGTTAGTTGGATTTCGTAGCACACAAGTTCTAAGAAGATAAACTGTACAATCTTACACAAAAAAAAAAAAGTTTTTTCTTTTAAATTGCAAACAAGGTTAAAAACTAATTGAAAATAAAATAAATTTTACTAAAAATTCAAACACAATTAAAATTTAAAATGAAATATATTGAACTGTAAAATGCAATGTGTGTGTGTGTGCATATAAAATTGATTACATGTAATATACAAATTTAAAAATGAATTGTAGATTAATGTAAATAAAATATATACAACCAACTGCCCTTACAAAGAAAAATGAAGTGGCTCTCAAGTAAATCAAACAATTTAAAATATCTCTTTTAAAAAAAAAGTTAGAAAAAGATTAAAAGACTCTCAACATGAAAATAAAATATCATGAACAGTCTATGTGTGTGTGTGTGGTTTGATTCAATAGACGTTTCACACCATGGGTTTAAATCATAAAAAAACAAATGTTTGAATGTGGAATATGATGTGAAGATAAGTTAAGCTAATATCAGAGTTTCGTAGCGGTAAAACTGATAACAAAGTAACCGATTAAAAAGTATGTAATTTCTCGGAAATTTTCATGCTGTATGATTCTTACCAAAAAGAATAAATACCCAATTTCGTTTTCTGTCACCAGAAAGCTAGCTGATTCGATGCAATCTTAGCATCTGCATTAGCATTCTCATCAAGACTTACGTGATTTGAGATCCACCTGGAAATTATCTCACATGCCTGCAAGCAAGATGCTTGGCACAATAGGATGACAGGAAAAACAATATATTTTTAAAGTTTCAAAAACTCTATACACACTGTATACACATGCTGAACACCATGATATATTGCCATAGGTTCAGCAGTGAAGATGGAGAAAGATGTCTGGAGGCTGTAGCTAAAAGTAATTTTGCAATAAAGACATCATATCTACAAATCTCGTTATTTTAAATCCACCAGAGAATATTCGCGTATTCAAAGTGAACTGAGAAAAATGTAATGACTATATCTGTTGAAAAATAGTAGGGGTTGAGTTTGATTCTTTTCTGTATTGAGCAAAGGAGTGAATTATGATTATATATGGATCATACCAAGATGCAATGTAATAAGATATTTATTTTACGGGAAGAACATCACATAAGTTCGATTTAATTCGAGTGAGAAAAATCGGAGCAGTATGTGGGTGAACATGACATAATCTTTTAAGAACGGGAGTAAGAATCATGGAAGATAACGGCTGCAGTGATCTTACAAAAGTGAATGAAACAGGTGCATTCGTCCAAGTCTTATAGCAGAGTTTACAAATCACCTATTGGCTCTAGATGGGGGGTTGTGAAATGCTCCAGAACATATTTTCAAACCAGAATGATGAAAAGTCCTTAAAATTAATGATTGGCAAACTCAAAGTGATGTGCAATCTACGCTCCAAAACATATTTAAAAGCGCTTTGATGATATTAAGTGATTAATCGCGCTTTTACTGCAGATGTAAAACCTAAGAAAGAAAGGTTAACTCTCTATCGACGATAGATCTCTCTATCACTCCTAGGAAATTCTACATCATTGACAACAGATATAAATGGGTTGTGGAAGTAAATACCACCTTCAACACATTAGTTTTCCTGCAGAAATTAACAGAGTTGTTCTTGTTGAGAGATAATGTACGGCGATTTTCAGTGCAACATAAAAAGGATTTGAAATATGATATGAAGACGTTAACGGCTGAGAGTTTATTATAGAATAGCCTTTTTAAATATACTTAAGTTATTCCATGGGCATTAACAAGATTTTTAAATGAATATTTAACACTGAAGTGATAAACATGTGTATAACAAAACGAAAATTATAGTCTAATGACCTTAAATATTACTTAGGGCAAAGCATCAGACAAAATGATGCTTAAAATTAGAAACAGTTAAACTAATAATCTTTAAAGTATATTTTAAGCAAGTTAACAAAAGTAACAATTTTACAGCTGTTACAAAGAAAATTATCACTGTGTTAAAAATTCTAATCGTAGTCTAAAAAAAGCGAAACTTTTCTCCAAATTAAGCATATTAACTACAGACCACCTAAAATAAACGGAACTTTTGAATATACTTATTTTGAAATTCAATTGTTAGCGGTCAAATATACTTAAACTTATCACTTTACTTTTGTACACAATTGAAGGATCGTTACTTGTTTTTAGTAACTGAATCAGTCGCAGTGGATAAATATATATATGTATAGGAACTTAATCAAAAACAAATATCGATTGTAAAAATGCTATTTTTAGGAAATATTTAACTTATAATCTTGAATTATAATTCTGTACTGTATCGCTATAAATAACAAATGTTAAAATCATTATTATACAAAATCATTCATTTCTTACTTAACATAATCTTACTCTATGTACTGATATCAATTTTTTTAATAATTTAGAATCTTAAAAATTATCCAATATTTAAAGGATAAATTTTTATTCCGCTGAATTATTTTCTATAATATTATAAGATCATTTAAGTAATTCATGCGTGTGTGGGAAGGAGGGGGGGGGGTTAAATATTGATAATCATAAAATAACCAAAACCGAATGTAAAAAATAAAAAGAAAAACATTTACACATATTTTAGCAAGAAATTTAAATTTATAAACTCCATACTATATTATTTCTATTAAAGTCAAAAATCCATTTATGTGAAAGATATGTACCATGATAGATGTAAAAATAAAAATTTCCAAAATAAAATGAAGGTGCATAAAAAAGAGTAATTAAATACAAAATGTGTTAATAACCTTGGCACATTTTTTTATTTGTTCCCATAAGTTCCTGTTGATCACCATTCCCATATTGTGCTTGCTAGAAAGCCATTTCACAATTTCAATCTGTAATAAAATATATACATTTAATAAAGATTAATACAATTTTTATAAAAACTTTTTAATCTTCAAGTATAACAGTTTTTTTTTATTTATTTATTTTTTTTTTATTATAACAGTACAAGATGGATAGACATGTTACATGCTTGAAAACCCTTTGCAGTCTAAAACTTTTCAAAGTGGTAACAAATGGTAACATAGAATTACTCTTTCCTCATAAACTTTATAGTCAGTGTGATGTCAGTTTAACATATAGTTACAATGGTTACTGAAGTTAACCTACTAGATGTTAAACTCACATCTAAACCATTAGAAACTTTATTGCTTGTTGTAAGATTCTTGAATCTAATCATGTCATTAATATTTCTCAAAGTTACCTTTTTATGACTTAACTCTATTTTTTCATTGCAGATCATAGTGAGCTAAAGGTAATCGTCAAACGTGATTTAGCCCAACAAATAACATTTCTTGTAAATACTTGTTCCATAACATCCTGCCATTAGAATGAACGTGCAACAATTTTGTTTAATTCTTTTTTGGGGATATCGGTGGTTTGGTTGGTAGAAGCTTTAACCTTGTTATGTGAAAATAGAGAGTTCCATCGGCCCATGCCGAAGATCCATTATGTTTTAGATCATGTCTTTCAAGTGAAATTATTTATGGGAGTAGTATGTTGTCTGGGATTATTCTGTTTGGTTTCAAACCTGGAAAATTCTTAATTCAATTAAGGAGTCATCAAACTATACATAGAATATAGTCGGTAGTCAGACCCTATACATGATGTAGGTGACCCAAACAAAACTGTAGATTCATTGAGTTTGGAAGCATTTGATACAAAATGCTTGTAAAGTAGATATATAAGGTTAATTTTATTTTATTTATTTATTTTTTTTTTGTGCACAATGGTAATTGTTTGGACACGATGGCTAATTAGATCAAGACCTACAAGTTTAAAATAGGATTCCAAATCATCACATACATCGATGCCCAAAATAGAATTCAAATCCACGAACTACTGTGTGCTAACTATTTGTTTGACAGTTCAGATAGATATTATGATTCAGAGGTGGCTAACACTAGTAGACGTTCATTTTTACTAGCTTCTAACCTACGAAAATTGGTTTTATAAACTTATGAATTAATTTCCATTTAAATAAAATTTTGAAAAGTTTTTGTTTTGTTTTTCTTTGTTCGAACTTATTTTCATCCATTTTTCGTTACTGTTTAAAACCTATTTCATTAAAAAAATGATTTCATCGCTGGAAAACTCAAATTCAAGTTTTTATCGGAGAAGTATAAGTCTTTCGAATTATAGATAGCTAATTTCACTACTGATTTTGAAATTTCGAGTTTTTTTTTTTTTTTTAAAGCTATTATGAAATTTTTCTCGCCTAATCTAATTTCTGTCTTAATACCACGATGAATCAAAGTATAATCAGTAACTTCAAGTGCAAATATCATAAAGTACGTTTAGTAGTTTTTTTAATTTTCATTAAAATACTTATCATCAGGTAGATTCACTTATAATCAAATAAATATCTATTCTAAAACAAAAAATTAAATTGTAAAATATATTGACCAATTAAATTTAACATGTGCTTTTAAAATATTCAATGATACTATTTTCAATTTCTACAGAAAATTTGAATTCCCTGTTCTTATACAAACAACGCGAATCAAGTAAACTTGTCACTTGGTTGTGCATTGAATACTCCGTTTGATGGAAAGCTCGGCCAATACTACTTTTTTGTAACATTTTTGCGATAATCATTGAAAGTATGATTAAAAATATAATAAAATGTACAGGAAAAATATCTGGTTGGAACCACCTTATAGCCAAAGCGATAAACTGAGATGAAAGCACCAAGGATGATAATTCCGAGAAAATTATTAAAAAGTAAAAATAAGTAAAAAATTTTTTTTAAATGGGAAAGGTTATTATGCATATTTTAAAAATAAAATATATTTGTTTCGTATAATTGAATGAAAGAAATGGATTATTTTTCAACTGCGCATTGGACACATTTTTCTTTTGTGTTTTTTTATTTTACATTAGAACATTTGTCGACTTTTTATTTTGCTTCCTTTCTATAACTTTCAGTTTATAATCTGCCGTGTAAGCTTAATAATTATTGCTCGTTGCATTATTTATCTTGTTTTAACTGACATTAAAATTAATATGCATGATAACACTCCTCTAGCAGAGATTTTTTTCATGTCATAGATAATTTTACGTTTAAAAAAATGATTTAAAATTCTGCCATTATAATTACTTTCATTAATCTATTAATTTACACACATTGCCAGGAAACTATAAGATAATTGTGCACTACCACTTCCTGTACACATAGTACGGCAAATCAATCGTATTCCAAAATCTAATAAATTAGCAAATAAAATTTTAATCAAAATAAAAATAAACTTGGGTGTATGAAATTTTATTGGTTACTTTTTCTTTCATTTTCATTTTACTATTTTGTTAATTATCCTATTTTTGAAATAAGACACAATTTTGAAAGGAGACCATCCTTTCAGTTAGCAGGAATGTCTTGTAAGTCTATCAATACTGTACTTTTCAATTTCATGGTTTGTTTTTATTGTTTCTTAAGTATTATTAATTTAGCTAATCTCACATATTGAAATTGTTCAAATTATTTTGCTGATTTTTTCATTTATGCATTAAATATGTTAATATCTAAAACAAAACTTGAAATAGATTACGGATTTTAGTGATTTTGCAAAGAATTTTACAATTCACATAAAAGCATGGTGATTCGTTTTATTAATGAATTAAATTATTTTAAAATTATTTTGTTAATAGATTTAAGAAAATCAAACTGAAAAATTTTTAAACTTATTTTTAATGTTTAAAATAAAAGTTAATTTTTTTTTAAATTTAAAATGCAACATATTAAAATGCTTTTTAAATGTATATTAAAAATATCTATTGAAGTCTCACCATGGCGAATTTCTGTATTTTATAATAGAACATTTTAAATATGAAATATCTGTAATTCGGCTTTTTTAAATATAAATATATCTAAATTTAAACATAAATAATAGTTTAAATTAGAAAATGTTTTTTTCCACGTGTCAATATAATCTTTAAGAGCAGTAATATTTAATTCTCGCCCATTTTAAAATTATTTGTAGCATACAAAATATCTCCATTTGACATTACTTGTTATTATGGGTCATCAAAATCCATAAGCAGCTGTTAAACAATATACGTAACATTTTATAAATTAAGTTGTTATTGTTACTTATGACACTTGGTCAAGTTAAGCTCGCTATTTCTTTGGATATGCAAATTTAAGTCAATAAGGTGCATCTTTCGTTTAACTAGAGCACCCTGAAGGTGAAAGTACGACTTTGCTTTAAACTCCTCCGATAGATGGCATCACCAGAGCATCCGCTCCCTCAATTAAAGTGATCGTAATAAAATCTAATATAGATAGTGCACAGTGCATTTTAACTATGCCTGTAAGAGAACTTGTTAAATGCATTAAAAATAGCTATGACTGTGAAAAATCTTTAAGATGCAAATGAATATACATTCTAGATAATATAGCAGCTGCTTCCCTTAATGCATTGTAATAATTTTGTTAGATTTTGATTTAGTGTTTTCGTATTTTTAAACTTAAATTATTTTGAAATTTTAAATAGCTTAATTCATTCAAATTTTTAAAATAGATAGAAATTTAATATTATAGTTAAGTACACTTTATAAGAATAAAATAATTCTAGCTAGAGCAGTTTTAAACGATGTTATGCTTGCGAAAAAAGCTGCTGGTAAATATCATAACTTTCAAAGTTTTAATTATAAATATTTATCAATGTTCGTTTTGTGTTGCTATATTAATTTATGCTAAATATTAAATTCTAACCAAACATTCAAAAACAATATAGAATGTTTAAAATTTTAACAAGAATATAATTTATTGGATGCGATCACAGAAAATTGTTCTTAGAGATTCTGTGTAACTGTTAAAACCTAGATACTTCTGTAAAACGTTAAAAGCCAATTTTAAAGCCTAGCATTTTGGGTTAAATCTTACGAGTTGTTACATGTGCCAAATGCGACAAACTTGTGCAATAAATACTGCGCCGAGTGAATTCTTGCGATTTTCTGATGTACTTGAGTGCATACTCGAGATTTGTAGTTTCAGTAATCCTTGAAGCTTTTGCTTCAAGCTGCTTTGCTTTATTTCATTCATTTATGACTGAAATTTATGAGTATTTGAAGTCTTTTGTATTTAAAGTGCATGAAATTGAAAATTTTGAATATTTGTGTATAACAAGTGAAAAATACAAATAGTAATAAATTGAGTTTGCTTAAAAAAAAAAAAAATTGCGTGAATTATTGAGTACTTTTACTTTGTGTTATTCGATTAAAATTGCTGTTGTGTTTATAATTTCTGTAATTTATTAAGTATTGAATAAAAATATTTGATATATATTTAGATTCACCGAAAATTGTAATATTAATTAAGGTAAAATCCTTCGAGTTTGCGGCGTGATTTCCAATTTTTGTGCCAATTGCTATACAATTATCTCACCAACCTAAATTACGTCACTATGCACAATATCTGGTTTCCAAGTCCCGACCGCACTCAAATTTGCTAGCACACGATATTTCATGTGTCCAAATTTCGCGAATATTATATTTACTACAGAAGTATTAAAATTCTAATAACTAGAGATTAATTTCACAAAGATTACACAATAAATAAATACGAATTAAGTATCACGCAGTCTACCACAGAGTAATAAAACAATCAGTAACGTAAATAGCAAACTTTTTTTTATAAAAATTCGTATTCTAATTAACCAGGCAGTGGAGCCCACTTTAAAAAAAAAACTTCAATGCAGCGTAATCTAGTCCCGGAGAGAACTGAGCAATAGGGCTAAATATATAACATAAATAAAATGCATTTTCATGAAAATATGGATTTTAATTAACCTGGCAAAAGCACCAACCTTAAAAAAAAGAAAAAAAAAAAAAAAAAAAAAAAAAAAAGATCAATGTAACGCAAAAGAGCTCCGGAGTAAAATGGGGAATCAATAAGTAAATAAAACACTTTCTAAAATGAAAAAACTCAAGTTCTTAATAACATTGTTAAACATGCATTTTTATAAAAATCCAGATTTAAATTTTATAATTCAAGGTAAACCTAAATACGTGTCAAATATTTTATACACAAAATTCAATAAGTTACATAAATTATCACATACAACAGCAATTTGAATTGAAAAGCATATAAAGTAAAAATAGCCATTATACATCACTTGAATAATTAATAAAATCAAATTCAATTTATCACTATCAATACATTTCAATTCTTACACACTTAATAATAAAATTGAATAAAATTTAATATACACTTTCAAAACAACTACAAACACTTAAATTTCACCCATAAATGAAAGTGTTTCAAGGTTTACAAAAATTTCAAACAAATTTCGTGCATGCGCAAGTTACGTCATAAAACCAAGAAAACATTCTGATGCAGTAAGCCAGTTATGCAAATTTTATCGCGGGGCTGGCTCGTAGGACCTAGACTTAATTAGAACTTAAGTTTTCATTAAAATGTTTTTTCAAGTTATTGATTTAGCTTTACAACCTGGATGTATTATACTATATTACATTCGTAATGATATTTTATTAAGGTGATCTACAGTGCCCGGCTATTAAAATATGAGTTTTCATAAAAATGTATGTTTACGTTACGGATTTAGCTTTATTACTCGCTCGTCTTCCATCTTGACTGAATTAATACCAATGTTTTTTTAAGATGGGCGACACTGCCCAGTTAATTAAAATCGGAGTTTTCATAAAAATGTATGCTCACATTATTGATTCAGCTTTATTGCTCAGTTACACCACAATCGCACTGCACTTACAAGCGAGTTTAAATCTAAGCAGAACTTTCTCCCCGTGGCAAAATGTAACTTAAGTAAGTCGAAACTAATTTATCTTAAATCAATTTAGCGAACTGATTTAAATGCGTTTTAAATGATTTAACGCTATTTTGTTTTCTGCTACAGTGGTGCAGCGTTAGTTGAAATATTTGAAGCCGATCAAAATAAATATAAGATCAAAGTAAAATTGAAAAAGTAATAAAAGGGAAATCTTTAGAAAAGTATTAATTAAGCATCAAAATATTATATTAAGTTTGAATGGAAATATATTTGTCAACAACATTCTTTGGTTTCGTATTCATTTGTAATATCATAATCTTAATTAACGTTATTTTAGTCTGTAAATGTTTCTAAACGTGCTCAACAATAAAAAATTTATAAACATCAAATAATTGTAATAAATAAGATTTAGAACAAACATAATTATTTCTTAAATCAGTTTCCAGTGTACATTAGAGTTGCTTCAATTCCAGTGGAAGCAACTCCCATAGACTTAACATTAAGGGACGTCAGAGCTCGAATTGAGGCAATTGTCACCCAGTGTCCAATATTTCAAAATGTTTTCCCAGCAGTGCAGTTGAAATTGGAACATTATTTAAATTTCGCCATTTTCACACCAAAAGAAAATTATTTGCGTCATAAAGTGCTTAAAATAAGCAACTATTTTGTGAATGCATCAACAACTCGGGCAACTTACATCGCCAATGATTTTAAAATGGGTAGGGCTTTGCTTTCTTTTTGCCAAGCGAAAGTAAGTACATGAAATTCTGACTTATTTTCATTACTGTTGTTCTAATTCAGAAAGAACGACGGTTAAGTTTTCAATTTTAAAACAGCGAATTTAGATTTTTAGAATGGACATATTAATTTAAATACAAAAGAATTTAACTTCTAAAAAATTGTCTACATTTTAACGAATATTTTATATTTAAAATTATTTCTTTTAAATAATTCGAAAATATTTAAAAATATTTATTCAAATACTTTTATGCAATAAAAATGTTGTAAAAGTTTATTATCGGATGTAATGAAGAAAATATTAGAATTTAGTACTGTTAAAATGCTATACGCACACACACACATTTGTTACTTCAGATTTTTTTTAATTAACTTAAATCTTATGCAGTTCAAAAACCTAAAAATTTAAACTTGACATTGCGGAAAATAAAAATTTTATGAAAGAAAATGTACTGCTTCTAATATTTTTTCCTTTGATAGATACTTTCACAAATGGAATTGCTGCAAAACACTGTTAATCTTTATTCTCTAAATCAGAATGATAAAAATATATTTAAAACGTTATATTGACTAGACCTTTGGAATTTCCATGAAATTGTATTCATAATAAACGCTTAATTTTTAGCCTCTTTAAGAATTTAAAAGATAATTGATTTGTTTAAAATGCATACATTTAAAAATCATAAGTATTGATATAGTTGAACATAAACATCTCATTGAACTTTTAAAAATGTTTATTTACAATAAAAAATACATTTATACTTTTTATTATAATTTTTTAAATCTCCATAACTCAAGGCTTTTAAGCAATGTATTCATCAATGTTTATATATATATATATATATATATATATATATATATATATATATATATATATATATAAAGTTTATGAACTGTCTAAAATTAAAGAATGCAGACAGAAGAGTTATTATTATTATTTTTTTTTTAATGTGCATTTTCGGACCATTGTATCTTGTCAGAAGATGAAATAATGCTATGGCTAAACAACGATGCAGAAAAAATGAAATAATCTGCAGCAGTCAATTACAAAATGTTACCTTAAAGATATGTTTATATTTCCAAAACAATTATCATGAAAGAAGACAATAAATTTAATAAATAAATATTGTAAGTATTTCGAAGAACTTGTTTCATTTTCCTAATAAATTGTAAAGGTAACAGAAAGAAAAAACATTTCGTAATGTCACGTAACGTTAGCAAATTCTTTAGCACCTATTACATTAGAGTTAAGACAACTCTAATGTAATAGGTGCTAAAGAATTTGCTACAATAGGTTAGACACATCGATACTAGAAGGAAGATTTTAAAACAACAACTGCTTTAGATAATGCCAACGCTATTTTCGGCGTGGTGCTTAAGTTAAATCAGATCTAACTTTAAATTGATTTTAAAAAAAATGTAGCGCAAACAAGGTGTTAAAATTAGTTTTAATAAAGATATACGTTATTTATGATATAAATCCACATCATACTCACAGTGTAGTTGATACCTGCGTGGTGTGTGTGCATGTGTATATATATAATAGTACATTTGTAATGTCTTTGTATTCTTTTGATCAATTGAAAGAAAATAATAAAAAAAAATTATATATATTTTATTGGTCGAGTAGATATAGCATCACTGATTTTTTTAGTTATTTTAGATTTATTTTGTAATATTTTTGTAGAATCTGTGTAGTGAGTTTCTAATTATTAGTTTTGTAATATTTCTATAGTAAGATAATTATAATGTGAATAATCAAAATTTTGATAATTTATATCAAAAATAGCGTGAGATTGCGATATTCAAAGAATTTCAGTATTCGTGTTTACTATGCCAAAGGACACATTTTATCGCCTTCTTCGCCAAATCTAAGCGATTAGAGTCACAGCATGGTCACCCGGCTAACTGGACAGGTAATTATCGCGCTGTTTGACCATGCGTTGTAGGCGGAGCCATTAATGCCTGAGGAAAATGTGATTGGTTTACTATAGGCGGAGTTATGGACATCATTATAAAATGTGATTGAACGTAGTATATTTAGCAGCGTTTTTTCTTGTTCTAAAATATTTCGTTCTTAATTACATTAGGATTTTTCTGATAATTTTATAGGGCAATTTTCTTATTTTAAAAATGCATCCTTTCCTCAAGAATTTGTCGTTTCTAACTTTATATCTAATTGTTGGAATTGAAGACAAATTTAAGCAGTTGATGCTAGATTTAGGTATTTTATCTAAGAGGATTGATGTTGCTCCTAAATGTGGATCAAAAACTGTTTTGATATAAATGAAATCATATGTATCAAAACAGTTTTTGTTATCAAAAATGTTCTTTTATTTAATTAATTAAATAAAATTACATTTTAAGTGTAAATGAATGTCATATTTAGCTTTTACATTGCCCATATAATTTCTGCTTTCAATCCTAAATTCAGTTAATATGTTACCATTGAGAGAGACAGAAAAAAAATTATTATTATTATGAAAATAACTTGTAAATATACGTCACTTGTAGAATAATTCTTTTCTAGAAGATAAATTTTATCCTACTCATACCTCACAAAAATACTAATTTTTTAATATTTTTTTAATAATTTATTGATTTTATCAGACAAATGAAATAGTGATTATTTTCAATAAACTTACATAATAGATCTTATTTACTATTAATTGTTAACTGGAGTCAGAGTTTCAGTCTTGATGATATTTTATAAAACTTTAACTCAAAAATATTATTACAAAATTTTTCAAGAAGTTAAAATTTGACTCTTCTAATACTGTAATGTGTGTGTATAAGATAGTTTCAAATATTTGTTGCTTCATTCACATTTAATTATGATGTAGATGAATATTTATGTGACAATATAAATTAGTATTAGGATTTTCCCAATCTATTGGATTGTAAAAGAAAATCTATAATGATTATCGCCGAGCTGGCAGCCGAATGGTTAGCGCTCTGGCCTTCGGTTCAACAGTTCGTGGTTTCAAATCCCACCTTGGGCATGGATGTTTGTAGTGGTTCGGAATCCACTTTAAACCGTAGGTCCCGGTCTAATTAGCCCTCGTGTGCAGAAAATGATCGTTGAGCGCAAACAAACAAAACTATAATGATTATCAGAATAAGTGATAAATATTTATTTCTGAAACAAATTCTTAACAATGTGCATTTCTAATATTTGTTAAGTTGATAATATTGTCTTATTATATAGTGGGAAAAGATTCGATCCTTGCCTTTTTGCACTTCAAATATCAAAAGTATTTCATGGGCATTAATAGACGTTTATTTACAAATATAAAAATCAAAAGCATTTATTATTAATAAAAATGACTAAAAATAAATGAGAGATTTTGATTTTTACATAACACAACAAAAACATAGACAACTTACATCCAATCGTAAATGATTTCAAGAACAAATACTTTTCTTATTGGTGTAGCTCATTTTTTGAAAACAATGCTTTTAGTAATGCACCAGTGGTTTTGATAATATTACTTGGTACCTTTAAGAGAAAAAGTAACCTGCGTTTCTTCTCTAAATAAAATTATTTCATCAAAACTCATCATGGGCTTTTAAAAGCAATGAAAAGAGAAATCACTTAATTGAAATTGAAGTTTGCGTGGCAGTTACTGATGATTTTCCACATTTTTTCCACAATTGTTTTTGCTATGTTATATCTGATAATCACGTAAATTACATGAATAACAATATTTATAGCTTTTATCTGAAAGTATATAATGGATTACATAAGTATTATTACATACCATAATGTGATACTATGATAGATATGTATTCTCTTCAATATCAAAATCGAGTGTATGTAATAAGGGAATAAATTTTTTTGTATAAAACCTGTGAACTAAATATATTTACTGTGAATATTTGCATGTTGAAGTTACTAATCACAGATTTTTTTGCAATGGCATACCAACATTTCGCATTACTCAAACTCTAAATCATTCATACTTAAGATATTATCTCTTGTTAATGCAATAAAACCTTATTTTGTAACATTTGTAGAACTTATAATTTAAATTGCCAAGTTTTTTGCTAAGCTCACATAAAACTCGACATATAAATATATATTAATTTAATTGATTTTTAATTATTTCATTTATAAAGTATGTTTTGCAAGTTAATAAGATTATATAAGTAGTTACAAATGTACAAAAGAAACTAAAGAGTTGTAACAACTAAAAATCAATTTATAAAAAACTATTATCAATAATGATGAATATTTGTCTTCAGCTCTTATTACTAATAGCCCTATAACTTGTAGACTAATTTTTGAGCATAAAGAATTTATTTTTACAAGAAATTTTTCCACGCTTTCTTGAGAAATTTTGATCTGCAAATTCCAACACCATGAGATCAAAACATTAAAATTCCAGCGTATTTCAGAAGCGAAAATATATTCAGCAAATTTAATAGTGTATACTTTACAGAGCACATAATAAAGTTAGTGGAAAATTTTTGTAATAATTTCAATCAATTTCCACATCCTCACATAAGTATAACCAACCATAATACAACTACAACAAACCTGAAAACAGGCGACGTCCGAAAGCTATTCTTATATAGAGAGAAATATATAATTTTTAAATATTCATTTTACTTTGATATCTTTCTCATTCTGTAAATTTAAATTCAATGCTCGTCGAGTAGCTTCCCAGAAAACTTCTCTTTCAACCAAGTGATTTGTCACGGATCATCCCTGAGTGGGGAAGATTAATGAGCCAGAATTAAGGCATTATCACTATTATTTGCAAACCTCTTTAAATTAATTCTCATTCAAGTATCAATTAAAATTTTAATTTTTACCTTATTAATCCGCAGATTGCAAATAATTTAAGTCTCAAAATATAAATAAGTAAATAATAATGAAAAGAAAAAGTTCTTCCCTTTTTCAAATCATTCTGATTCTATATACAAAATATAATAATAGCGAAATTCCAATTCTATTAAAATATTTATATCCCTACTTGCATATAAATGTATGTACAGAACTCTGTACTACCCATTACTGTAAATATTGTTAAAAATATGTGTATAAGTATTCAATAGTATTACTAATCTAATCTAGAAAATGTGAGAACAAGTGTATGGAAACAAAAAATTTTTACTTATATCAATTTATGAAATAATATTTATTGTTTGTGTATGTATTATAATTAAAATAATCTAGAAATATTTTCTGCAAATAAACTCTACTAAATGTATGAATTAATCAAGAAGATGCATTCAAGATATCTGACCTTGTAAATAGTCCCTTTTATTTTTATTTATAAATAAAGAATATGAATGAGTGTGATGTCACGCGGCTTGGCCATACCAGATGAAAATACAAGGCTCGACGATTAACTAAATGATAGGTAAATGGAAATAGTTATATCCTCATTAAAATCTTTCCCTATGACTAATAATTACACCCCATTGGGAGTCAAAACAAATAAATTGGTGGTGAGTGCCTGGAGCACTGGAACTCGGTTATCCCAAATGGCAACCAGCCTCCCTTGAGAAATTTTGAGTACAAATACCACAGGAAGTTACACTGCTTTACACACATCTGGTAATGATTAAAATTCGATCAACAAACTTGGGGGAGATAACTTTTTTCCATGAACCAGAATACCTTCTGTCAATAAAGTAAGCAATTATAAAATGATCTATCCAGACACACATGTTTCTGTTTTCCCAGTTCATGGGAATTTGAAGGATATCTATTTTCGTGCTCTCCCACAATGAATAGTAATATGATATAAACTCATAATGAGATTATAATGCAAATAATAGAAGTATTTTCTTTAAAATTATTCAAGTTGTAGATAATTTTGAAGATTTAGGATATGCTTTTAAATTTGAAACAATAAAAATCGAATAAAAAACAATCAGAACTCTAGAATTGGATTCGGAAATGGGAAAGATAATAAGACTCTTTTAATAATTTATAAATAATTTAAAATTATTTATTTTGCATATTAATATAGTTATTTTCAAAAACTTACATTTTTTAGCAATGAATGATGTTAATATATATTAGCAATTAAATGTATTTGTAAATAACAGTGTGAGTTATGATACATTAATTAGTTATGCATGCATTTCATTTGCCGTTAATGATGAAATTGATTAATTACTTCTGCGTTGATCACTTCAATTTTTTTAAACTCCACGTTTAAAAATGCTTCGTCCACTCAAATAATTTTGTCCCATGGTTAATAATAAATGTCAGAATTAATTTTAATTTACTAAACGAAAGTTCACAACTAACAATTGACGTCGAAATAGTAAAAATTGTTTGTACACTCATAATTTTAATAACATCTTCATATTAGATCATGAACACACAAACACAAGTTAAAAGATTCAATGGAGTTAAAGATTTAATTTCCTAAAGAAGCATTGAATTATATACTTATATATTTTTTATAATAAAATCAAATATATTCTCAGCCAAAAAATGTAATTTTGTAATATTTTTTATTTTTCCAAAACTGATACATTCAGTATTTAAGTTTTCTATTTAATAAAATTCTTATTGGAAATATTAGACTTTTAATTGTTGTTCCCGAGTTAATTAGACCTCGTGTACAAAAAAGACCATTTAAGGACAAACAAACCAAGCTAAGCATACAGGTTTTTATACTAGAAAAGAAATTTTAACATTCTTATCTTGATTTTAGTATGACAAATTCACTCAGTCAATAAGTTTAATAATAAAGTATGTACTGATTTTTAATTTTTAATAGGACATTCTTACGATTTTGAAATGTTTTTATTCAAAAGAGCTTATTTTTATTTTGAATTATTTTCATATTGTTTTACGCAATGGTATATTTTCTTTTTTATTCAATAATTTAAACATTCAAAGATCATTTAAATTTTTTACAGTGCAGAATAATATTATGTCCGATTTCATTATATCCCTCTGGAATGATTTCTCGCAAGTTAAAACAGGTTTTTCTTATAAATTGCAATAATTAAAAATAGGTATTTTAAATAAGTAAATGTAATGAATACGTGCTAGACAGAAAATAAAATTCAATTATTTTTTTGTTCCATAAGTCAAGATTTTTAAAAATCAAAATTTTCGAACCAAGTTTATTGTTTTTAATAAAACCATGTTACCTGGGAATATTTAATCCTTGCGATCTCTTAAGTTTTAATTAATTTTACATTAAATCTAATTTTAATTTAAAAATTGAATAACTTTCTAGTAGAATTATCATTTTAAATACTTATATAATTTAATAAATGATTTATAAATCTTAGTTTTAAAAAATGCTTTTATGTAAATAAAATAATAAAGCTTACATCATTTTTTGTTGAACGTTAAAAAATAATTTTGTAAAATTAATTTAATTCTATCAAACTTGATTTTAAAATGAATGGTAAAAATTTAAAGAAAATTTTAATATTCGTAACAACTGTAATTAATATATTTAAATTTTTCTTCTTAATGATATTATTTTCATTGGAAAATTATATTTATGTCAGCATCATTCTGATACATGAGCTTTGCTTAGACAAATTGTAAAAAAGAATCAGGATTCGCGTAAAAAGGAAAATGAATCTTGCTGGATACCTCATGAGAAGGCAGTAAGTTATATCTTATGTGCTTACTTTTTAGGACTCTCCCTAGATTATTGATCCATAAATCAAAATATACAACATCAACAATAATTTGCTATATAATTTTATACTAAAATAGAAGAACATTTCAAATGTATAAAGATGTTTAAATTTATAACTGCAAAGTGTAAAAAAAGTAGTCTTTTCTTCAACTTTCCTCCTTTTCCATAATCATTTACATATTTTTTAGTACAGTTTTTATTATTTTTGAAGGTATTTTGTAAATTACTCAAGACTGATTTAAGTGGATAAATTTGCTAAATGAATAATTTTTAAATTCCGATAAAAAAGGATTTGGAATTTATGGGAGAAGCTAATTTTTCCACACAAATTACAATAAACCCATTTTAACAGTAAAAAATGTTTCATATTAGCTAATGAAGTTAATTTTTGATAAACAGTTTAAAAAATAATATGAGAGATAATGTTTTAACTAAGAATGTTTAGTTTCTTATTTAAGAAAAAGCAATTTGTCAATACATTTCGGGGATGATATTTTCAAGTAACACTTTTTTTTTTAAATTTAATTATAGGTAAAAAAGTATAATCACGTTTACAGTTTTTCTAATAAAGAAGTAATGCTTCTTTATCAGAAAAACTGCAAACGGGATATACTTTTTTACCTATAATTAAAATTTTGAAAAATGATTACAATGTATTAATAAATCGCAATTTATTTAGGTTGTTGAAATTCATTTAATTGTATAAATATTGAAATTCTATTCTAGGATAAAGTATTGAAAATTACAACATAAATGAATCTTGAAAATTGATTTTAAGTTAACTGCATAATGTATTTGAGTAATTTTTAAAGTGATATAAATAATGAAAAAAAAAATTATAGAGATTTGATGTATATGTGTGTGAACTATTGAATAATAGAGTATTTTTCAAACCATCGTATGATTAGATAAGATGCTTAACCATAAAAATCAGAGAAAATTCATTATTGTAATATAATATGAAAATCAACCATTTTAGGAAAAATAGAATGCCTGTTAAATTTTAAACGGTATATCTACTAAAACAAAAAATAATTTATTCAGTATTTGTAATTCAGATTCAGCTTGTATTTTATATAATCTTTGAAAATAATTGAAAAATTATTGTCGGTTAACAGCTGAAGGTAAATAAATTAAACATTTATAACACGCAGCTTTTTAATAATTTATATCACGGATAATTTCTTTCTGAATGTATATTTCCTAAAATAAATTTATTTCTTTTGAAAGAAAAATTCAAAATAAGGCAAAAATATTGCTTATTCAAAAGTAAATTTTAATTTTCAGATTTAAGAAAATTACAATTAATCTTATAATACTTTATAAAGATATAAATACCACATAAACAAGATAAATTAAAATATTAACTATAACTATCAAATCTGATTAAATTTATTCAAATTAACAGTAATTTATTTATTTTTATTTTATTTGTTTATTTATTTATTTTTTTTTATCAGACTAATTTGGACTTCAAAATCTGCCTTACCCTTGCGAAAACTTGTGTAAAAAAGATACGGTATTAAAAACAAAGATACATAAAACTACTGTTTTCTAGAATGAGTATTGATAATATATTATCATTTTTGTAATCGAAGTAAAAAAAAACAGTACTTATTTCTAATCAATAAAGGGTGATTATCAAAAAAAAAAAAAAATTTCCATACTTTGGATGAGTACAAATTTTTAAACATTTATACCATATTATTACATATTATGTTTTATTTTATTACATAGTTAATTGTTTTATTTTATTACATAGTTAATTCCGCACTTTTTAAGTGTTTGAAAATAAGTACTGAATTTAAATTCTTTTTATCAACTGAAATTTTTTATAAATTATTGAAATATATGAAGCTACAAATAAAAGGCAAATTAAATTGATAAAATAAATTAATAACATGATTGTGGATAAAGTAAATTAATGGAAGATAAGATTAGAAATTTTATTTTAGAAGTAATTAGATTAATTGCCTATTTTGGTTACAGAATTTATATATTTTATACAAATTTTATGCAATTTAAAAGAAAGCTAAATTTTACAATCATTCGGTCATTAATAATTTACGAATTAATAATATTTAAATTTTTTATTAAACAGAAAAAAAAATGAATACATGTATCATTATAATAAGCGATTTTAAATATTATTGTATTAATTTGCTTTTGGATTCATAAAATTTCTGTTAGAGTTTTCTACATTTGCATACATTATTACATCCGGCCTACTACTTAACGTCATGGGCCACACCCCTTTTCAGACAACCCCTTTAGATTTGTATTAAATAGAACAATCTCCAAAATATACCATGTACGGTTACAGTTTATCTCGAAAACACGACTTCAGGGAATTTCCAAACAGATATCAGGCTAAACTAGATATTGTGGTCTCAGCTCGCCCAGCCCGAAAAGCCGCCAAATCTGGTAAAATTTGATGTTTCCGTCACCAAATTATTTTGTTAAAAAATTACCCAAAGCGATTAGTTGCCAAATACAGTTTCGGAATGTCTCGCCGCCACACATCCTAGAAATGCTTGCCATTTTCCTTTTGGAATTTTTTTATCGGATATTAAGCGCGCAATTTTAATCCTAATTTTTCATATTTATTTTTTATTTCACTTCGGATGTAGCGCGGAATATAAACACTTTTATATTAATATTTTTTATTTCGCTGTGGATATAGTGCCGGAAATTCAATACCGGCTTTTATATCCGTTTTGTATTTCGCTGTGGTTAGAACGCAAGAATTTGAATCCTGTCTTTTAAATTCGTTTTGTATTTCACTATGGATATCGTGCCAGAAATTAAATTCTGACTTTTATATTCATTTTGGATTTTGCTGTGCGCGTAAAGCGCCGCACGAAAAAAATGAAGGTAAAGATTTTATTTTAATTATTTTTTTGCAGGCATAGAGTTCTTAGAATCGTATGTTAAGTAATTAATTTCCAAAAATAAACTAAATTATAGAATCGTTCTATTTTTTTAAAATTATTCTAGATTTGTCTATCTTTATGTAGTAAAAAAAATGATTTGTAACATTCTATCTTAAATCATTGAAATTCACTATTTTTAACCAGATGTTATTAAATGTAATTATTTTTGCTACTTTATTTCCTTTAATTTTAATTTTGAAATATTTTTAAACAGAATCATATTACGATTACTGTTTTCTTGTATACCGTTATGCTTAGCACATAGAAATCGGGGGAATACCCCGCTGCATTTATACATGGTTGTTATTGTTTCCATATTTAGTGTTATGTGGGGCGGGGGAACACCGATTTCGCCGATTGGCGGTCATTCTGGGTTGCTAATCAAATTCCAATACCCCTATCTTTTCCGCTTGGCAAAATTTTTTTCGTCGATTTCGCCAAGGTAAACCGTAATATCCAGTTTTACCCAGATATAAATTTAAAGCAATTTAATTTCAGCGAAATATTATAATTTTACTATGCTTTTATATTATTTTTTCATTTATTGGTGGGCTGAGCAAAATAAATTTGTGTTTCAATTAATATTTTGATTGTGCATTACATTCTAACAAGTTTAACAGTATTAAATATATTAAATTATTTATAAAGCTAGCATTTCGTTGAAAGATCAATTTTTATCCCATAGAAAATGAAAAGGAGAATATTGAATTACTCCAATCTTTTATTTTTCTTTGTGCTTATTATCATTGTACAGAAAATTTTATTTAAAAAATACATATATTACCATTATACACAAAATTTCATTAAAAAAATATATTTCCTATTTTCTTAAGTACACATTGAAATATTTGTACATGACAGATAAAATTACTGTATTTTTCTGGATATAATCCGAGGATTATATGCTAATAAAATTTCGAATTCCATTGTGCGGATAATTTGATAAAAAAAAAACACCACCAGAAACCACAACCACCAGAAAAGCTTACAAAACTGTTTTGCAGGAAATACTGTTTATGTTTTGTAAAATACCATAGATGATTTATTTCAATTATAATCAGTTTTGTCCAATTACGTTCAAGAACAAATACGGTTCCTCGGATAGATATTACAATTGCTATTGGCTATAGCCATTTCGTATTTTGTCTTTAACCACAGCTGTTTCGTTCTGAATATACATAGCCTTTCACCGCACTAAAAAGGAGATTGTGCACTCAATATGCGGATTCGAAGGTGCAGCGCCTAAGTCTAGATGGTCAATAAAAGTCTAGATGGACGTCGGTCGCCTGACCGACGTCCATCTAGACTTTTATTGGAAGTGCGAAACAAAGCCGGCACACAAATAAACGAAGGTATTCTAAAACTTTTATTTTTGCAAAGGCTGCCTACAAATGTACAACAGATATTGGCGATTGCAAATGACAGTCTGGATAAACTGGCTAAAATAGCTGATGGCAAAACGGCGACAAGTAATGCACCATCGGTTAATGCTATGGCGACAACGGCAGATCAGCAAGATTTGGGGACAATAATGAGTGAAATAACTTCTCATCTTTCTCGATTGGAAGCCAGAACACGTTGCCATTCAAGGGGGCGAAGTCAACGACATTCGGCAAGCCGATCCCGACAGGCAGAGAGAATCCGGAACTATGCTGGTACCACAGGAAGTTCCAACAACGAGCAACTAAGTGTCGACCTCCTTGTATTTTCCAGGCGGAAAACTGCTAGGGCTGTCATCCATCAAAAAGGGTGACGGTGAGGTGATGATTCAACGTTTATATTTAAATGACTAATCATCTTTAAAATCTCATTGATACTGGAGCTGAAGTATCCGTTATTCCCCTCTCCGTTAATAAGCCAAACAATCAAGCTACACGGATGCAACTATTTGATGTGAACGAAACATTGGTCAACGAATGTTAAAGTTAGATCTTGGCCTAAGGCATCTTTCACACTAGACGACTTTTATCGTACGATAAAAAATCGTCCGAAATTTTATGTAAGAAGAGAGTTATTAAAAAACCACACAATAGACTGGTCACACAATATCGTTTCCAGTTCAGTGTGAAAGAGAGCAGTCTATTGTGTGGTTTTTTAATAACTTCCCACGATAAAATATTGGACAACTTTTCATTGTACGATAAAAGTCGTCTAGTGTAAAAGAGATCTTAGAAGAGAATTTAATTGGCCTTTCATCATCGCTTCTGTATCATAGCTTATTATCGGCGCAGATTTTTTGCACCACTTTGGACTTTTAGTGGACATGAAAAACGGTATTTTGATTGTGTGTGTGTGATCCATTAACTACATTACAAAAAAAAGAACTTTACATACGGAAAATTGTTCTTCGGTAATTGTTAAGAACACTAAATTTCACAAATTGCTGGCAGAATTTCGAACAATTATTGGAGCTCATACCACCCTAACGAAAATTCTTCACAGAGTCGAACATTGGATCCAAACGATTGGACCACCAGTTTTTTCGAAGCCGCAACGGTTGTCAGCAAATAAGTTAAAAGCGCAAAGCAGGAATTTCAGTTTCTCATGTCAACTGAAATCTGCCGACCGTCCACAAGCTGCTGGGCAAGACTATTACATATGGTACCAAAGAAAAATGGGGACTGGCAACAGCGATTTTCGCCGGCTAAATAGTGTCACTGTTCCCCACAGGTACCCGGTACCACATATTCAAGACTGCTTTCAGGTTTTGGAAGGAAAATCAATATTTTCACATTGGACCAGGCCAAAGCATACTACCAGATGTGCCGAAAACTTCAGAAACAACTCCGTTTGGACTTTTCAAATTTTTGTTTATGCCATTCAGCTTGTCAAATGCCGCTGCAACATTTCATCCATCAAGTATTGGGTGAATTTGAATTTTGTGTGCAATATTTTGACGATGCTTTAGTAGCTTCAAGAAACGAAAACGAACACTTCATGCATTTAAAAAGTTTTCCAGCGTTTCTCTGAATATAGTGTAATTCTTAATGTTAGTAAATGTGTGTTAGGACAGCCTTCCGTAGAATTTCTAGGACATCTAGTGACTGCAGAAAGAATCGCTCCATTCCCAGACAAAGTTACTGCTATTGTGAACTTTCCACAACCAGTTACGGTGAAAGAGCTTCGTCGATTTCTTGCAATCACTAATTTTTATAGGCGATTTCCCAAGAGCTGTTCACACACAACTATTTTAAAAGAATATTTGAAGACGACGAAAAGAAATGACAAAAGCGTGATAAATTGGTCTGATGAAGTGGTAACGGCATTTAAAAAATGCAGAGATGACTTGGCCGCGACAAGACTGCTTTATCATCCAGTTTTAAATGCACATTTAGCGATCGTGGTAGACGCTTCGGACACAGCAGTGGGCGCTGCTCTGCACCAATAAATCGATAAAGTGTGGCAACCACTTGGTTTTTATTCGAAACAGCTTTCACCATCTCAACGTAATTACAGTGCATATGATAGAGAGCTGTTGGCTGCACATGTGGCTGTTAAATATTTAGGCATATGATAGAAGTTCGTCCATTCATCATCTTTACTGATCACAAACTTACCACTTATTTCGCTTTTAAACAAAAAGAGGACAAGTACTCGCCAAGAAAGTTGCGTCATTTTGATTATATTAGCCAGTTCACAACGAATATTCAACATGTGAAAGAAATTGACAATGTGGTTGCTGATGCCTTTTCTCGGATAAGCATTGTAACCATTGAAACACCGTTTTGCATTAATTTCCAGAAGAACGACAAACAGCGGTCTGATTTTTATCACATCTAGATAAAACATCTCTAGTGCTTCAACCTTTTCCAATGGGTGATCCTGCCATTGAACTGTATTACTGCTTCCAATAGAATTCGACCATTTGTACCTAAAGTCGATAGAAAAAGGTATTTTCCTATCTGCATTCTCTTTCACATCCTGGAACTAAAGCTACCACCAGGTTAGTGAAGGAGCGATTTGTATGGCCTGGAATAAAAGCGGATGTTAAAGCCTGGGCACAACAATATATAGCTTGTCAATGTTCAAAAGTCACACACAAAGCAAGTTGGGAAAATTTCCACCAAATGCTATATTCGAACATGTGCACATTGATATTGTAGGACATTTACCTCCTTCAGAAGGTTTTCGCTACTGTCTTACATGTGTAGACCGTTTTTCAAAGTGGTCAGAAGCCTATCCACTAGTGGATATATCAACAAGATATGTAGCATCAACTTTCTATGCCAGATGGATTTCCAGGTTTGGACCTCACTTAAGAATCACAACAGATCAGTGTACACAGTTTGAAGCCTCATTTGAAACTCTGGCTTAATTTCTGGGTACAGCCCGGCATCGAACAAGCCCTTACCTCCCAGCTGGAAATGGGCAAGTAGAGAGATTGCACAGACAACTAAAGGCAGCAATCAGAACTCATAGTACAGATCAGTGGAGCACAGCACTTCCTACTATCCCCCTTGGCTTTAGGGCTGCATGGAAAGAGGAACTGCAATCAACAGCAGCAGAAGTTCTGTATAGAACTCCAATCAGATTGCCTGGCGAATTTTTAAGTCCTTCACCTGGTGCAGCTGATTCCGCTACCTTTGTAAAAGGTTAAGGAGACTATGCAGGACTTATTACCTCTGGTTCCTAGACAACAGGGACACCGATTGGTATTCGTTAGTAAGAACCTGTCAACATCAGTCACGTATTCGTGAGAAATAACAGCATTAAAAAAGGTTTACAGCCACCTTATGAAGGTCCATTTTCAGTCCTGAGCCAAAACGATAAAGTTTTTAAGCTGCTAATACATGGTCGACAGGGTACAGTCAACATAAACTGCTTAAAACCTGCCTACATTGCAAAAGATGAGGAAAATTCATTTTTTCAAACCAAGCAAGAGCTACAAAAGTCAACTTGAGACGAAGCACCTACATCACCGGTTGCTAATATCATTCTGACAAAAACGATAACACGTTCATTTTAACAGAAAATACCTGTAAGAAAAACTCTCGCTAGCGCTGGTGGGGGCTACTGTAGTGGTCCCAGACTTTTGAATTTCGAAATCTGTGGAGGAGGAATACATCAACTGGTGGAAGAATACTGAATGTGTTTTAGTAAACAGTCTCCGCTTAAAGGATTTTCAGACAGTTTCGCCTTCGCTATCGACTGCGAAAGATCACAAAAACTTTTTTGCTTGATAATAATGAAACATTTAAATTAAATGTTTTTTGGGTAGCATTATATTTGTTGTTTAAAGTTTGTAAATATTTTAATAGTTTAATTAAATGTAGTGTTTGAACCAATTCTAAGACTTATCAAATTTTGATATCAAAACAAATGAAGTTGGTGACCTTGGCACTACACCCGGTTCGGGCACATGTTACTCTGTCCTTTCTTTTCAGATGATGTAAAAATAATAATGTGGCTCACCCTATAAATGGGTTTGTGGTGGTATGGCGTGGGTAATGCTACTTGTCTCCGCCATTTGGCTCACACAGGTACCCACTGGGTAACAAATAAGTAGCAGTTTCCGTCCTTGCTGTGGCGAAGGCTTAGTCACCCAGTAGCCACCGTTATTTATTTTTTTTAAAAAAAAAAAAAAAAACATTAGCAGTATATATTATTGATTATGAAGAAATTTCCACTGATTATGAAACACTTTTTTTCCTTTTATGCGAAAAAAAAATTCTCGCGGATAATACAGGAAAAATTCGGTACTTAAATTATAAATAATCTAGTAGCAAATAAAATCAATATAAAAAATCAAATCTAGGTGGGAAGATAATATTTTACATTATTCATTAAAATTTGTTCTTGTTTTGTAAAATTTCATTAGTTACATAAATATATATTGAGGTTTTAGATTTTATTTGTATTAGCTGTGTTGCTTTAAAATATAAACAAAGCAATCAATAATTGTTTAGTAGTTTGGAAAAAGTTTCATTGCAGCCACTGATTGAAATTAAAAAAATTCTGACAATTTCTAAACCAGTGCATATAGCGGGTGTTTATTTTCTTTAACTTATCTATTTAATGAATGTTTTTATATTTTCAAAATAGACTTGCAACAGTGTTATTGCAGTTACTTATCTTATGGATTCAGAAAAGTTAGACCAGGTCTACGAATTTATTCACTCTCAAGAAGTCCAAAAACTTTTTATTTTAATTACGTCCTTATGTTGGCTCTTTCGAGCCTAATAAGTCTTGCAGTCCAATACAGAAAAGAAGTATCTCCAGGAATTTCAAGTCCAAAAACATGATTGGTTTTTTATGTATATCTAGTCTGGAAAGCACCAGACAATCCAGAATATGATCTGGAGTTGCCTGTTCTCTGCAACACGTTGCACAGATAGGAAAGGTCTTATTCCCACGTAAGACTTGAAAGACTATATTTGATAATAGTCATTTTAATTTAATATCTCATGTTTGACAAAAAAAAGTTTTGTTTTTCAGCTGTTTCAACAAGTAACAAAAATTGTTTTTTCAAAAAAATTATGTGCTGAAGCTTAATTTTGAAAAAATTTCTATTTTTCACTTTGTTTATTTAATGCTATAAAACATTTTTTGCTTAACAATCAATACAAACTTTCAAAAGTAATATCACAAATTTATCTCGGGTAAAATTTTTTTATCTCAAATATATTACAATGAATTGCATCAAAATAAAGCAAACTTGTGGCGATTTGGTGAGATAAGAAAATGTCTGGAAATTAATTTTTCTCAAAGGTAATATTTTTAAACTATAGTAAATAGAAAAAAAAAATTATTAATAATTTCAAATAAAAAATTTTAGAAATATTTTTTTAAAAAATGATTTTATTTTACTCTTTTAGGATAACTTTATATTAATTGAAAGAAAAAAATGCACATTATGGACATGGATTAACTTCTAAGCAGCAACATAAATTATAAATAGTGTAAATACAAATTTACCCAAATCATGTCATGTGAATTTGATAAACTATACTATACTTGCACTTTTCAAAATCAAACCATTAAATTGATATATGGTCTCAGATAGATAGATTATTTATTGTTTTATACTTTCCATACAACTCTCCAAAATGTCTTTTTGCATATCTCTCTTTCAAGTTTCTCACTTATTTCAAAATTCTTTCAATTCTTCATATTTATTTACATATAATTTTGATGCATTACTTTAAATTTTTATTTTCTAGTAAATTTAAGTAGTTTACGGAAATTTTTTTATGTTTGGAAAATTTAGACAAATTTTTGATTTCTAATGTTTCATAATTAAGTTTTCATAAAAAAGGGTAATATTATTCAACTGAAATTTAAAAAACAGTAATATCTTAATTTAAATAAAATTTAGAGTCATAATTACATATCAGAGCCATTAGTTTTAATTTTATATTATGAAAATGAAACAGTCCAAATGTTTAAGAAATTTTACAAATCTTAAAATGTTTCATTGCATATTCCAATTTTTCTCTGAATATCTAGATTCCCTTCTGTATTATAATAGATATCTTCATAGTTGGTTGTTCAATCTAGCATAGATTTTATCAAAGTAAATCCTGAAAGGTGATTCATGATATGATATATTTAAATATATTAAGTAACTAATTTGATGTTTTGTCTAGATAGTTTTACAGAAATTTCGCACAGGGTGAAAAGTACTAGCTGGTATATATAATTTGATTTAACAAATATTGAAATGAAATTTGAAAAATAATGCATAAAATTTGACATACATATAGTTGTAAAACAAGTTTGGATTATGAAGAAAATTTTGTTATCATGATCTTTATAATGGGTATACCATTATAAAAAAGTGCTTCATATACTATAAAAAAGAGTGCACCATATACTATAATAAAATTACTCTAAATCAATAAAATTGGATTACTTTTAATGAGAATATTGTTATCAAATCTATAAATTTAATTATACTTTCAATATATTAGAAGATCAAATTATTAAAATTCTTATTCATGTGAGAGCCAGAATTTAATCGATTAAAGATTTTCAGAGAAAAACTTTATTTTAAAAATTTTAATTAAGATATAATCATTTCATGGCAATTTTATTTGCCTCCACACAGAATTTTGTTTTAATATTAGCAGTCAATTTTGCGTTAGTTCTAATGAGCAAAAGATGTACTTTTAAAATTCTGAATTTCAGTTAAAAATAGTTAAAACAAAATTAGACATTCTCTTCATAAATTATATATTAATCAAATGTAGATTTACTAAATTACTGAAACAGGTTTATTATAGAATTAGACAAAGTAGTTTAATTATTTAAACAAGAAATTTAAAGTATTTGATAGAAAGATTAGGGACTAAAATGCATAGCTTGTGAATAATCAGTTGTAGAATCATTCATAGTAACAATTCAAATTAAATTTACTAACATTTAAAAATGAGAATGTTAAAACTCCTTTGAACTTAATTATAAAAATTTCTATGATTTTAATTAATTGCACTGAAGAATAAATATGTAAGTAAATATCATTTTCATAATGCTTCTGAATAAGTGCCATTTGTGCACAACATTTGTCTTATTAAGAATAACAAGGTATAATAATTTTATATTTTAAAGTTGAAATCATTTTTAAAGATAAAGAATTATGAATTTTAAACATTGTATATGTAAAGGTATTTTAACATTTCTTATTCTTGATATGTATTAATGTATAGGTAATTTAATTCAAATATTATACACTATTGGTCACAGTAAATACAACACTCGATAGAAAGCAAGCAAATAACATGAAATTTACAATATGCATTAGTGGTGGTGAGATATGCAAATAAGTAGAATTCCAGCGCGGACGCACATCACATGTGCATGTGGCGCTACTCCAAAGCACTATTTAAGGCTTGGAGATTTTGACGATTTCAAAATCTCACTTGTGTTTTTCTTGTGGTTTAAAAAAACGATCAATTATGCCTTGTAGAAAACAGTGATCATTTGTTTGATCAAGTAGCTGAGTTCAACAGAGGAAAGACAGTGGCCTACTGAGATTATAGGTTATGCTTTAGGGAAATCAGTATTCATGTTAGACAAAACCAAACAAGTGTAATACGTATATGTAATTGTTAGATGTAAGAGGGTATGACGGACCAACGTGTTCGATCGCATCCATCTCAGTGCATTACTTCACATGATGATAGGCAAATTGTGTGCATGTCAGTGATGGATCGCTCAGCCCCATTACGAACCATACAACAGCAGATTCAGCGTGCAACGCATCATCCAATGCCATCACATACCATTTGACATTGTTTACAAATGAGTGGTCTGTCTGCAAGACGTTCATTGCTTCCTCTACCCTTGACACTGAACCACAGACATCACCACCACCAATGGTGCAATTAAAGAAAGATGTGGAGTGCAGAATGGAATGAAATTGTCTTTACTGACGAGTTATACTTCTGTCTGTCAGACCACGATGGTCACATTCGAGTCTGGAGACATTGTGGTAGAGGATAATGAACAGCTACGTTACACACAGCCACACTGGCCCTGCAGCAGTATTATGATATGGGGCGGCATTGGGTATCACTTTCCCACTCCTCTAGTACACATTGCTGGTACTTTAAACAGCTATTGCTACATATCCAAAATGTTGGGGCCAGTTGTCTTTCCTTACATTCAGGGATTGCAGATAGCCATATTTTAACAAGATAATGCGCGACTACACATGGCACGCATTGTCCAAGGGCTATTCATCAATTACCAGATTGAATTGCTTCCCTGGTCGGTTCGCTCTCTAGATCTTTTGCGAATAGAAAACATGTAGTTCATGGTTGCTCAACGATTGTCCCAGATTACATCCCCAGCTGCCACACAAGATCAACTTTTGCAACGTCTGAGAGCTGCTTTGTCAGCTGTATCCCAAGAACACATTGAAAGTCTCTTTGAACCAATGCAGAGGCATGTGACAGTGGTGATTTTCAAAAAGGGTGGCTACTCTGGCTTTTGGTAAGAACCACAATTCACAGATGTCTATAAATTTAATCATTTGAAACTTGGTCAACATGTTATCTACTAAGTAAATTTCGTTGTGATATCTTTTGTCTTCCTTGGTATTGCAATTTGTGTGCTCAGCAGTGTATACTGTCAAAATGGAATATTTTTTATATTCTAATACAATGCTAAACAATATTGTCAAGAAATATTGCTTAATGTCTAAACAAAATATTAGACAATACTAAATGATATCAAAAAAAATATTTTTAATTTTGAAATACAACTTTATTTAATATTATCTAGGTGCTGCCATTCTACTATTCAATAATATTGTCAAACAAGATTTTAATATTTTTCTTTACAACATTGGCTAATTAATATTCTCTATTTGTGCATAAAATTAATGTTCCAAGTGTACACATTAGTCTAAGCTTAGAATAATGTATCAGAAAAGGGAATCTTGATCAATTTGATATGATGGCTTTAGTAGCACAGCAACTCAGAAAAGTACAAAATGTTTTTCTAACTTTCCCTGAACTTCAATCAAAAAAACCACTCTTCCCAAAATTGTATTTCAGAGTATTTTTAATGTGAAAGACCTAATGGGTATGTAAGAATTGTTTCCTGATTAAATGATTGAATTAAAAAACTGCAGTGACAGTTGCAAAATAAGAGGATAAATTGCTAAAAAGACTAATAATTTATATAAAAAAGAATAAAATATTTTAAGTAATAATGCTTATTATTCTATTTCATGAATTTTCGATTTCAAGAGTTATTTGTGCAATTTCTACGAGTTTGTAAAAATAAATGTCTTTAGTAACCAAACTTAACAATACTTCAACTAATAAGAAAAGTCTTTTTTCCTCAGCCTCAGAAAAACAATTTTGAAAAGCAATCTTTTCCCCATTGGATTGATAAATTTTGCATAGAAATTATTAACTAATTCCTTCCGTCAGCTTGTTGGCTAGTAAACAATGACTCTCTAAATGACATTTTAATTTAAAAATATTGCACAGAAAACCATTCAGATCATCAGAAAATTCTTTTATTGTTCTTTTAACTTAATGTCTATATTTGGAAAAAAAAAATCACTGATTATAATTTACAGCAAAGTTCAATAAGTTAAAATTTCTTCTATTTTAAAAAAACATTTTTTATGTCCTAAAAATTTAAACTTGCAATAAAACCTTATATTTATCTAAGCTTAAGATATCAGTTTTAAAATATAAGGCTACTTTTTTTTTTCTAAATTACATTTTTTTTATCACAGCATTGATGTACTCATATTTTATCTTTTTAACAGCACTTTAAATGAGTTTTCATAATGATTTGCACGAGTATGTTTCAATGAAAAAAAGTCTTGAACCTAGCCTTAGAAAATCTATATTAATTCTTTTCACTATTAATAGCTAGTAAAATTTTAAAGCAATTGTTTGAGTAATTGAAAATCTAATGTAACTATAATAAAGAAATGCAAAATTGGAAATTGATATTTTTCTACATTTAAAAATACATGACAATTGTAATTTGACAATTGGAAAAATAAATAATCAGAGCAGCAAAATTTTATTAAGCTTTATGTCACTTAAATTATCATTTTAAAGCAATATAAAAGAATACAATACACACAATTTCTTATACTTTTATAAATTTATATTATAAAAAGAATAAGAAATTGCATATTAAATAAATTATGCAAATTATACTCTTCAATAAAATATTAAAGCAGATCATTGCATTTGATTATCGTAGACTCTTACTTTTTTACTAAAGGCAGCATAGTTGTAGGATTTTACATAAGTTCCTAAGCACAATATATTACACTGAGGGCACTTCCTAAAATAGGAAGATATATTTTAAAAATCAAAAAATAAAATTACATTCAGTAAGATAAAATGAAATTCTTTATAGAGTACACATCATGATTAAATATATTAATATACTGATATAAAAATTAGTAATCAGTACTTTTTCAATTATGATACAAGAGCATATTAAAGCATACATACAAAATGATTTTCAGGTAGAAAATAAAATATCATGGAAACAAATGAAGATTAAAATGAATAAAATACACATTTAAACACATCATTGATTCATATTTTAATAAAAATTTTTAAAAAATTTGCAGAAATTAAATAAAGTTTAAAAAGATTTTCATAAAATATAGTAATATTTAATTCTCAAATTCAAGACATTTCATAAAAAATGTATTTTTTGACAATGAAAACTGGCCTTAACTGTTCTTATTTTTGAATTTTTTTTTTTAATATTTACCAGGCTGCTTAGGACAAGCCTCAGAAATTGAACAGACCCCTCCTCCCAAAAAATAGCAACTAAAATATTTTCCCCAAAATTAACAAAAGCTAATTTTTGTCACATCAGATTTATTAAGAGCAAACCATACTGACAAATATAGTAAACATTCTTTATTTAATTCAGCAAAATAAAGGAAATTAAATACATTATTAGCCCTTAAAAATTAAACTCATTACAAATGTAAAAAGTTAGATAAAATGAATTTAAATTTTTCCTAAAATTTATATATAATTAAAAATTTTAACAGGAATGGTTTGTCACACCAACAATATAATACATGCTTAAATGTATGTATAATAGACGCTTGTTTTTATGAACATGTATTATATAGTTCTTACTTACTTTATTACTTTCAATTTGAAAGTTTCGTAAAATAGAAAAAATAACGGTTACATTTTAAAAAATTTTCTTAACTACAATGTTCTGTCTCTATTTCATAAGAAAAAAAAAACTATTTAATATTCATTATGAAAAGTATGCAAATTAAAATTACTTAAACTACTTTCTATTTCAAAACTACATTTTTAAAAATGAATTTTTTCCATTTTTTACTTCATGGCTGATATTTGGAAACTTTTTCATTTTCCTTTGTTATGTTCTCAATCATCTAATAAAATTCTTACAAATAAATTCGCTAATCCAGATGCAAAATGTCCAGAAGGAAAATTTCAGAGAGTAATAGGTTTCTTTGTTGAAACCCATAGATGAATGACTCACCTTCACTCAAAGTAATAAGATAATTTTTTTGTCTTTCTTCAACTACAGTAGTTTATTTTATAACACAAGTCAATTTATGCAACACCATTCTAAGAAAACAGTCACAAGAGCATTAAGTCTAGAATGTTAATTTCATAAGGCAAGGTTCTAAGACATGAGTACTCCTTATAAAATTATCTTTTTATATTTTATATTTTCACTTCACCCTATTGATTACACTCAAACACCATCAAAATCAGAAGGTAGGTTAGGCGCGAAAAATTCCATATGAATTGCTTAAAAAAATTCAGAGTGAATGACACTTGAGACTGGGCGCCTATTAATAGCTCAAAGTCTTAGACATAAACCACAGTAGGATTCATAGTAAATATTTTTCTTTTAAAGAAATTTGATTTTAGAATCAAAACAACTTTTTATTCATTAGACTGATTAATTAATACTAGTAGTTATTTATCCAAAATTAAAAGATTCTACCATAATAATATTGATTGAAGTTTCTCGGCCACTAATTAAAAATTGTATAAACTGTCAGATGATTAAAAAAAAATGCAAATGAAAAATCATGAAAGGGAGTTCATAGAAAAGATTTTAACAAAATCTAGTTTGTAAATGAGAATTAAAATTATCACTTCTTCGATGGTGTCCAGTTAAAGATCAACTTATAGTTTGTAAAATCATGTGTCCGTAAATTAGAGGTTTATAAAAACGAGCGTCTACTGTATAATGAATCAGAGTGATAATTTTTTTAAGATTTCATTTTGGTATGAATATTGAAAGAATTAAGGAAATATTTAAAAAAATTAGTAGTCTTCAAAAAGTTTGTAAATCCCGAGTGAGTGATTTGCAATTAAAATTAATGCTACAACATAATGAAATTGAAATTACACAACTTTTTATTCATAATCGTTAATAAGTAATATGTTAAAAACATTTCATGTCTATTTGAACTATATTGCATATGAATATATTACACTACACAAGAATGACTATCAAACATTGTAAATCTTGCAGAGTACTTATAGATCATAAATTACATTGAATACAATGTGAGCAATTTGTTAAAACCACTATTTATCGAAATTGGCTTTTTTGCTTTTAATTCACAATAGTATACTTTGGGTATTATATAAAAGCCGCATAAAAAACATTTAATACATTCAATAAGTATTGATAAAACAATTGTATCATGAATACCATTGAAATAGCTAAAAAATGAATATTTTTAATGAATGAATTATTCTATTTTATTTGATTCA
The DNA here is from genome assembly GCA_030067965.1 of Latrodectus elegans. Classification (NCBI taxonomy): domain Eukaryota; kingdom Metazoa; phylum Arthropoda; class Arachnida; order Araneae; family Theridiidae; genus Latrodectus; species Latrodectus elegans. The sequence goes on along the minus strand of CM057817.1, from coordinate 5,734,097 downwards.
TAATGATATGATATTCAGCAATAACATGAAAAGAAAATTTAATTATGAAATTCTTTTATTTTAAAAACTTTATTATTATTTCAAACAATAAGTTAGTACTTATAGCACATATTTTAAGTACAAAATGTCTTGGAAAATTACAAATTAGCACTAATTTTATCTTATTTTTACACATATTATGAGTTTCTTTTATATTACAGATAGTATGCATTTAAGAAATACATACCAACAGTGTAATGGAACTGTTTTCATGAATCCTGCTTTTTAGTAGATTTACAGTCATTAAAATTATATCTACATTTTTAATTCTTCTATTTTTAAATTAATTTTGATGACAAATATAACAAATAATGTATGTAAGAAATTTTAGTTTAAAATATTGACAAATAAATAATTATTATGTAATGAAATTAATTTTTTGTAAACTATTTGAAATATAGAATTGAGAAAGTTAAAATTTTTAGATCTGATAAGTATTTAGGATAATTATGAGAAAAGATATACAGATTTATTATAATCAAGGATATGTTTACAAAATACTGTGAACAATTTTAAAATTTCCCACAGAAATATTCATGTAAAATTCATCCAAATTATGGTTTTTAATTACATAAATAGAAAGTCATAATTTAGAAAAATTCATAATTAAAAAATAAACAAATGAAATAAGGACTTAATTAAAATTTCATAGTCAAGTCAATAAAACATAGTAATAAAAAAACACTATCAGTTTTATACAATTAATACCTAATAAATAAAAATACATACGTTATTTTAAGGTTTTCCATCATCCTAAGTATATATAGAAAATCGGGAGCAACATAATGATCTTCCTCAAGGAAGAGAACAGGACCAATATGATTACGAGTAATATGCAAACCGTCCATCAAATGATTTACCTGAACAGAAATTTATGTCAAAACATAGCGAATACGTGAAAAAATAATTTAAATTAAGCAAACAAACTTATCATTTGATTTTGAAAACAAAATTTACATTTAAAGAACAAAACATCCTTAAATACACAATAGGTTAGATTTATGCTCTACAGTAATATTTTGCCTATACAATGATAATTTAAGTGAAACCTACAGCTTAAAATGCACTTCCAATAATTATGTAAATACACATCAGGATAGAAAATCAGACTTACGAATACTCAAATTAATGAAAAAGTCTCCCAAAATATATAGTTGATAAATTCAAAGCCCATGATTTATAAAATTATACACAAAGAAAACACAATTGCTTCGTGTATGGGCAAGTATTTTTCTCCATCAGATAATATATCAGGAACTCAGGTTTGATACTACATTTAAAAAACATTAGGTCGACATCCCTTTTTTATATTTTTTTGCATTCTTCAAATAAATCTTTCAGGAAAATGTATACTTTTCAATGTTTGCAAGTTTTAAACTTTCCTTCCTTGTTACAAATGTATATGACGAGTTACCTATGAAATATTTTCCAGGAAAGGATTATTCAGTGCAAGTTTAAAAGTGTAACAGCTTTTAACAGTTTGACTATTAGTAAAGTGCAAGAACTGGCCTTTTTTTATTAAGAAGCTTGAATAAAAGAAAAATTGGGATCCTAAATTTTTTCTAAATTAAAATAAATTACGAGCATAGACTTATATTACTAATGCATGTTTATTTAATACAAGAGTTTATTTTCACCAATACATAACCTCAGAAAAATTTGATTCTGAAATTTATTTTTTGATGCTTAATATAGTAAGTGCGTTTAAGGATTCTGCAAATATGCTTGATTGAAGTAAAAATTTGATTCTGAAATTTATTTTTTGATGCTTAATATAGTAAGTGCGTTTAAGGATTCTGCAAATATGCTTGATTGAAGATAAGTTTTCCTTAAAGGTAAATTTGTCTGGTCTTTTAAAATTATTTTGGAACTAGGTGTGGATCTGGTAATTACTAAATATTAGACTTAAAAACACAAGGTATACATATTATTGTCATTTCCTAATGAGAGTTATGGTATAAGGATTTTTCCTTAAAAGTCCAGTTTACAAGAGAATTCTCATTATCTTATCTAATTAAATAATTACTCTAATCACAAATTAATGATTTTCAAAATTTAAGTGCTTATAATTTTACTAAAATATACTCTTTGTCCTATTGATAATAATATATATATTGCTAAGTTTTCATATGAAGGAATATATTATTTTAGTTCTCGACTATGTTGGGGCCCCGTGCAAAGCATCCATCTCAGCTCCCCTCAAATGGCTTGTAGAGTCAAAGATTAACAAGATTTGAAACATCTATTATATTACTAGTACTCTGAATGACCTACATAATGATGAAATCAGATTATTAAGAAAGCTTAATATATAAATACAAATTGACTATGAAACCAATTCAGTTCAATATATTAGTAATCAATTTGGTTTGTTCCAGTAGAACTTTTGCACTGAATGTCATCAAGTTTTCATTGTTAAAAATTACATGATAGTAAAAAATTTGGAGAATGGTGAAAATCCCAAATGTTTGCCATAACTAATTTCAGCTATAGGTTTTAGGAGCAATACAAATATTTTCAAACTTCTCCAGAGTTTCCTTCTTCCTACAAACAGACTTTTGTAGGCCAAGGCTGATTTGCAGATGCTACTCCATCTGACCATGTCAGGGGTGACGGCCCACAACTGATCGATTCCCAAAATCTTGAGGTCCCTTTCAACATAATCTAGCCATCTTGTGGGTGGTCATACACTTCTTGTTCCTTTGATTTTTGAGAAGGTCACCTTTTTTGTAGGCCCAGCATCAGGCTTTCTGTAAAGATAGCCCAGCCATCTCATGTGTGACGCTTTGAATGTTCTTATGTCAGTACCACTAAATTTATCATTCTTTGTAGATCTCATCATTGTATAGGATTCTCTATATTTTACCCTCTTTAGCAGATCTAAAAAATTTTCTTCCTCCGTTTTGTTAAGGGTCCAACATTCACACCCATATGTAAAATGGATCAAATTAAAGCTTTATAAATGCTTAACTTTGTTTTTACACTGATAAATTTTGAAATGAATTGCTTTTGGAGTCTGTAGTAGCTGCTATTTGCCACATGAAAATTCTATTATTTATTTCAATTTTCAGGTTATTGTGACTTGTAATCAGAGTTTCTAAATATTTAAACTGGCTTACAGTTTCAAAAGAGTTCTTCAGAGAGATCCAGATTTTCCACAAAATATAGATATAGTAATGAATGTTTTATAAAGATAATTAGGAATTCAATTGATAGCATGATATCCATCATTGACAAGCTTATAGTATAACTTGAGAAAATGTTATCTATACTGAAATATTTATTAAAAGCAATATTTGCAGTTTACATATTTTATTGGTTTATCATGTAAAAATATTTTTAAAATTCCTTTTTTCTTAAATAAATTCTCAAAGTTACACAGAGGTAACATGTGAGGACTATGAAACCTGTCAATTATATATTTTAAATAAATTGCAGAAATTGATTCTGATTTTCAGTGAAATTTTTTCTCACTAATTTTTTATCATCTTTGGTACTTGGGAGTACAATTTTAATTTCAATAGATAAATTATTATGTTTAATTTTTAGCAAAAAATTATGATTTTAAAATGCATTAGTTTAAAACTTCTAATTAAATTGGATGAATGATGTTTGCTTTTTAAAACAAGTTTTCAGTTTAAACAATCATTTTTTGCACATAAAAGCCAACTAGAATGGGATTTACATTTTAAATGGATTTCAAACCAGTAAAAAACCCTCCAAGACTTAAATAGGATTCAACCCCATGACCAGTCAAGCCAAAGTCTAAAGTTATAACCATGCAGTTTCCAGTTCAAATTTAATAAGCTTGAATTCCAATTCAGATAATATTTTGCATAGTACTTTAAAATCATATTACCATAGTATATTAAAGGGATATTTTTTTTAAAATTACATACATTAAAATGATTTTTAAAAATAAAAGGTAATCAATTTTCAACTTTATTTATTTGAATCACACACCAGGCGAAGAAACTAAAATTTTTGACTTGATGGTAACATCAATTCTTTTACGAATATTTTAGTACTTAAAAAATATGTAAAGCATTAATGAAGATATATACCTTCCACCACCAGTGGTGTTTTGTTTGAGTGAACTTAGCCTCTCGATAATGCCCATATAAGTCTGGGTGTTTGGCATTATTACAATTCTTTTTTAAAGCTCTAGAAATAAAATCAGATTAATAAAAGTAATGAATAAATACAGAGACAAATAAGATAGATTCTAAATTTTTAAAATATGATTCCTAAGTTTGGAATAAATAAAACGAGAAATAAGTTGTATTAAAAGCTCTAAATTTAAACAAAATATAAAAATTATTTTAAAAGATTAAAATATCCATCTTAATAGTTCAAATGTTAAAAAATATTCAAATAAAATTTTAATTCAAATTAAACTTGGGTGTAGGATTTAAAACTCTCAGTACCAGAAAAAGAACAAACATTTTAAAACTCAAATGTACACATTGGTAAATACTTTAAATAAGATATTTTACAAGATTAGCGAACTTGTGTCAAATTTCTAATATTAATAATTAATCACTGTTTAGTGAAAAATTTTGTTCTAAAATCTTAAATTTTTTAGTGCATTGCTTCAATCTTTAAAAATCCAAAGCCAGATAACAATATAAAAATTTGTATTTTACTTCATAACATTTAATGCCCTTACATAAATAATAAGTTAAGCAGTAAGACTTAGACTATCATATCAAGTGTTTTACAAAGTTTAACAAATGAGAGAGAGTTTTGTCTATTTAGATACAAGTTATAATAATTGATCTCAATAAATAGCCCTCAATAGATCACATACATAATGTAAAAAACTGAATTGTAATTTACAGTTTTATATTTTATTATATAAACTACATAAAGAAGAAAAACAAAAAGATAGTAAATTGATTAATTTTCTGAACGAAATGTCTAGCATCTCAAGTTTTTCACAGGGAAGCTTTGGGGTTTTGTGATTATCACTGTAAACAATTCTTGTTAAATCCTTTTTGTAATTGATTAGTTTATAAACAAATTCATAATTTTTAAAACAATGCACAAACTCAATAAAAATATAAATTGCTTTCAAAACAATAATTTCATTTTATTTTTATAATTTTTAAAACAATTTTCTTCTGAGTGCATACATGCTCTCCTTTTAACATTCTTTTTGAATATTGCATAAAATACTTCAAACAATAGGCATTATAAGAGATTAGTTCATATTGTCTATTTAGATGCATTTCACAAATGAAAACATATCTGATCAGCATTTAGAATCTAAATAGAATTCCAAATCTGTATAAATATACACCTTTGAGGTAAGTGTTGGGCAAACATGTTATAAGAATGAAGGCATGAACACTAACCATCAGCTCAGGTATAGGAAGCTAGAAGATATATGAAATTTTTTATGCTATTTCTGCTTTTATTAAATCTTAGAATTTGTACTTTTAATAATCAAAATTATAAGGATTGCAAAGAATAGTATGCATAAATATAACTTTGTTTTACACAGTAATGATAACCAAAGAAAGATACATCTAGTAGTTATTATATATATCTTTTGAATTTTTGAATTCAGTCATTAGATTTATGACAAATTATAACATTGTATCATTAAGTTTATTATTTTAATTATTAGGTACAGATTTATCACTAAGTAAATTGAGATGCTAATTTTGAGAATTGATAAATTTTAGATATTTAGATGCAACTGAACATGTAAGAAGATAAACAAAAGTTGTATTCCTCAGGAGCTGTCAGCTTCAAACCTCATATTTGGTCTAAAAATAGTGAAATAGGATACTAAAATACAAATCAGTGCCCAAATTTAATTTGCTTTGGTTTGTTTATTGCTCAATGGTCATTTTCTGCACACCAAGTCTACTAAGTCTGGGAATTATATTTTAAATTGGACTCAAAACCACTATAAATATACATGTCCATGTTGAGATTTGAACCCACAAATTGAACCAAAGGTCTGAATGCTAATTCTGGCCAATACTAAGAAATAAAGTATCTCCAACTTGTTATCATACATACAATTACCTACTTACATTAATTTAGTATTTAACTATGTTTTCTAACCATTACTTATGTCAGCTTTAAATCAGTCTAAGAAAATATGAAAATAACATAAATTAACTCACAAATCATCACATTGCTCTGGCTAATATTTTCTTATTTTCTCCCTTTTAACAAAATTCATTATTTTAATTTCTACTACACCCTGCTAAAATGTATACATTTCAGAAAGAGAAGAATCTTGTTCTTATTGTTGTGTGTGTTGGTCATGATAAATATTCAGATTTAGCAATCTTGTGAATATGCTTTAATGCAAAGATGGCAAAATTTTCTATGAAAAGAGCTTATAGGTTTTACATAGATTTAGCAAGAAATATTACGCTTTTACTGCAAGAATAAGGGATGAATATTCTTAAGAGTTATTTTCAAGTATCCATTAAGGAAAATGAGAAATCATGTTAAATTATATTTACAAAAGTTACAAAAAACTTAATTTGAATTTGTTTTTGGCCATCTACAAGCTCTAGAAACATGACTTTATTTTCATCATAGACACAATAAAATAGATACATTTAAGTAACTTATGTGGATAAAGTAGTTAAATATACCAAAATACTGATTTGTGGAAAAGAATTTGTAGATGTCTTAGACATAAATAATTGGAAGTGAATAAAATCAGAAAGAAAAACATTTTTTATGTGTAAACCTTAATTTAATTTGATACATTTGGTAGAAATTTTAAAATATAACTATAGCAATATAAATAAGAAATATAAAATAATAAAAGCACTAAAATTATCAATTTTTAAACTAAAATATTTGTATTACAAAATTAAAATTTGATAACCTCAATTTTACTGTCAATCTGTTTTAACTATCATTATTCGATTCTAGAAAAAGATGTATAAAGATTCATTGCATAATGAATATGAATGCCAGATTTTATTCTTTTTTTCCAGTTTCTTAAGGTTTAACTTTTATTATAGTAAAATTAAATAATTTACAATCAGGATGGATTGGTTTGTTTGGTTTATTTGTCACTCAACGGTCATTTTTGCACACGAGGGCTAATTAGATCGGGACATATGGTTTAAAGTGGATTCAGAACTACTACAAACATCCATGTCCAAGATGAGATTCGAACCCATGAACTGTTGAACCAAATGCCAGAGCACTAACCATTCGGTTGCCAGCTCAGCCAATCAGGATGGAAACTACATGCTTTTTTGCAAGTTTTATATGTAAAATTTACATGATTTTAATTCATTGATATTTTTAAAATTATTTAAGATAATGATAACTGAGAACATTATCTTTCAGCAGTTGAAGGCTAATGTGCCAGGGACCTATGGGCACCCTGCAAACAATATTTATGATGTATACTTTTTATATGGTGGCTTAAACTTCGAAGGTTAAAAGTGAATCATGCATTACATGTTATGTAAAATAGAAACATTTTCTAATTATGCTAGTTATCAATAAAGCTATGATATTCTCTGATAACAATCTGAAGAGCAAATTTATACATCAATAGGAAATGAATTTTTCTAGAAAAACAACACAATTATTTTATACATTTTACATTTATTACTTATCTTTACTTATTTCTGCATCTACATACAAACTATGAAATAAAATCAGCAAGCTAATTAATTGAAAGTCAAATTTTAAAACAGAAGTAAATTTGCTAAATGAAAATTTCAACATTAGTATTCTAATCTTCAACATATTAAAAGTAAAAATGCAAATCTTACTCCTCCTTTTTCGTATTTCGTGGGCAATCATTAGGATCATGACCAGGAAATTCATTAGGATGCAACTGAATAGAGTTTGGATAAAATATCTGCATGACCTGAAATTAGGAATAATCAGAAAATACGAGTGAGGCATTGGAAATACTTTACTATCTAGTATGGATTTTTTTAGTTTTTAATTTTTTTTATATGAATAAGCAAACTGATTTGTCATAAGTAAATTCTAAATACTTCAGCATACTTTTCTAATTATGAATTAAGTAAGAATTTTCAAAAGAATTAAAGTAGACTTAAGGAAATTTCAATTGCTTAAAGCTTCTCAAGCTATTTTTAATGAAATACAAAAGAATTAGATTCTTCTAAACAGAAAACTATATAAATGTATGTAAACAAAAGTGAAATAAAATATCAAATTAAGTTTATAAATTTTAAAATGGAATTAATGTTTTGTGATTTTTTGTCATACCATATAAATACAGATAATATATAATTGACATAAATGATAGTAAAATAAAATTATTGAATTCCTAAAAATAAATTGATCAAAATTGTCATTTTTAACTATTGTTATTGGTGAATACTGCATTATATAATTTAAATCTTAAAATTTAACACTACAATGATTTATTTAACAATATTATGAAACAAAATTTAATAATATGAAATTTTAAATATTTACTCCTATTTTTAGATTTATTTACATTAAGTCATTGAACACAAGAAAAGTCCTTTAACTCTTTCAGGCGCACTACCCTTTAAAGTTGAAATGTTAAGAAAAAAATTTCTAGGTTGACTATTTAGGCCTATATGAGTATAATGAAAATTTTGTAAGGATTGCATGTACCATTTCAATTTTTAGGTGTTCCATCACATGGAACACTGCATCGCAAAGGTCGTAAAAAGCAAGCATTGCAGTGAAGCCCATATATTTGTAAATGTTTTTGTATATGAATGAAAAAACGATGCATTACACCAGCATAGCGGATTTAGCCTAGTCCTGGTGCATCACAAGTAGGTCTGCTACTCTACTACAAAAAATAATAAATAAAATTATAAAATAAAGTTTTCTGTACAATTTTTTTTAGTCATCCAAATAAGGTTTTGGGGCTGCCTAGAGGAGAATGTTTGAGATAAATCATCGCCATCTATTTCACTGGCATCCGACACAACATTATCAGACTTAGACTGCTCAAGTGGTTTAGGAACACATTTCTCTGTATACATATGTTCTGATTCACTAATAGAGGGCAATTTTTAAAGCATTTTAATGCATCAGAAGGACTAAGACCTCTATGTGCCATTTATTTGCAATTAACAAAATAAAAAAATTAACTAGAAATTAAAACTATATTACAAAAAAGTAAACAAAAAATATATACACCATATTATAAAATGAATAGCAGCAAAAGAAAAATCAAGAGCATAAAAATTATGCTTCTCTAACTAGAGAGGATTCGAACTAACTGATATATTCCTATACCACACTAAAGCTTCTCAATTCATACATATGGGACATATGGAATTTTTCAGGCATGTTATCTTTATCTAAGAAAGAATTTCAAATGCGAATAAGTTTCTATTAAGTTAGGAGATAAAATTAAATTGTTACAACTACTATTAGGTCCACCGGAAAGTTCTGTCTGTTGATCAATGATAATGTTAAAATCAGGATGTTGTTAAAACCATAGAGTAAGATCTATTTCTGACATTATTGGAGATCACAGAAAGTTAAATTCAGCTCAGTAAATTATTTTGGACCATATTCGGATCCATGTGGAGATATTCAAAATGAGTTCCATAAGAATGAAGTTAGAAGAATTTTGATGACAGAGTTATCATACACCTATCTCTACATGCACAGAACTTTCCAGTAGACTTAATACTGGCAGTAAAACTATTTTTTTTAATATTTTTTTATATAGCTACAATAGTGAAGAAATAAATCTAAAATAAAGATAATTTAGAATTTTTTTAACAGCATTACTAAGAATTTTTTTCTTATAGTGTTCATTTTAATATGGTTATAATGAAGTTTTTTTAAAATTTATTTTTAAAAATATTGTTAAATATTATAGATGCAAATGTGTAGAAGTTAATGACTAACATTTATAAAAAAATCTGTCAAACATTTATTTGAAATGTCTCCTAACATTTCAAATAAAATTCATTCTTTTTCTTATAAATGAGGGATAAATATTTTAATTTCTGGACAATTTTTTGAAACAGTAATTTGAAATAATAATCTATATATTCTCTTAATGGATATGGTGGTTCTATATTACTCTTAATCAATATATTATATTTGAATAAGCAAAATTTAAGCCTTAAACATTTTCAAATTAAATTTCACACTATTTTGTAACATTTCTTTTGCTCTGGAAAAATTTTGGTTGATTGAATTACATAATTGCTCATTTTGTGCAAAGTGTAAGTTTAAAAATATTTAAACTAACATTTAACAGCTTTAAATTATTAATTGTATAAAATTATATTGAATTATCTATAAATCAAGAAAGAACTTTTCATCATTTGTAGTAACTGTTTATGATTACCTATTTAATGTTTTTGGTTTTTAAACTACAAGAATAATTCATAAAAATGTAAGGTGTTCGTATTAATATTTTTTCCCCAATGGCTGGATGATCTTATGATTAATTACTTCAGTGATACAAGGAGCAAAGGTGATGGCAACTTATACAGTAGGACATGCAGTGGGTGAGCCCTCTTTGCCCTCAAAAAGTGAAAGGATAGAGAAACAAAGAAAGAGAGAGAAAGGAACATTTCCATGCCTGAACCAGGATTTGAACCTGGGACCAACTGCTTTAAAGTTTGGGTCACTAACCACTCTGCCATCAATTGGCATTCATATTAATATACAGCTAATTAAATACTTAAACTTAAATATTGTATGCAATATCTTGAAAAATCGAAGTCATGATGTATTTAAAGCGACTTACTTTGGTAAAATCAATTCTTTGTATAAGAGCATTGATGTGAGTATCATACAAATCATGGCTAAATACTAAAAGTGTTTGGTTGATGTTTTGTGCTTGTTTTAAGGACTCAATCAATGCATACAAGTATTGAGCCCTATTATGGACTTGTATCACAATTACAACATCATTGTCATTAAGAGGACCAAATTTGTCTAAATTATTTACATCTTGAAGAGCATTCAATTCCTCTATAACATCAGAAAGCAAAATAATATTTGCAGGAGTTGTAGCATTCACAGCATTCACAATGGCACTAAAATTGGCAAAAAAGGCCAATTCTGGATCAGTATAATGACTTTTATGGGGCATAAAAAGGTCTGGCTTCAAATTGACAATTCTTAGCTGAAGCCATAGGAAAGACACAATAAATAGAAGGACTACTGTTTTGAAAATATATGACGAACATCTTCGAAGCATGGCATTAGAAAGCCATCCTCTTGCCATTCCGTCATAACCTGTAAAGAAAGATTTTTTTTATTTATATACAACATGTAAATTTTAATTCAAAAAATAAATATATATTTGTTAACAGCTAGTTTTTTCCTTTTAAATAACAGGAAATATTTTTACAGTTGACATTTTTTTCTAGTTAACATTTATGAGGTAAAAATTAGAAAATACCTTATGAATACATAGTTAATACCTAGGTAGTCATTTTTTTAATTGAAATAATATTATATTATATTATGTTCTCAGTATTTCTTCAGAAAGAATTTTCTTCCTATAAGCAGTTATTTTTAAGAGAAAATTACAAGAACACTCCTAGTAACTGAGATTTTAAATCAGGAAACTATTTTTTACTAGAAAATAATTCAACTAAAGAACTTAATAGACTATTTTAATGGAGGCTTTCATTTTTAACTTCAGTTTTTCAAAATAGGTTCATGTTTCTGTTTCAATGTTATAGCCCTATGTTTTCATTTCTTTGTTAATTTTCTTGCATAGAATATTCCTAATTCCCTTCAAAATTTGTTTTTAAAATTTTGAAAAAAGATGTTGTAAGTCTCAGAATTACTTTATTCATATACATAAAGATCGATTCTAAAAGAGAAATTTTTTTTTGATTAATTTAAAGTGTAAATTATAAAGTGATTGAAAAAAGAAAAAGCTACATATCAGACAAAGAAATGTGGAATTAGATATTCCATTAGTTCTTATCAAACAACACTTTAAAAAGTAAAGCACAAATCAGTAAATTAGAATTCATATTTGTGCTTAGAAAATATGAAAATGTAACACAAGTGCCTATTTATATTTTAAATGCATAATTCATACTAAAATGTCAAAGAATTTTTATTTCCAGGGGTTTATGATTTCGTAAAAATCTTTAGAGCTATGGAGATTCATTGTGATGTTACTGTCAAAGCAAACATAGGATGGCAAAATAAATTCATATTTTAACAGTAAACAATTTTTAATTTCTTGTGAATAAGATAGTTAAAAATATTAAATCATAGTACAGGAAAAAAAAGATGAATGACAAAAAGTAAAAGATTTGGTTTAAAGTAACTTCATTCCAGCAATTAGTTTATTTAATTCAAAGATTTTCTATAAATATAAGTTATATGGCTTGAAGTTGAATGAGTACTTCCTGCACTAAAATTCAAATTAGTAAAGTAATATAAGAGATGCTTAATATAAGAGATGAAAGTAATATAAGAGATGCTTAATATAAGAGATGAAAGTAATATAAGAGATGCTTAATATAAGAGATGAAAGTAATATAAGAGATGCTTCTTTTAATCACTCAATACCAATATATAAATATGTCACATGATAAAAATGTAATTAAATATAAAAATGGCTCTTTCAAAAATTCATGAATTGAAATTCTAAGCAAATGATGATACAAATACTAAAATCTTTGAAATTATACAAAGTTAAAAATTTACTGTCTGTAGCACAGGATGCTATAAATAAACTAAGAACTTTAGGCCATCATAAATCAAGAAAATGAGAAAGGCTGTAAGGATATATGCAATGATTATTTCTAACTTATTTTAAATGCTTTAAGTTTAGTAATTTTAAAAAAACATTTTTCACGATCAAATAATATATTAAATGAACTGTGAAAAGATAATAAGAATTATGAATGATTATATTAAAATGTTCAAAGTATTTTAATAGAAAGTAAATATGATTATCAAAACTATAAATCATCACCTGCATGTCATAACACAAACTATTTCATGCACATTACATAGTTTGAGAAATAAGAAATAGACTAAAGAAACTTAGCAAAAACTAATTTAAAAATACAAAATATTCAATTATATTTTACATTTCTCTAACATTCTTTTGCTCTTAACTGCTATCCTGTATAAGTTACATCCAAGTTTTATGCTATAAATAATTTAAATTATCTTGTTTTGGTTTTATGTAATGTAACATATTGGTTAAGATCAAATGATATTTTGAATAACTTATAGAGCAAAACTTATATGAAACATAATTTTGAAGTAAGTATTTTTCAATGCATCAGTAACTTTACAACATTAATTTTCCAGTGCAATTGTTTCAATATCATAAACTTCAGTAGTCTAGATCTTTAGATGAATTTCATCATCAGTTCAAGATTCAAAAAATTTTATTCAGAACAATTAAGTTTATACAGTAGTAAAGAAAATGATTTTTATGATTAACATATCAATTTGAAATTCATAATTAATAGTTTTACTGATATACAAATATTTTAAAGATTATTCTATTTAATCTGAAAGGGGTCTTGTGCCATTCAGTCTTGATAAAGGAGAACATACTATATTATTAAAATAAGATTAATTTTATTGAAGTATAAAGACAGCTATTCAGAAGTATAATTTATATTTATTAGCATAGGATATAAAATCATTTAATTATATTCTTTTCTGGAGGAGTGGTATTTTATCAAGCTTTCATAAATTCTTACTCAAACTTGATAAATTTAAATATCTCTTGCTAAAAAACTTCAGGTGACAATATAAATGACTATAATGGAAAATATGATTAAAAAATAAATCTCATTTGTTAAGTAAAATATAAGGAATAAAACAAATTAAAATAAAATATCCACTGAAATTTAATAATTTTGGTTAGATTTTAACAAATTAAACTTACTTCATTGTATTTGCACCAATTATATTGAGGAAAATATTGCTTCAAGAATTATATGTAGTATAAAATTTCAATGTTACAAATTTCTTTATCGAAGCACTCTCAAATTCTTATTCATCATTTATCCTTTGAAGAACCATTCTTGAAAACCTATATAAATCTATACTTCATTAATTATTTTATATTATTCAACTAAAAATTTATCTATATCAATAAGAAAGAACACAATAAGTTTTTCTTCATGGAAACTCAAAGTTGTAGCTTTTTAGGAGACATTCCAGGAGTGCTCAATATACTTCTAGAATTTATTCCATTGCTAATATGTAATGGTAAAAAATGAGTCAATAAATGAATTTTGAAATTTAATATTTAAAGCTGAATTATAGCATTAATAGATCACATTTTTTCATTCATCAGTACTGAATATTACTTTGGGATGGTTGGTTGGATTTTATGTCACGAGATCCATAAATCGACATGTTACACCACAAATTACTTTTGAAAACTATCTTGTTAAATATAAACATTCAGATTATTTTAAATATACAAGATTTAGAGAATTTCAAGATTTTGAAAAACACAGATGAAATTATTTATTTGATCAATACAAATTAAACACATTTATGTGTGAGCCTTTACTCTTACAAAGATAGATTAATACATATAATTTATAAAACAGACATATTATACCCTTATAACAACTATAATGAAAATTACTTTTTTATCACTAACATTATTTAGCATACATTATTTTAATTATGTGCAAAATACTTGCAAGTCAAAATAGATAAAAGGATAAATTCAATAGAAAGAAGTAAAGGAACCATAATACACATTTACAAATATCTATCACATATTTTTAAAATATTATCAAGATGATACATATATGGTTTTTTTTTTCTTAAGTATTTAAGAGGAAAAAGAAAACCATTGTTATTCAGACCTAATAAATTAAATTACCCTGAACTAAAATGCAGTTATCAATAAATGTTATTCAATAACCAGTAAACATTGATTACTCATTAAAATTGAATTAATATTTTTACACATATTTGCTTTACCAAAAAACATTAAGCATCCTAGGAATTTTCAAAAGATAATATATGATTCTCAACATTTCTAAAACAGTTAAATCAAATACATAAAATTTTATGTAACAAATTTTAAAAATATCACAATATAAATTCCTAACAAAGAGCATGAAATAAATTTACATTTTTATAAGCATTTTATGATTTATTTAAAGTAAAAAATTAAATTAAGGAAAATAAAATATTGCCATATTATTGGAAACTTTAGACTGAAACTTTTTATTTAAATTAAAATCTATGTTAGTCATAAGTAGGATGGAGTAGAAATTGAAATTAAAGAAATTCGTATTGAAATTCATAAATTCAAATAATTGAAATTCATAACACATTCAAACTATTTTTACTAAACAGGTATATTAATGACATTAGAAACGATACTTTTTATCAGCAAAAATTATTTCCAAACGTATAATTTAAGGAGTTATTAACAGTTTTAAATTAATTTTATAGCTGTATTATTTCACAGTATCTTTCAGTATTTTGAAAAAAAAAAAAACAAATTGATTGGCATATGAATACGAACACGAAATTAAAACATAAATTTTATAGTATACATTTATGATAAATAACACTCAAAAAATGCCTTGTCCCTCCTCCTTTCATGCATCAACAATAAACATACCTTGTGGACTTTAATTCAAGTTTCTCACTTGAGTGATCAGCATTAGAACAGAATAAGAAATTATCATAAATGACAATCACATTTTATTGATTCCATAGGTAATATTGCTAGTTTTCTATCAATAATGACAGAACCAGCATATTAAACCTTCAGTTTACAATTCGTAGAATTAATTTTGCGAAACATTCATGAATCACGCACATGATTGTAAAAAAGAAATATAATAAAAATTATAAAATTTTTACTAAAAAATAAATAAGTTGCAAAAACATGCAACTTTTTAAAAAACAATACGGATTTCTAAGAAAAACTAGAAATTACTCCATCCTCTCGGAAAGAGTTACTCAACATGTAAAACCGAAACATCTACCAGCTACCGACGATAGATTGTTTCTTCACGGTTACAGGGAAACACTATCTAATTTTTAATATTTACAATTTATAATTTATTATTATTCTCGTTTTGGCTTCGAAAAGGACTGGAATTTACACATTAGTGATGAAATAAAAATGCATGTTAAAAGTATTAGCTGGATAATATACAGTAAAATCCAATTTAAAACATGATCAGTGAATATTAAAAATCTGATCTTTGCTTTGGGAACTTGAAACCAATTTTGTAGCCTGAAGCAAAAAGGAGTTAACACGTAGCATGGGTGCTGTACGTCTGATACCTAAATCGTATTTTAGGTTCCTAGCAGAGATCATCCATGATGCGAGGACTATATTCTGATACACCTGACAAATCCAAAGCCAAGATGGTTGAATGGCACCCAGGGCTATGGTGACGAGAAATGGCCTTTTGAGGAACTAGGAAAAACCTCGTTGTATATTTGTCTTTCACTTGTCTAGAGAAGTTATGCAGGTGGTGACCGTAAAACTCCTTCCAGTTCTAAGGTTAACATATGGATGACATTAAAAATAAAAAATGACAACAAAAAGGACTGATTATCCCTTCTAGTGTCAATAGGTGAGAATGTTCCAGAGAAAATAATCCTGTCATAAAAGAGGGCACGAGCAATCATGGTGGTGGGGGAAATTGAGGTGCTTTAAGCAGAATATAAAGCGTAGTTATTGAGCCGGGAGTTCTCACAAAAACACAAAAGTGCAATTTAAGGCACCGAAATAAATAACCGGAGAGCAGATTGAGGCAACACAGAAGATAAGAGCCTAACGACTTAGGATCGGTAAGTGGAAGATATCAGAAAAACAAATTATGGTATCTTTACAGGTTGGAATTATATGATTTTTAAAATCTTCCGGGACCCAAACCTTAAGATTAATACCTCCGCAGAGTGGAAATATTGGTAGAAGGCCACACAAAGAAACTTCTTCTTAAGCTAGGATATTTTCTTTTATTTCTAGTGAGGATATTTTATGATGTACTCGAAACAACGCTTTTAGTCATGGTCAAATTGTGTCATCGACATCTGATATGAGACATCATCTGATTTATATACTTTACTCACAATTAAAGAAAGTGATAGTTCATCGTATTTATGCTTTGATAACATGTCAATTTTTTTCATATTGGTTGAGTGCTGCTCCAAAATCAAATCCGTTAACTTCTGATCAAAGAGCTACTGCCCTTAGGTTTTTATCTGTAAACTACTTTAGATTACGGTTTAATAATAATAATGTTTATAAAATATTTTTCTAGTTGCATTTATCTTTTGATAATCACTTAGGAAACAGTTGAGAATTCCAGTTTGTATTCCAATAAATTTTTAAAATTCCGGTGAAATATAAATTCTTTTTTTTTTTTTTTTTAATCAGAAAATACGTTTTAAATTATCGATGGACATTCAAAAAATTTTATTATTACGTAAAATAAAATTATATTTCGCAAATCTTAGAATTCTATAATAAGTATTAATAATTATAGTATTAAAATTTATTATTCAAATCTCTAATTATAAGTAATATGTATATCAACAACATGCAAGAGATTTTCGGCGAGTATCAACTTTGCTTATTTGCTTAACCGGAGTTCTTTTTCTGTCGTATTTGTAATCATGTATTTTCTGTCGTACATGTATTGGAATGAGTTTTACATTTTTCAGACATTGCTGAGTTAAGCATCTGCCTTCGGACAGGTTTCAATAATGTTAGCTTCTAAGAATACATAAATTCGACACAAAATTGCTAGTTGTATTCAATGTTGATCAAATGTTTTACGATTTAAAGAATTAGACTTTTGCTCATTTACTTGTTGATGCAAACAGGCATATCTATTGTTTCGAATATCAGTGTTATATGCACGAAAAAGCATTATTTATTTTTTATTTCCAATAACTGGCAGTAAGAAAAAAGACAAAAATACAGAACCCAAACAAAAACACAAGTAGTGAATCAGCTTCGATAATGGTTTTGTGTTTCTCAATATCGGTCGTACAGGCAGGGGCCGATGAGAGCAATACGTGTCTGCAAATGTCGGATGACCTTTTCTTGGTTTGAATCGAATAGGGGACAAATGGGACTCTGGAGAATTCTCAACCTTACACATGGTTGGAGAGGCAGTTATGGCCAGTTAAGAGTCTCATCATAGCTACTGGGTTAGCCCTAGGTGATACTGGTATAAAATTGTGGCTCACGAATTAAAATTTATCATTATTTCTAGATTTCAAGCTTTTCCAAAAAAACATTTCTTGATTTCTTTCTAACGTATAGCTGTTTTACATTAAATGAAACTGGTTTGTTTTATATTTAGATAATTGCGGATTGTTTCTTGGCTAGATTATCTGCAAGTTCTTTTTCTCAGTCCAGCAATGTGTCGAGATCCATTCTAATATCATTTTTGTGTTTTTCAATAACAAATCATTTATTAAACTGCGGAATTCATAGCCTTCATGTGACTTACAGCTCTTCATAAATGCTCTTGCTTCAATAGCCACTTCGGAATCCAACAAGATAACACAGCTTTTAAATTTATATCCATGATACACTACTGGCCATTAAAATTGCTACACAAAGAAAGCGACATGCTACAGACGTGAAATTTATATGAAAGGAAGAAGGTGCTGTGATATACAAATGATTAGCTTTTCAGCACATTCAGACAAAGCAGGCGCCAGTAGTGACACCTATATTGTGTTTAAATGAGGAAATTGTTCAGCCAGTTCCTCATACACAAATTGCATTTGAACGTTGTTGCCTGGTGAAAAGTTGTTGTGATGCCTCGTGTAAGAGGGAGAAATGCGTACCAGCACACTTCTGACTTTGATAAAGGTCGAATTGTAGTGTACCGCGATTGCGGTTTATCTTATCGCAGTATTGCTGCTCGCGTCGGTCGAAATCCAATGATTGTTAGCAGAATATGGAATCGATGGGTTCAGGACGTTAATACGGAACGCCTTGTGGGATCTCAACGGCTACCTATCACTAGCAGCCGAGAAGACAGGCATATTATCCGCATGGCCGTAATGGATCGTGCAACCACGTCACCAGCCGTGAGTCAAGAAACGGGGTCGTTTGGAAGACAACAAGTGTATGCACGAACAATTCGACGACGTTTGCAGCAGCATGGACTCTCAGCTCGGAGACCATGGCTGCAGCTTCCCTTGACACTGCGTCATAGACAAGAGCGCCTTCAATGGTGTGATCAACGACGAACCTGGGCGCACGAATGGTGAGACGTCATCTTTTCAGATGAATCCAGGTTCTGTGTACAGCATCATGATGGTCGCATCCGTGTTTGGCGACATCGTGGTGAACGCACACTGGCAGCGTGCATTCGTCATCATCATACTGGCCCATCACCTGACGTGATGGTATGGGGTGCCATTGGATACACGTCTTGATCACCTCTTGTTCGCACTGACGGTGCTTTGAACAGTGCACGTTACATTTCTGGTGTGTTACGACTCGTGGCTCTACCCTTTATTCGAGCCCTGCGAAACCCTACGTTTCAGCAGGTTAATGCCCAACCGCATGTTGCCGGTATTGTACGGACCTTCCTTGATACGGAACATGTTCGGATGTTGACCTGGCCAGCACGTTCTCCAGATCTTTCACCAATAGAAAACGTCTAGTCAATGGTTGCCGAGCGACTGGCTCGTCACCAAACCCCAGTCACTACGGTTGATGAACTGTGGCATCATGTTGAAGCTGCATGGGCATCTATACCTGTACATGCAATCCAATCTCTGTTTGACTCAATGCCCAGGCGTATAACTGCTGTTATTACTGCCAGAGGTGGTTGTTCTGGGTACTGATTTCTCAGGATCTATCCAGCGAAATTTTTTGAAAATTTAATCACTTGTTATTTCTAGTATAATATATTTGTCCAATAAATATCATTTTGTTATCTGCATTTCTTCCTGGTGTAGCAATTTTAATGGCCAGTAGTGTATTTGAGTTGGGCTAATGTCATGTGCATATCTTTCTCCTCCCCATCGAAGGTAGTAGCTTTACTTTCCAACAAGAATATAAAAAAAAATTGCGGAACACATCCATACCGCATTTACATAGTTGTCTACTCTTTATTGGTTGTCGTCGTGTTCATTTGAAGTCACGTTAAATCACTCCAAGCACCAAAATCATGGCCTTGGTAATGTATACAATTTCATCGTTATAGAGATTCCCGAAAAGGGAAAAGTCGTCAATAATCTGTAAGCTTCTTATGATGCCTGGGCAGTTAAAAGTATGTTCCAGGGTGAATTCCTTCTCAGTTCCTACAGTTGCCTACTCTTGATCCATCAATATAAATATACAGCCATTCACTTTCAGGGAGTTTAGAATAGATTGTATCTGTAACTAGAGATCTGAGAATTATTTTGTCAGTGTTCTTTTTCGAAACAGGCAGCAGAAAATTTAAATTATATTCAACTGGTAAATATTCACAAAGATTTAGTGGTAAAGAAAAAGACTGTTGACTGCAATCGATATCATATGCTGTTTTTCGCATGAAAAAGTTCTATTAAATTGCGTGAGATTAAGGTAGTTACAATATCAGTAATTTTCAAGCAATTTACACTCGTGTCCATAAATTAAGGATAATGCAAGTTCAGGGAAAGAAAGAGACAGAAACAAAACAGACGTGACTTATTTCTACATTTGGAGCATAATTTTCTGTTATTCGACATTATTACATAGTAAAAATATCTTGCTACTGAAGCAAAACCTCATTCAATCTTCGTGCATATGTATAGTTTCCTTTACATGCAAAAATATTTTTTAATAAAATTGCATTAAAATTATTGAACTGGATAAAAAAATGATGCTTTCATTTGAATTAAAAAGGATTTATGACCCTCTCTTTTATTTTTCAGAATTTGATTATGAAGTAGAACCAAAATCAGGTATTCAAACACCTGCAGAAATGTCCAAATATTTTTATGAATTTTATGTTTGAAAAATATTTCTTAGAATTGCAGCAATTTTTTATGTGGGAAATTATTGAAATTAAAATCTAATTTTTGAACCAAACTTTTCTTTTTATTTGTATAGTTTATTTTAAAGTAAATCTATTACTTATGAGTCATGTTATTAAATTAACATTCTTAAATACATAAATTTAATTACTTCTGATTGAGCATGTTTTTTGATAAAAACGGTACTTATTAGCAACATTTTAAAAATCAATCATTCATAAATTAAGTGAAAAAATTTTTTTTCTTATGACATGAGCTTTTCATAGTAACATTTTAAAACATATAAATTCTACAATTTTAAAGTACCTTAAACTCAATAATTTTAAAATATAGTAATTTCAACAAAAATAATGGAATTTATTTATTTTATCCCTTTTTAACATATCTATGAATACACCATAGAACTTTCAATAAAACATTGCATTAATAAAGAACGATTTATATTACTTTCTGTTAAAAGTAATATAAATCGCAACTTTATATATTTCAAAGTTTTTATTTTCGTCTCAAATGTTGTATAATCTTTTATACACATTAATATTTTCAAAGATTTATTGATAGTGTGGTGTTGGTTTGTCGCTTTTTAACACAAGAGAGCAAATTAGATCCGAACTTACTGTTTAAAGTTGATTTTAAACCACTTCAAATATCCATAGTCAAGGTATGAGAATCAAACCCACGAACTGATGAGCCGATAGCCAGAGCACTAATCATTCTTAATAAATCCGGTAGAGTATGTAAGTAAACAATACTAATATTTGATAATCATTTAAATATGGAGGTTCTTTTTGCTATTTTTTGAAGAAAAATGGAATATAGTGCATACGTTTAATGATACAGATTGTAGTCAATAAAAATATTCTTTCATATTCAACAAAATTCTGGGGGTAGCAGGCCAAGTATTGGGGGTCTTCTGCTTGGTTTTTGCTTCAAAATCACGAAAAATCACCCTGCTGCTTCTATCTAACTTAGTAGAGCCCAACTCACAGGTCTAGTTACAGAGAAGCATGCTGGGACAACAACATTTAACACACATTATTGTACTATTCCTAGACATAATAAATGAGATTTTCAAATTAATGATTATAAAAAGTAATAAAATAAAAATTAATAAATAATTATGAAAATTTTGTTTAAATAATGGATTACAATTGATAAATTACATTAGCATTTCTTTAGGATTCTGCTGAATGCAATGAGAAGAAAACTACGAAATATTTGTACGATGTTTATATGCAAAACTAAGCATATACGCTATTTTTTGTATTAAAATGAATATGAAAATCTGTATTTTTGACAAGAATGATAATAATTATATAAAACTTTATGAATATGATATAGTAAATTATATTCAAGAAATATAATATTATTTTATGAGCTATATGCGAAATATCAATGATTTTTACATTTTAAATTTATTATTATGGCAAATATATTTGTTTATTTTTTTTATGGAAAATATTATGATTCTTATTTGTTTAAAGGTAAGTAAATGAGAGAAGTTTTTACCTTTAATTGTTACAGCAGACTCTAAAAAGAAGAATTTCGATTAAATTTCCATTTTAAGAAAATTTAGGTAATTGAATGACTTTTTTGATGAAAAATATACAGTAGAGGTTTTTTTTATGATCTTGCAAAAACCATAAAAATTTCACAGAAAGGCCATTTCTTCAAATAATAGGGGTGGTAATAAACTAAAATTTTATTTATATTATTGTTTATTTAATTAACATCCAATTTCTGGGTGAACTGATAGCCATGGAAGGCGCTGTGTTTTTCAGTTCAAGAGTTTGTGAGCATTGAATTGGGGGGTTTATCTACTTTAAACTTTAGACATAGTAAGTAAAAAAGCGTTTCTTGAGGAGCAAGTTAAACTGCTAATTTCAAACTCTTAATTTGAATGAAAGCCTACGTAGATTTTTTTAAATTAAAAATTTAATGTCAGCAGTTACATAAAGAACTATAATAAATTTCTTTGTGTTATCGTTAAATTTTTTCCAACATTTCTAATCTAATAATGATTTTTTTCTAAATAAAATGTAAACTCCTCAGAATTAATAGCTTCTTCAATATAAGATCAGAAAAGGAATTGACAAATATATCCTATTCGATTTACGAATAAATCACACTGTTAAAAGCATAAGTGACCATTACAAATATTACTTTGGCTCAAAACAAAAAGCTCAGTTACTCCTCATTTATTTATGAAAGCATTATAACTCCACTATTCTTTCAAGGCAAGTGTACTTAAATTTTAATGAGTATCTTTATTTTCTATCTATGTTCCTTCTTTCAGGTAGCCCTGATAAATGCTTTTGTGACAGGAGATGCTCCATGAAATGTTTAACGTACAAATATCTTTAGAGCAAAAAAGATAACGATGGAAACTAATTTAGCTTAAATGAATTATGTATATTTTTTAGGTTTAGAAAGGTTATACAGGATAAAAGTTTAATAAAAATTCTGGATAACATCTTAAGAAACAAAGCAAGTGATGCAGAAAAGTTATTAAAAATGATATATTTTGGGTCAGAGTAATTATACTAAGGAATATACGAAATAGGAAGTAGAAAAATAGTAAATACTTCTTAATAAAAACAAAATCGCGGCGTACAAATTTATTCATTTGCAATAACGAAGCATCTTGAAAATTAAATATTTAAATGGAATGTGATTTTATAATAAAACATATTACATTTAAATATGTAAAATCTTGAAGTTTTTACAAGTAAATTTTTACCGATATGCACATCCTTTTTTCAGAATATTTTCTTTTATATTTCGTGATAGAGAAAGCTATATTGAATTACTTTTATAGAAAATTTGTAATTTTCAATTATTTAAATGTTTTATTCATGTTTAGGATTTCATATATACATTATTTTATAATACTTATTTATTACACGAGATAATGTATTAAGTTTTGAAATGTATAAAAGTTTAAGAACTTCAATACCGTTTAATTATATAGACAAGCAGAAAATAATCATTATAAAAACGATTACCTGAAAAATAAATTAAAAATAAGGTTACGCTCTTTCGAAAAACAGGAACAAAAAACATTTAAAATTGTGAAAAACTTTTTGAAATTACAGTCTCCTCAAATATAATATAAAATAAAAAATAGAATATAATAATATAAAATAAATTAAAATAGAATAGATGTAAAAGTTTATTACATCTACATAAATGAAATCCTTAATCTTTTTTCACCGAATTTTTGTCCGAGGTTGAATTGAGAACGGCTACAAGGAACGAAATTGTCTTGGGTTTCAAACCTGCCTTCCATTCCAATTCGAAAATTTTGATTACAACGTTTGTTATTAATTTCAGCCGTAATTACTACTAAGTTGAACGCATTGTAAAGCTGCTTATGCTGCGATGCATATCGTTACTCTGTTCGCTTTAAGAATTGAGGCGTATGATTCTCAATCTCGCATTTACAATTGTTATCTATTCATAAACGCTGAGGTTATAGAGGAAATATGTGCAACATCTGATATCCCCTTCTTTCTACATTCCTGAAAAGTACTTAAAAATATCTATATATACTATTTCTCGATTTGTAGAAATAATTTTTTTTCTCACAGCAGCCGTTGATCAGAAATGCATTAGATATGGTTGAACGTAGTCTCGCCTTCAATATTTATTAACAATGTAACTAAAACGAATATTCAAGCGTCCCACATATCATTCGATTTGATTTTAGGAGGTCTTTACTTGAGACTACATTTCGTGGTGTGATGCAGAATTTTCAGCAAAGCTAACTGGCCAATATTCTTAAAAATGATTAATATAGTGAACTATATTAAAAATGATAAATAACTATATTAAAATGATTAATATAGTTATTTTTTCCAAATTGCTGTTTTCCTCTGTAAGTTAGGTACCCTTTTGTTACTGAAAGTGTATAGTCCATTAGGCTTGACCCACTTATCTTCTATTAAAAACACAACGGATTAATGTTGAACGAATGAAAGACGTTAATATTGACGGATTTAAATTTAAACCTGCAAAGCAAAATAATATCGGAACAAATTTTCAGACTTAATTTTACATAAATCATCTTGAATTAGCTAGCACATTAGTTTAAAAGTGTAAAATAATTAGCTATAGGAATTTTATCAATCCGAAGATAACCTTAATTTTTGTTTTGACGTGGTGTGATTTCATTCGTTGCTTGTTTTTTGCAAGTTGTTTTTTACATCAAATTCCTGTAGAAGAGATGTTTCTGTATATTTATCTATATCTACGTCACAAGTAAACACCGACTTCGTGAAGAATGCCAACGATGTCTTTTGAAAACCATCATCATCAATTTATCGAGCTTGCGGTGGGCCTAAGAAAAAAAAGTCATTTTATTTTTATTTTCTAAATACTACAGTTAAGGATAATGGGAAAAAACAAACATCGGCAATATTTAAATGACGAATTGTAATTAATAATTCATCATATATATAAATAAATTTAAATTAAATTTGCGATTTAAATTATCTTTTAAATACTAAAAAAACAGCTCCTTATGTATGAATTAGTTAGCACTTCTCAGTTGCTGTTACGTGACATTTTAAAAGTCTTTTGTCAAAAATTAACATTTCGTTTTTTTATTTGATGATCCGAATTCAAATCCGAAAAACGACATTTATTTTCCTATAATCGCGTCTCAAAACTGTTTCTGAGTATTTTCGAAAAATTTCACCCCAATATTTTACCAATGGCTTGTTCAGCACATTTTGTAAATGTTAATGTACACATAAAAAAAAAATATGTTACTCACAAAAAAGAAGCGATTGAAAAATAACATCCAGATAGTTACAATTTAAGATTTCGAACGTATTGAACTCAATACATGCTACTGTTATATCAATATATAATCAATGCACTTTTTCACAACCATTAAAGTATGAAACTGATATAATCTAAGTTTCATTTATATAAAAAAATTTATGAAAGTATACCATTATTTTTATCGACGAAGAAAATCCCTTCTTTCTGCTGTAACGATATTTTTATATAGAAAATTATTCCGAAGCTTCATTCTTTTATGTAATCCCGAAATTTCATCACCTTCTTCACTGATTAAATTATCTAAATTTATTATTCATTATACAGCCAAAATCCAACTTCATCCTTCTTTTTAATGCACATCAAACTGATATCCACAGATAAAAGACCTTGAAATGGGAGTCCTATAAATTGTAGATTTTTGAGGAAGACTTTTAATTCTCCTGCTTCGTACGTGTTAATATCCCATTCATATTTACTATTTCCACAAGTCTGTCTTTCATTATATTGATAGAAACCATACGCCTTGAATGAACATTTTAAAAATTTCCTTCATTAATTTCCATTTTGACTTCACAAAAAATTTATTACTTCTATTGTAGAAATTTTCTAGACACAAAACACTATTTAAATTTCCTTAATATTAGTTTACAAGACTGAAATTATTCTTATAGTTCTTAAGTGAAGATTGAACATTTCCTTAGCGTCTTTAGGAGAAAGAATTAGTCAAAAGTTAATAAAAATTTTAGTATTCGTAGATTTGGAATTCGTAAAAATGATTATAAATTCAGTATTAAGTTAAAACTGAACTTGCTTAGAAGAAAAGTTTTTAACAGCGGAATTTTTAAATGTGGCGCGGAGCTTAATCAGAACGGAGAATGAGGATTTTAATGTATATCTCAATTTGAATTCTAGATAACTAATCATTCCTCTTTATGACGATACATGTCTAGTCGAATGTGAAGGTCGCAAATTTCTCCTCTCCCCCCCCCGTCACTTTTTTATCTTTTAATAGGAGTAATTTGAATAAACAGTATTGAGTGATTGAAGCAATTTTGTTGATATTAACGCTTTTCAATACGTAGTCAGTTCGACGAATTAGAGTGTAATTGAGAACCATACGAAGTTACATCTTGGGTTGAAATTAAATTTACACCTTTTTAGAAAAATTGAAAAATAATTTTTCATTAGATTTTTCAGTCTTTGTTATTGTGCAAAATTAAAAAAAATTCTCAAAGGCTTTCTTTAAACAATTCTCGTTATTTATTATTTTTGTAAAGAAAACAACATGCGACATAAAAATCAGAATCGTAAGATACAATTGCTTATAATGTTATTTTAAATGTAAAAACAATGGTAATTTTTTTATATATAATTCTGCTTATTTTAATTATTATTTAAATTAAAATGTGTATCTATGACAAAAATCAGAATGATGTAAGTTTGCAAAGAAACTAATGGACTTTTTCCAGGTCAGGAACTGTCCGGACGATCTAGATATATTCATGTCCGAAAAAATTGAAACAAACACTAGTCACTAATCTCTTTATGAAGAAACAAAACATTAGAATACAATATTTTCTCTTTTATGCGAACATTTTATAAGTTCTCTTTAAAATAACTGTGAATGATAGATATAAATAAATACTTAGGAAAGGCAAACTATAATAAATTTTATATCGTATAATTGAAATAATCACAACGTAAGCTGTGAAAAAATATCATTAAAATGTATTTAATAGAAATTAAGTTTATATAAAGATCATACTTACAAACATGCATATTAAAACCAATTATTGGCTTGTAAATTAGAAAATTTATTATTCAAAGCAATCATACTGGGATGAGTTCTCTTTATTACTGTAACGTAAATTTTTGAATCGGAAGGTCAACTTGACAGGAACCTATGGTTTAAACTAGATTTTAAACTACAAAATAAATAAATAAAATTCCGTGGTAATAATTGAATTCGTAAACTGTTGA
Organism: Latrodectus elegans; assembly: GCA_030067965.1. Lineage (NCBI taxonomy): Eukaryota > Metazoa > Arthropoda > Arachnida > Araneae > Theridiidae > Latrodectus > Latrodectus elegans. The sequence goes on along the minus strand of CM057817.1, from coordinate 5,706,347 downwards.
ACTAAAGGCCAGAGCACTAAGCAATCCGTTATAATCCCGGTGGAACTAAGGTGAAAATTCCTAAGAGAGATGCGAATGTTCGCTTTATGTAAGAGTGAAGTATTATTATCTTAGCTTTTGAAGAGCATTATAACTGGCATTATCAACTGCTGTGCAATGATTTGTAATAACTGAATTTGACTGCGTTTTATATATCACATATATTTGAAAAGTGAAAGACCGGTGAATTTTCTTGCGAAGAGAAGAGTCTTTAGAGGATTAATCATGTAGGCCTCGAAATTGTTGGTAAATAGCCTCAGATTGACTTTTCAAGGAAAATAACTCAGCTGACAGCAAAATGTCAACAAATTCTTGAGTTTTATTTTGAATAGCTAAGAAACGACGTGCAAAAATACCTCACATCATTACACTAAAACCCATACCTTACCCATACCTGCTTAAATAAACAAGATTAAGCAAACGACTGAACTTTTCTTTGAATTTAACACGCTTGACCTAAATATTTGTGAAAACCGCTTTTCATCGTATATATTTGTCGTAATTTAAATGAACAATCAGCAGAAATTTGTGCTTTGCATTTTTGGAAATATTTATGATGTGACATTAAATCACCATAAAAGTAATACATAATATTGTTATGTGATTTTCTATTGAAAATAAATTACTGTGTTAATTATTTCTAAAAATTTACATATTGTTTAAGAATTTATAAATTAAACATCATACTCAATCTTGTGAACAAGTTTGATTCATTCGAGTGATACATTCATTGTATGTGATATAAAATTAGTTTCAGATGCCTATATTTTCCGATTTAAATTCCAGGAGTTTTTCTAATCTAGCTAAAATTTTAATTTTATTCTTTTATAATGAGATCTAAAGTGTGATAAAATTTTAATATAATGGGATCTAAAGTGAAAAAACTGAAAAGTATGTTACAAAGTATTTTCATGCATTTAAATTTATAGCATATCCAAACTGAATATATTTGAGATTATTAAGAAAAATTGCCGAATCGTGGTGAACTATTTGGAGTAAATAATCTATAAAACTTTTACTTTGCAGTAAGCTGATCTGTTTGATTTGATTTTTATTATCATATATTTTTAGCACACACGTCACACTGAAATTTCCGTTATAAATTACACCTAAAAACTATTACATTTAAAACCATGTTAATGACGTAAAGGAAATTGTTTTGAAATCATAATAATAATTCTATAGCTTCATATGTATATAAAATTTTATTGTTATTCTATGGAATTGAGGTGCTGGTATTCTTTACTTTTTCTGGATACTCAAAAAATGGTGCAATTTTTTTTTTTTTTTTTTTTTTTTTTTTAAAATTAATTTGCTTCAAAATAATTTTTTCCACATTTTTTTCACATTTTTTCTTAAATTAAGTTTGCCATATTTTTTCTAAAATTAAATGACTTCTTAAATTGATTGAAAATTGTATTCAAAGCATGCTTGCTTATTTGATATAAACTTTTAGAAGCATTATGAAGACAAATTTATGAATGTGAAAAAGTAATTATGAAAGTTAAATTTTGTTTTAATAGATATATTTCAATATGCATGTTTTAAGAACTTTGTTTTTTTAAATTAATATTTATATAAATGATATCAATATGATTAATTTTTTTTTCATATAAATAATTAACATCTTAAACATGTACAACCAACATCTAGGAGGAATTGTTTTTCAAAAAACTACAATTTATTAAGCAATTTTAAAATATCCAGAGAACATGCTTCCCTGTACCTTAGCGCTGAGTTGGGTTCTACCAGTTAGATAGAAGAAGCCGGGTGTAAGGTTTCATAATTTAGAAGCAAGGACAAAGCAGAAGACCGTTAATACGTGTCCTGCCACCACCAGCGGCATCATTTCTCTTGGAGGACATTGCGACTACAATATATTTTACTACTTTCAATTGTTTTTAGTGGAAACTACATATATTCGAACTCACTAGCTTCGGATCATAAGAAAAACTCCCTAATCAATCAAGCTATCGTGACTCACCCGCTGCATATATGTGAACACTCCTGAAAATTTATCGCCATATTTTTCCATACATCATTTGGACTTAGGGCTGATTTACGTAATCTTTGGACACTGCTAACATTGTAATTCATTGAAAAATTCTTGAGCAGCATGAGATATCCCTATGCGTGACCATGCTCACTATAATTCATTTATATTTCTGAAATTAGGAGATTTTATCTTACAATTGATATTGCAAAATGTAAAAATATATTATTTTCTTGTGCCTTTTGGTTACAAATAATGTAATAAATGGCACTAAGTTCCTCGAATTTGCTTAAATACTTTTAAAATTATTTTCAGTTTCCGTTTATTATTTAACTTTTGAAAGCCAGTGTAGAACTGTACATGTACTCAACTGTTACCTGTATATAGTTCAATTTACAAAAATGCTTAAAATGAGGTATTAAATTTAAATGAAGAAACAAATTTCAAGAATTATTAATCTATATTTTTTGTTTATCTTAAACTAAGATGTCTTCTAGTTTTTCTGAAATATTTCCAATTTTTCGGTTGACTTCTAAGTGATTTATTCACGACATTTCTGTTTGCCTGTATGTAAACAACAGGGTGCAAATATTTACTCAAGTGGAATGGCGAGAAGGCACCAAAAGATATAAGCCAGATAAAAATATCTGGTCCAGACAACGTTATTCGATGATGTTTTTATATCCTTGAATTCCAATTAGTAAACAGCGATAATATTTTCTGCAGCTTTTTGCTTCCTCTTTATCTTTTGAAAAATTTACAATGAAATTTTTAATCGAGTAATTTATACCTCAGAATTTTTCAAGCCATTTGAATTCTATTTAAAAATGAATTGTTTTGAAATTTTATGATCTCCAAAGTTGAAAGGCAAACGTTTTGTTAAATCAAAGTAAGTAGCTTAAAAAAGTTTGCAAAATTATTAGCAATTAATGTGCATAATCGTGTATATTAGCTAAAAATATATAATCATTTAAAACATAACAAATTATCAAAACTACCAAATTTAAAATATTTAGAAATATAATTACTATTTTTCAGAGTATAACATAAAAAAAGAACGTAAATATAAATGCGAAGCTTCCCATGAGTAAAAAACAAGAAAAAATGTGGACGTTTTTAGTATTGTTTTCCTAACATAATCTGACCAACAGTTAAAAAAAACTGTCTTAAAGCTTGAAATCTTATATGTTTTTCATTTAAAAGTTATATTTAATAGAATAAGTAATATCACACCCAGAGAGAGAGCAGAATACTTTAAATAAATATTGGGAAAATATTCTGCACATATTTAATCCCTTATTTTAGAATGAAGAGAATCAATTTAAAATTTAAATATGAGCAAAATATAATAATTTTGAATGAAATCATATAAAGATGGATTTTTCTCTTTGTGCTCATATATTTGTAATATGAGTTTTCTGTTAACATTAACACTTTTTGTTAAATATTTGTGAAATAATTAGTATTAACGTTAAAATAAGAATGCGTTGAATAGTTTAAGAATTTAAAAATGTAATTGTTTAGTATGTTGTAGGGAAGTTGAAAATTATAGATTTCATTTTCTCAGAAACACATATTCAGTTTTCGCTGAATATAATTCTCTTTACGCAATTACTCCAGTCTTTTTGTTTCATTTGAATTAGAAATTTTACTATAAAAATTTTAAGTATAAAATAATTTCTTATAAAATTAACAATTTCTAAAACTATAATGCTGAAATTTTAGCAAAACTTTTTTCCAACTAGTTTGTTCGAGAAATTATAGCGAGTGTAGTCAAATATTAAATTCTCTCTTATTCATAAAGCATTGTTACTTAATCAAATTGTTCCATTAAAGATATAGTGAAACAGTAAATATCTTTTACAATTAGTTAGATTAATACGAATATTTCTTAGAGTTGTTTGAATGCTAACATGTTAAAATAGGAAGGGCCAAACTGTAGATCGTGATCGACGTAGACGTCAAACTGCCGTATATCATTTCATTAAAACTGTCTGTAACCAGAATATGTAATGATCTCAAACTCCGCCTATCTTCCTAAATTATTCAACATTTTTCTCAATAGACTTTTATTTGGGACTTTTCATCTTAAATTATTACTCTTTTATTATGTGTATTAGATACGAGTGGTCTAAGCACACCAACTTAAACTTCCAACGGTGAAAAGGTATCTAGAATTCGGGAAAAACTGCAGTTTCTCAAAAATGATATTTTTTTATTGTTTAAGTATATTTACTATTTACTTAGACACAAATTAAATTAAATGAGAGCTATTGAAAATATACTTTAGTTACGAAGTTGTTAAATAATGAAGACTCATTCATCTCTGTTCGAATATACTGTCAATCGGCAGTGTATTGGGAAAACAGAAAACACATTCTGTGCTAAGGCAACAGTACTTCTTCAAAAAATGAAAAAAAAGTAAGGATCATTTGAAAAATTACATTTAGTGCTACTCTTAACCCAGGACAAAATTTCATCTGACACAGAGAACAAAGAGTTGATATATTTAAATTTGTAGCCTTTAATATCTAAAAGGAATGAATATTATAATTAATGAATAAGAGCCTACAGAAGAAATAATAACAGCTACTGAAATGTATAAATGTATTGAAACACAATTTGAAAATGCTAATCACATTTCAAAATAAAAGCAATTACATATTTTTATTTTTTTTTCTTTAAAAATAATCGAAACAAATGATCAAAATAAACTTATATTAAATAAAATTATGGAATATATACTTCTTTATATTTAAATATAAAAGTGTTGTTAAGCAATAATAATAATAAAAATGTTATATGTTAACGTGAAACCTGAATATTAGTCACACGAGTGAAAAAATGGTTTCCCTTCTTCAAATTAATGTCAACCGACACGAGTTTAGCTAGACGCTGCAATATTCGATCAAAGATAGAAAATTTAATACATGGAGCAAATAATATGATATGATTTCAGCTGGAAAATAATGTGTACTTTGATCGGAAAATGTGCATAGATAAAATGTTATCACCAAAAAAACTGTAATGCCTATGTCAGGAGATGGAAAATTCTTTATACTTATTTATGGAACAACCTCTCAAAGAACTAGATTTGTGAGAAATCATTTTGTTATTTCACCCAAATGGTATCTCAGATCTTCTCTCACTCTACAATTTTGTCAATTAGATATAATTTTCAGAGCTTCCTATTTTGCATCAAAAAATTAAATTTCCAATATTAAGTTTATGATAACACGAAAATTTCAGCGATATACAAGATAAATTTCATTTAAGAAATTAAGCTGTAATCTTTATTATGAAAAGTAATTTATACTTGGTAATTGATGCTTTGATTATGCTTTGAAGGAAGTATACAGTACATTTTTGAATTATTTACAAATAATCTTTTTATACATTTCATAAGAAAATAAAAAAAAAATATAAATAATTGATTCTGAAAGCGATGAATAAATTCGGATCTAATTCTTGAAGCAATAAATCTGTTGAATAAACTCTTGATGTTAATAAAAACTTAAATACCTAAAATATATGTGCTTAAAGATCATCATAATTTCATAATAAGGCAGAATTATGGAAATAAGAATTACCTATTTTAAATCAAATGATAAATAATTTTAATGAATAAGCTTTCATTTTTAATGGTATAAATTAGTATTAAAAGAATTTTCTCATATTTTATTCAGATTTTGACGAACTATTATCATCATATTCCATTTTATTTATTGATTTTTTTGCATTATCATAATTATATGTGAATAAATTTCTATTTTTAATTTTAATAAATATATTTCTTCCATTTGTAATTTTATTTCAAAATAGTAGAAAAGTTTTGAATTTATTTTATGAGAATAGCATTAAACTTTAAAAACACATTCATACACTTTCAGGTATATGATTAAAGTTGGAATGAGTTCATTAACTGTGTAATCAAAGTATTCAGTGTTTTGAGTAATTTATTTACACCGCTGTTATGACAAAATATTAGCGATTTCTTAATGGCTTAGTTATTCTCTCTTTTAGGTTACAGACTAATAGAAGGATGGAAATGTATTCTCTTGGTGATTGTTGAGGAAATTACAATTCACAGGGGATGATGGTAAACTTGTTGAGAACATTAGGAGATATTTTACTACATCATCACTGCTTATTTCTATTAAATAATAGAATAATATTATAAATATATTTTGCTATAAACTTAGTGTAATAATAAAATGTCATAAACTTTATGGAAATAAATTAAAATGCAATTCATCTACAGAATGTGAACGAGTTTAAAAAATATTTATATTTAATGGAGCAAATGTTAATCCAAGTGTTTTCTATTTTGTATTGTTTATCAATCCATGAAATTTGTTTCGTAATTTGAAAAAATAATTTGTTCCTTATTAGGATTTCTTGCTAACAATGATGTGCAATTCAACTACTATTTCATTCAGAGGAGTAGAATTGCTTATCTTTGCGAAGACTGCAGCGTTTCATTTCACTTAGTATTATCATTCTACTATGATAAACAATTATCCAGTCCAGTCCGGTTTAGAATCATTGCTCCACCATTTAAACCAAAACAATTTTTACTGTATGTTTCGGTTTGTAAAGCATTATTTTTATCATTCCACTATGATAAATAAGCATCCAGTCCAGTCCGGTTGGGAATCAATGTGCTCCAGAGTCTAAAACAAAACTATTCTGTTTCGGTTTGTGTTATAGTACTTTTATGTCACGTATCCAGAAGAATATTTGAGTTTATTAAGTAAACTTAGAACCAATTAATTATTAGATTAATTTTTACTTTAAAAGTACTATTTAAAAAGTCAATAGTTGATTATTTATATTTTGATTTTTTTGGAAGTAAAATTTTACTGTAATCAAATGAACTTCCCTCCATAACAAAGCTTATATCGATGGAATTATGAGCATTAATAGAGTCATGAGGTTATAGATTATTTTCTCGTTCATCAGAGATTACAATTGATGAAAAAAATATTAAGCTAGCTTTTTCATGTGAGGGGAGTGTGATACACTGAAAAACACTTAAATGCGTTGAATTACGTGTTCAAAATGTTCAACTATATATTCCTTCTAATTGCTTCTTTTTTGAAAGTTATGGTAAAAATAAACCATAAGAATTTTTTTTGTATGTGTGTAATCTTCAGGGCGTGGAAAAACATTCAATGTGTGTGACTCAGCAATATTTATGATATATTTTAACTTTATCTCAACTGACTTTTAAACTGTGATATGTTTTTCAAAGATTGTTGTGCTTCTCTGAGAAGACATGCGATAAAATGACGAGAGTAATGACACGTGCCGATATTCGATTGGAAATTCTATCGAGAAAACATAAAATTCTTTTTAAAAAAGTAAATTTTTGTAATGCAGTCTATTTAAGATGGATCTATGCATAAAACAGCTTCAACTGAAGCAATAATATAATTTTGAAATATATAATTTAAAGTAAATTATTTTATTCAATTTTCTCTATATTTTCTCCAACAATCACGTACTTTTTACTTTATTACCAATATTTTTAAAATTAAATCAATATTTGCTCATATCCTAGAAAGTTATTGCTGAAAGACGTAAAGTAGGGGAATGCCATGCATAATTGTATATTAAAACAAAATTTTAATTGAAACTGGTAATATTTTAAGAAAATGAATAAAATCAATAAGTTAATATCTAACATTTCTGGTAAGTTATGTATAATGAATAGTAAGATTTATGCATTCGAACAATGTGCGCTATGAACGTAGAAATAAATAATAAAAAAAAATTAGTGTATTTAAAATGCAGTTATTTTACTCTTTTTTTCAGTAATTTTAAAGTAAAGAAACATGCATTGTGAGATTCTTTAGAATAATTTCGTATTTCGAAAAGACCGATATTTATTTTTAATTACTTAAGTTTTCAAATTGTTTTCCAACTGTTAACATAGATATGTAATGAATTGTTTTTATGAGTGTATTGGTTTCGTCTTTGAATGTAAATGGCAAAACGAAATGCATTGGTTTTTTAATATCAAAAGTTATAAAAAACACGATTACTCATAAAGTTACATATAGAACTTTATGAAACTCACAAAAAATATTTTAGGTAATATGAAATAACATAGAGTGAAATTACAAGGCAATTATGGTGTTTTAGAAATTCGCACGTGTATGAAAATGGATGTATTAGTTTGAAAAATGAAAAACATTTTAAATATAGAATAGTATCATCCTGAAAAGCTATAAAATCATTAATTATGGAATCAATCTATTTAGAGTGTCCAGTAAGAGACTTAGCAGTTGTAAAGTAGTCGTGAACTTGAGATAAATATCTTCTTTCTCAATACTAGGGGTATTTTCTCTATTCCGATTCTTCAGATGAAATCTATTTCTGAATCATTAATTTAAATTAGCTATCAAAGTTTCGTATCGCATATCTCAATGTCATTGACAGTCTTGATTTCAAAGATGCATTTTAATGATACTTTGGGCAGTTAAGACACAACTACAAAACTACTGGTTTGTATCCTGAAATTGAATTCTCATTCATTAGTATAAACTTAGCACACACTAAGTATCAAAGAATTTGTTCATTTTTTTTTACCGAGATATCACTATATTTTAGAATAATTAAATTTATTTTTGAAAATATAAATGCATATTTATCGAAATATAAAGAAATAAAAAATGATTTTGCATCCCATAATTCAGTTATGTGAATCTTTTGTAATAAAATAAATTACCGTATTTAGGATATTTATGTGTTCACAAAGCGATGGAATTAACAATATTAACGTTTTAACACCAACTTTAATTTTTTCAGTTATAGATTTATATACGAGGGTCACTCTGAAATTTTTGAGATACAACTAGGTTTTTAAAGTTATATTTACAAAATTTTAGGTGCATTCAAAGTAGTTTCCTACAGCATTAATGCACTTTTGTAGACGAATTTTTTACAGATTAAATATCTCAAGCTATTAATTTCTTGGAATAGATGAAAAAAAATACATTTATAGCCACATCAATCTCTTCTTCTGAATGAAAATGACGTACACGTAAGTTCTTTTTTTAGATAAAGAATAACCAAAAGTCGCACATAGCTAGATCAGGTGAATATGGCGGATGTTCGATCATTTTAATTTGTTTTTCTTTAAGAAACTCAACTTTTAATCCGGCTGTACGTGAAGATGCATTGTCATTGTGAAGCATTAGTACCCTAACATTCAGTTCTTGTAGAATTTCTGGAAGACATTTAGTGGTATACCAGTTTGCTATTACTGTCTTCTGTCCTTCTAACTTGATGGCTTTGACAAATCTCGTACTTCTAAAGAAAACGGCATACATCACTTTTTTCAGTGCCCGTTGTTTTTTCACTATTGTCGGCGTGGCATCATCTTCAAAGACCCATACTTTGCTTTCTTGACTTGTTTTTACGTCAAAAAACGGTATGTACGTTTCATCACCTGTTACAATTTTAGAAATGATGCGGTGGCCACTATCATTTGGCAATTTAAGAGTTTCTTTACTGATTCTGACACGCTCCTCTTTTTGGTGCTCAGTTAGATTATGGGGAACCCAACGGCAAACTACTTTTTTCATATGTAATTTTTCATGAATGATTTTGTGTATGGCTGCGGATCCAATGTTAAGTTCCTTCTGTATCATTTGATAGCTACAGCGATTATCATCCATTAACATTTTTCGTATGGCAGACACATTATCCGGGATTACTGCCGAAGGCGGCCTACCTGTGTGTTCTTCTTTTTGAAGAAAATTGCGACCTCTTCTAAATTCCCTAAACCATCTGAATGCAGTATCACGAGCTGGAGATTCATCACCAAAACTAATTGCAACCGTTGAACGCATTCTTTTTGATTTAATCCTGCTTTAAAATAGTAGAAAATCATAGAGCGAAAATGTTTTCGCGTCAACTCAATTTTCTCTTCTGATTAAAATTTATTCTACGCTAAACAAGTTGAAGTAAGTCAGTAAAAAATCATCTTCTGTGTTAAAATACTTTGTATTTTAAAATTAAACCGTTATTTTTATTTTACAAATTCTCGTCTGCGAGTATCTCAAAAATTTCAGAGTAACCCTTGTATGAAGAGGAAATATGTATAATATAAATTACTGGATTTTACAAGACTTAAGTATTATTCTTTTCTTCTGAATACCTTGACTCACTTTTCCAGATAAATAAGAGTTTAAAATAAAATTGCTTACCAATAGAAATTTCGAATATTATTATAATCTGAATTATAAGGCATTTCCTTGACTAAGCTTAGTCATAGTAGGACATTTTTCTTGAAAAGCATTATCAGTAGTTTTTACAATTTCAAATGTCATCATTCTTCTTTGCAATGTACGCCCTGGCCCAGACTTAACCTAATGGGGGCTCAGGACAAAAACTTCTTCAGGGGCCTCCTGTTTCACAACAAACTTTCTATTCGATTTAGAAAACTATTCTCTTTGATTGACAACATAAACCCATTAGATTTGAGGACCTTTCTCATATAGGGGTCTGAGGTAACTGCCCTGTATGCCCCAGCCTTAATCATCCTCTGTTTACTCCTCCGAGTTTTAAAGTAGTATGGTAATTTTAATCGCAGTAAAATTTTATTTTAATCTGAGATTGTGATAAGTTCAGTCTACAGTCTTTTTTTACAGTACTGTTATATAAAGAGAATAATCTTATGCATTAAATGAATTTCACTGTGCTTATTTCATTTGAAGTGTTATTTCAAATATATCCTTTTTTTTTTATTACAAAAAGTAGCATATTGGTAATACACTTTCCTTCAAAATAAAAAAGAGCATTTTTGAAAAAATGAAAAGAATACTCTTTATTTTATATTTTTCATTTGTATATATAAATTTTACTAAAAAGTATATTATTTATGAAGAAGTGTTTTGCTTTCCCCTCATCAGTATATTTTGCATGAAGTCCAAATTCACATATTTATTCTAAGCAGTTCTCAAATACTTCTCTAACATGGTTATTTTAAAAAAAGTACGAGTTTACTGTATTTTTAAATTAAGACATTAAGTATATAAATATTTCCATAAAAATAACTTGCGGAAGTAAAAGAAATAATTTTTAAAGCATGTCATTTAGACTGAATAAAGAGAAAAGTTCAATTGAATTTTTAGCTTTGGAGAATTCGTATGAGCAATGAACTCTTATAAAAACAGACTGCGTGAATACATTATTTTTCTAAAAATGGTTGACAATTTTAATTCATAACTAGCAGAATGAAAGTTGCTGATATGAATTATGGAGTAGCTAACTCATTAAAATTGCACTTCCCTTCAACTTTGCATTCATGGAACGGAAATTTGAGACGTCAGTATTATGGAGATAGGATTTATGAGAATTTTACTTCCGTAACAGTATGTTTATTCCAGAAACATATGCAGACTCCAATAGAATAAAACACACACACACACACAGTGGATATTTTTATGGTATTATTTGTGTAAAATAATCATATTTCATCTATTAACTGTGTCAAAACGTAGAAAAATAAAAAAATAATCGTCTAAAAAGAATTAACTCTCAGATTAAATGATAGAAAATTGTATTGTTTTATTGCATAGAATCTTTTCACACAAAAACTATAAAATGAACATAAAACTATACTTTGAAATATCAAAACTGTGTAAAAATAAATTACAAAACCGTGATATATATTACTTATTCTATTAAATGTATAATGTTTCTTATCGCGTTTATTCTTATTATTTTATAATGCTTGAAAGTGTCATTTGACCTCTAAAATCTAGCTGAATTTGGATAAAAGGGAAATCATTAAACTATTTATTATATAGTTTAATATGATTTCCATTAAGCGTATAAATTCAGCTGGCTATATTTTTTCTTTTTTTATCCTCGTTTTCTTGATTTTTGAAACAAATATAATTAAATGTAGTATTCGTTTCGAAAACATTAAATATAATATTAAATAAAGTAATAATTTATAAATGATATTTTTTGTATACTTTGGTTATATATATATGGAAATAAAAAAATGCATCATTCTTCATGAAATCTATTTAAATAACTTTTCTTTTTTCTATATATTAGAAAAATTTCTAATCAAAGGAAAATGTAACTAAAAAGTAATAACAAAAATAATTTTTAGTGTGTTGGTAAGTTTTACGGTCGGATTTTGTTAATAGGTTTTTAATTCAAATTATGTGCTACACCATCAAGAAAACCAAATTATTTATATGCGTGTGTGATAACATTTATTAATGAAAATAACTTTTAATCGTTATAACGGGATTTTTTTTTTAACTCTTGTTAAACTTTGATGCGCTGTTTTAACGAAATCTGCATCCATTTGATAAGATTTGTCACGCAATTAAATTTCCTGATGATTTCATTTCCTTTGCTTTTTTTACTTAATAGATGAAAGAAATGTCAGAGAAGAGACATCTGTCAAATACGAGGAAGTCACTCACACACCTACCAGCTGTCTGTCAAAAATGCTTCACCAGAAAGAGTAATAAGTATCAAAGTAAATGTGGATTTAAAAATTGCTTACTGAATGTCAGTAACCAGAAAAAATTGATGCTCCACTTGTGAAGTTGCATAATTAGGAAAACGAAGTAAATGTGCCGGTATCATAAAAGTTGGACTCTGTCAGAGTGGATTGGTAAGTTGAATCATGTTTTACAAGAAGTCAGAATGAAGTGCGACTTGGCTTTTTCCAGAAGTAAATTAAATTATATACATCCGCTGAAAAAACAAAGTTTCAGCGGATATATATAATTTAGTTTACTTCTGGAAAAAGCTAGGTCACATTTCATTCCAACTTCTTCCGTTAATATAAGAAATTATTAATTAATGTGAAACATAGCGAAGCTTAGCCATGATTTTTATTTATTCTACGCTAAACAAGTTGAAGTAAGTCAGTAAAAAATCATCTTCTGTGTTAAAATACTTTGTATTTTAAAATTAAACCATTATTTTTATTTTGTAAATTATCGTCGCGCGTATCTCAAAAATTTCAGAGTAACCTCGCATTCCATGGTGAATGTTAAATTTTGCATTTTAGCTTTCATAAAATAATTGTTTAAAATTAATATTACAAATTGAAATATTTTACACAAACATGATTCGAAAAAAATTAGATGGATTAAAAATTATTTTTAAAAATATATTATGTATGATCTGTAAGTTAATTCAGATTGTATTTTCGAAAGAATAAAATATACTCTTTTAGTTTTTTTTCTTTAACGGTTTTTCATTTTTACACTAAATGTTCATTATATGTATGCTTTCTTGGAAAAATGTTTCTGGAGGAATTTGTACTCTGTCTTTAAAAAATAATGCTTAGTACTGTTTGTTTTTAATCGATATATAAACAAGTAATGACTTATAAAATTGATTATATTCAAAATATATTGCTATTTCAAAGTATATTGAAATTTGAGAAATAAATACATTAGGATATGGCAATATAGACATATATGTATTTGCTGTTCATGAGGGGATTTTTCAAAAAAAGAAAGTTACCTAATCATGCATGCAGTTTTGTAAATAGTGTATGCTGATTTGACAATCCCAGAAATATGTCTACAATATTTCAAGATTGCAAAGTCATTGTAAAACCATTTTAAAATAAACGAATTCTTAATAAAATAATAAAGACTAAGATTTTTTCTGTATGAAAAATTAAAAAAAATTGATAACTTTATTTTATAATTATTTTCAAAAGAAGCAATTTTAAACTTTAGCTAAGCATATATGATTCATATATTTTAAGAACATAAATATTCAATTATGATTGTTAAATTGAAGAAACACATGATTGGGAAAATTTTGTCATTATGTTAATATTATGAAATTATAATTGTTAATTGAAATGTCATAAGAAACTATTCTAATAATATTTGTCGGAAATAGAATTCCTTTTGTACGGGAAAGGAGGAATTATATTTTTAATTTTTTTTATCATCTCCTTATGTTTCATTGATTTGAAACCTGTTCATTCCTTGATTAATGTAACAAATGTAATAAGCAATTTCATATACGTGTAACATTTGTTACGCTATTAATTTTACAAGGTCACTTTTAGTGAAATTTTTCCTTCATCTTCTGTTGTTGTTGGATAATCCTCTTTAAAGATCTGACATTTGTCAGATCAACTCCATTAAATTGTTGACTGTTAGAAAGTCGACGACTAGCTAGGGATTTGAAAATAAATCTTCCCAGGGAAGTCCGACGCAATCCAAAATGTTTCGGTGTGGCTGGATGTTCACAGCATTTTTACAAGTGGGATAAATTTTTGTACCACGTTCAAACGATAAACATTTTAGATGTCCATTTGAGAATCTGGTCAAGGCAGCCTGAGATTTTCGGTCATATTTTGTTTCCAGCAGATGTTTAAGAGTACCATTGGTGTGTTGGTGGAATTTGCCAGATTGAATTAAGTCTAGGTTTTTCCTTATAGTAAAGTTCCTGATATGTAAGTTATGAATCAGTGAGCGTATCTTCCTTACTACCCTCTTTAGTCAGTCGATTTGCGGTCTCATTGCCATTAATATTTACATGGCATGGAATCCCCTTCTACTTCAAATGGGTGCAAATGTTGTGCATAGCTCCAATTTTATAATTGATTGTATTTCAAGGGCAAATTAGGGGTTGAAATGTAATATATTTAATGTTATTCAATTTTCTTAATTATTCTTAAAAATAACAAAAATAGGCAGCTGAACAAATTAAATAAATAGTTTTGACTTTTCATTGTTGTATGTGTTGGAATGGAATTATTATTTTTTTAAAAAAGCATGTTTATGAGGTACATATTGAAAGAAATCAATAAAAAATATATGAAATTTTTAAATTGAAATAGGGGTTGAAAAACTGTTTTGAACATAACAAAGAAAAAAAAAAAACGATAAGGGAAAAGATAAAAAATGCGATGCGGGAGAATTATCTTTCACCATTTCAAACTTTATTTGTCCTACTCTGTTATCACATGATGATAATGGCAACAGAAAAAAATTGTTAAGATGTTTTCCTGTTACGTTTCATAGGAGATATCAAAAATAAAAGTTCGTATGCAATACATTGTTTTGTTTCTCATTTAATACAATGGATAAAAAACTTATGATGTGTTTCTTATCACATACTTGTAAATTTTTTTCGCAGGTCAAATGATGTGTCACATAATGAGAGAGATAGATGAAAGAAATAAGATAAAATAGCATTATAAAAATTGAATTTGACCTTTCTATAACTCCTAATTCTCCACAACATAATTATTTAAACTATATCAGAAAAAATTTTAAAATATTGTGCCATTATAAAAATTAATTTCAAATCTTAGCAACAGTCTTTGCTGGCTTGACTTAATCTAAGTAATAATTTTATATCACATTAGAAATATTTCTTAACAACATTCTATTATATTTATTGTGCAAAGCGGGAGAAATTAATAATTTATATGATAAGACAATATTTTTTAATATTAATTAAAAATGGAATAACTTAACACTAAAGTCTGTTATGGTATAACCAAAAATTGATATATTAGCTTCTGAAATTTTCGAAAAATTTGAGTAAGATTTCATGTTATCACTTAGACAAAGCTGTCGAATACATTGTATATACTATTAAAAAGTAGTTTTTAAAAAACTTTTTTTTTGTTGATATGGATTATTTTTATACCTTTTTAACTCTTAATCATGTGCTTCAAGAAATAATCTACCACGTACTTTCGAACTTGGCAAAATAGTGAATATGGATATAAAATTTTTGATACTTTTTATGCTTTTTTATTTTTAATGCCATAAAAATGTAATTTTTTTAATCGAAGCTTCGGCTGTGTTCTAGAAAGGCTAGTTTTATGGTCAAAATTCATATGAGATAATTTTTCTAAGCACTTACATGCTTATGTTAAAATTGTGTATTTAGGAGCCAGTGAAGTCAACGTGGTTCTAATTATACCTATTTTAAAAAAAAAGAAATTGTGTTTTTCTTATCGGTGAAAAGCAAAAAGCCTGTTAATTTAATAATCACATTTCAAAGAATGATGATAGTTGTGAAATCATCCAGGAAAATAAAATAATATAAAAATGCTAGTGTTTAGATTTATGGTCGTTAAAAACATATATGCGTTTTAGGAAAACATGGTTTTTTTAAAAATTAATTGGTATATTAATATAAATAAATAAGACAAAGTTTTACGCAAAAATAAAAATTGCAAGTAATTCCACTTCCTTTGTCATATAATATGATCTGAATTCGTCCAAATATTAAACTATATAAATAATTTCTTGTTAAGAATACGAAATTATTAACATCTTTCTTCAATGGGGGAAGCTTTGGAATGAAAAATAATTAATTTGCATTGATTATTTTAATTTAATTGAAAGAGATTGAATTAAATTGAAGTGATTGGAAAAATAAGGGAATATCTCGAAAATAATCATTTGAAATGTATGCATCAAATGAAAATTGTATTCCACTCGACATAACTTTAAAACAACAAATTTTGGCAACTGTTTTAAATGAAAATATTGCTAAATTTCAATCTAGATTCTCTTGATCATTCACATAATAATTGTCTTGCTTGAAAAACTTCGTCTCTCACTCGTTAAAATACAATTATTTCGGTATGAATAAAATATTCTTACATAAATATTTTGAAATTGCTGCAGAATTTCTCATTTAACTAATTCCATTCATCATTCAAAATTATTATCTCACGAAATTTCGCAATTCATTTCAAAAGAATTATGTCCAAAAAAAAAAAAAAAAACTACAGTATTTTCTTTTTTTCAGTTCCGGCCTAGCACTAACAGTCCATCAAAGAAAAGAATACGTATCCCTATTTTCTCTCACATGAGTCAGATGACAAAAAAGAAAATTGGAAATGTCATTCACTTTTATGCGTCAAGATGAAATGCAACGTTATTGGTGCTGCCGCGTAGTTGTAAGCGGAGTAATTAAAGCAAAATAAAAAACATGACTCAGTAGAGGAGGAATACTTGGCTTTTCTTCCATGTCATAGAAAGAAAGCATTGTATGATTTCTGAAAGCCCTCCTATGACCCATCAAAGGCCTTCCTTTTAGACTGAAACTGAAGCAGCAGAAATGGTGTTGGGATTAAAGATAAGAATTTTTTAAAATTTACATGGGAAGATTCTGCTATCTGATTAGTAATTCATCAAGTCTTAAATAAAGATACATTTGGAACTATTCTAATGAGTAAACAATTCAGAGTTCGCCTTAAGCATCATAGTGAAATACCAAACGTAATAAAGCTCGTATTAGTAGTTCACTGTAATATTTTCATTAATGCATTTCCTTGAATTTATTAGTATTAAAAGTAATAAAATTTTGATTAGTATTTCAGACGTTCAACAATATAACAGTAGTAATTGTTTTTCGTTTCTAGCATTTATATGGATATTTTGACATATTCAGTATTTTATTTAGGATTGGTATATTTGTCCCTCAACAGTCATTTTCTTGCTTACACTCGAAGGCTAATTAGACTGAGAACTATAGTTTAAAGTGGATTCTAAATTACTGCAAATATCCAACCCCGAGATGGGAATCGAACCCACGAATTGTTGAACTGAAAGCAAAAACAGTAATAGGCTGCCAGTCTTACATTTTACTTAATATTTCTATAGTAAACTATGAATCTTAATTTAAATTTTTTATTTTGACTGCGGGGGTTGGAAACAACTGTTGTAATTTAGTATTATTGCATGAATAAGGAAAAACATAAAGAGTACAACTGCCGTCAATTCATTCCCTTGCACAGGTAATAGAAAAGGAAAATCAAGATTAGTGTTAAAGACATTCATTGGTACAAAAGCGTTTTTTTTTTATAGAATTGATAAATTAATAAAAATAACTAAAATTCTTTATTCTACGAAGTATGTACTTCTTATACTATTTGAAGAGACAAAAAAGACATTTTTTTAAATGAGGGATTTCTTATAATTTTATTTTATTATCATGATAAAATTTAGTTGCATTATGGGAAAAAAAGTTCAAAATAAGTTTAGTTTGAAGAAATAAATAAGGAAAAATTACTATTTTCGCTTGTATATTTTCACCTCATTTTGCAGAATTTAATATAATTAGGCTGAATATAAGTAGAGCAGTTAATTTATTTCAGAAAAAATAAATCTGAATCTCTGAATTTTAAATGTTTTTTAATGCTTAATTAGTGCGAGTAAAAAATCTACGATAGCATGGTAGATAAAAGCATGGGTATGAAACCATAAACATAAAAGTTATATTTTGATCCTTAGTTTTTCTCTCTCTCTCTCTGGCAGGGAGGATAGATTCGGGGTTCCAGAAGGGTTGGATCTTATCCTGATTGAAATCTGTCATATTAGTAATGCTTATATAGATCATGGTGTAATTCCTGTATCAGCTGACATGGTGTGAAGGAGCCACTTGAGAAGAAGTTTTCTACTCTATGGTATCTATTTCAATAAATTTATCTTAGACTGAACTTAGAAAAATTTGAAACTTGAGGAATTGCTTAGGATGTATATTCCAGACCTCACTGAAAGGCAAACATCTAGCTATATTATCGCGGAATTATACAAATACAACATTTAGGTAAGGCATTTTTCAAGATTTATTGCTATTTTTGTATTTACCATGAAACTTGCAATCTATGCATTGAATGACCAGATAATATTGAAATGGACGAGTTAAATTCAATAGGACTCACTATATAAATACATTAAATTTTATTTAATGTATTTATATTTGACGATGAGTTCTTAAAATTAATTGGAATTTAATTGTAAGGCAAAATATGTGATGATGAAACTTAAAACTGAGTAATACTTAATAAATTAGTTTACTTTTCATAATACATTCTACCTTGTTATCTTCAAAAATTTTGAAAGCATTCTTTCAAATAACTTCTATTTATTCAGTGATTTATATTCTCCGTAAGCACTTACTAATAGAATCATGTGATTATCGTTCTGTCTATCTATTATAAAAGTTCTTAAATTAAGTTTTATGACTGGCATATTAGATTTTGTTACTTTAGAATGCAGTGAGCTACTAATTTCTTACTTTAAATATGAACGTTTCTAAAATGCTCAAAGAAATATCGCCTGTCACGGAATAATATACAAATATTAAAGCTGGGTTTTTATATTATGGAAACAAGGTTTCAAAGCTATAATTGTCATCTAAGACAACTCCCTGTTCGCAACCAGTTTTCAACTAACGCATAATACGTTGTGGAACAAGATGAAAACTGCCTGTCATTAATGGAGAATTCGATCATTGCTATAAATCCAAACGAAAAAAATATATGCATTCAGATGTTATTTGAATGGGAATAATTGTTGTTCGTCAAATGCTGTTAAGTCATGCGCTGGGCAATATGAGTTTCTATGAGAGCACACAAAATTTATCAAAGCTTTTTTAGTGATCAGGACTCAAAAACGGAAGAAAAATACATGAAACAGATTTCAAGAGACACTGCTTGCAAATTGAACGTAGTGGACTTTCCATTTCTTCAGATCATAAAAAAAATTGAAGCTCCGTTGCAGTGACCGTATAACACAATTCTCAATGATGTGCGAATTTACATGGATGTGCTTGCGCAACACTAACATATTTACTAGTATTAAAACTAGTAATTATTTTGGGTTATTGGGATTTTTTCTAGGAATGAAATTATAGTAATTTATTACTCTCGAAATACCCTTATTCACTACAGATTAAGAAATTCTGCATGTCTAAGCAATTTTAAATGTTGTGAAAGTATTTTTTGAATCACACTTGAATAACTTTTATTTTATAGTAATCATCACATGAAAGACACATTTCAGGATCCAGTCTAAATATTTAGGAAAATAAATCATTCATAAATATTACTAAGCAAATTAACTAATATTAAAACAATTTTCTCGCGTGAAATCAGATGACATTTTGACACTTGTCCTCCACTTATTGTCTACTGGAAAGATTTCCAGTATTCACGTGTCTCAAAGGTCTCTCCTAAATCAGCATTCGTGATATCACCCATCTTCCGGTTTTTATCAGCGGCCGGAATTGAATCCCAGCCCCTAAGGAGTGTGATTCCACTTGTGGACCCTGATTTGACACCGCTTAAGGGATAACCTAGCAACCGAAAGCCGTTGAAAAGTATTTAAATACTTAAAAAATTTCAGGAAATTTATAATGCTTAAATTCCGCAATGAAGAATGAAAATTATATTTTTCTGCTATGTGTGTAATTGGCCATTACTAGCAAATTCTTAATAGGAGAGTATACATATCCCAACAATGAACAAAGACAGCTACTTTAATAGAACCCGCACGCGCGTTTATCAACTTGTCACAAAACTAATCAAGTCATAAAAAAGTGACATCAGTCACTTCTAAATATAACTAATTGAATGCTGAATATATATTTTAGATAAAATATCAAGACAGTTATTTTTTAAAATACCCTCTATATTTGAATACATATTTCAAAACTTGTAAAGTGTATTTAGGTGAAACTTTCTGCAACTTCGTAGTTTTAATTTCAACTTTATTATATCTGTGAGAATCGTTAAAAAAATCCGTAAACCTGTTTTATCTTGATATTGATTTTACAGAAAAATATATATTTTTTCAATGAGTCGTATGCCTACGAAAGTAAAAAACAAATGCAGCTAACAGAGCAACAGTTAGTCTTGTTTGGTTTCTTTAAGAGACAAATAAGAACAAATGCATGAAAGTGGTTCTGAGAAATAATTTCAGATGGATGTATAGAATATCGTTAGTAGCACGCAATACTTTGAAATTTTAAAATAACTTTTAAAAGCTGTGGAACCTCAGAAAAAAAATCTGTTTAAGAGAGTGAGTGTAAGTGTGAATGGATGTGAGAGTGAATGAGTTTAATGTATATGAGAGAATTAGATGGAGGTCATTATTTAAGCTTATTATGTATCCAAAATTAATTTTCATTACAATCACAGACTAAGAATTTTGAAAATTGCTATGTACAGAAAAATAAAGGAAGATGATGAATCATCTAAAAAATTAGAGATCCTTAATCTATAATTTTTATTTTATTTTTGTTTTTTATCAAAATTGGTCATCATTAAAGAGAAAATTCGAGAAAAAAAGATAACTTTTTCAAAGCAAATTAACCATTAAATAAATTCTTAATTATTTCTACAGTTATTAAATATATTTGTCGCCCATTACATAAATAAATTTTCTCTTAGATACCATTTTTTAATATATTCTCATACCATTTTTGAAAATATTTGCTCAGTAAGTTTTAAAGAGATATCCACAGAGTTATGTGATTTTGCTAAAAAATATTTCCAGTTTGGTTAACTTAATGTTCATAATTTCGAACTGCTCGTACTATTGACTTATTGAAATATATTTCTTGTAATTAGAACTGTCAAATTATAAACTGCAAATTTTATTACAAATAAATTATAAACTGACTCATAAAACGAAGAGATGTTTAAAATGTTTGATCCACTGCAAACATGTTTAATTCGAAAACAAATATTTACTAAGTAACCACGAATATTTATCGTACATTTCTCTTTTTTTATCCATTCAAGTAATTTTTATGGAAGGACAGCCATTTTTTCGAAAGTTAATAATTAAATTTGAAAAGTAATTTTTTCTTTAAAATGTAACTATATAATTTGAATAAATAAATTGAAAAAAAAAAAAAACTGCATCAATAAAAATTGCAAAACTAATTAATAAACTTTTTAAAAGAGTTTATGTTTATAAAATGTGGTTGCATATTTATTTTTACTTTCATAAAATAAACTTTAAAATCAATTGATAGTTCAGAGTACTTACATATTTTCTTGTGTTTTTCTAATAAAAATATAAGGATACGTTTTTCAATCTTTAAAATATTAAATAAATTTGCAAACTATTAACAGATAAAACTTAAGTAATTGCAAACTATTAACAGATAAAAAAAATCAATTGGAAACAATAAAAGTTGCACGAAAATATGCCTCAAGGACTGCATAATTAAATATTTCACTGCGCATTAGTTAACATTTTTTTTAATCAAGTTATGCTAGCAATTTCTGATTGAAGTGTTATGTCATAACAGAAACCTGTTGCTAAGTGCATATTTTGGAAATCAATTTTTATTTTTTGGGATAAAGTGGCGGTGTCAAGTAGGACTAGATGAAAAATTCGTGGTGGTTACCCTCAAATTCGATAACATTTTATCTCGTGTTTGGTTATTGCAAAATTTTCGGCTCTTCGTCCCCCCCCCTTCTCATTTTAATCCAATAGGAAAAAATCAGTAAAAGAAACTCTTCCCCCTAAAATATCGCCTGCTGTTGTAATTATTTCGCAACAGTAAAAACGTCTTAAAACGGCACTTTGTCTTGCTTATCATATTTTGATAAGCATCTGATACCTCCCAGTAAACACTATGTGACGCAAATGTTTCATATAAATACCAAAATTATAAATCAAATTAGCAAGAAAGACGAAATCTACTTCTGTCATTTTCACCAGAGATTTCTTATCCATTTTTCGAGTCTTCAAAATGGGTGATACTATGTTCCGTTTCCGCTCCTTGGGAATGGAAGGCATTCCAGACCAGTATGCTGATGGAAAAGCTGCGAAGGTATGGGAAATATACATAGGAGAAAAGAATGACCGAACCAAGCATTACCGTAAATTTTTAGTAGATCTTTTGAGAGAGCATAACTGTCAGCATATATTAGATGTAGCATGTGGAACAGGGTAAGAGTTTTACACGATTTTTAGATATTAAGATATTTGATTGGTGTATCTGTTGTTTGAAATTTACGATTTAAATGAATCTCTTTTATTTCGAATTTGTGTATTAAGGTAAAACTGATGAATTTGAAGTTTTTTCCCTTGTGAAGATCTAATATTACTTCTAGAGATTTTATCTCATAATTTTGAGTCAAACTAATGTGGTGAATTTGATATTTGGGTTCGTGACATAGTTGAGCTTAAGCATTATATATGTTGACTATTGTAGTTAGCACAACAAATAGTAATGTCTTTTGACTCTGTCCACTCAAAAGATATGAGAGAGCTACATTTCTGAACAAAGAATCGATATGTGTTGTCATTGATTTTTGTAATTTTATGTCCATACATTACATTTTGAATAAATATAAGTGAAAGGAAAAAATTCAGATTTACTAAGGGACAAACTTTGTCTCATAAAATTCAAAGTGGAAAACTTCATCGAAAACTAAGAAACGAAATATCTGATAATTATCATAAAATACTGTTCAAGAAGAAATCGTTATCAAAAGTTTGTTGTGCATAAGTTTTAATATAAATGTTTTAGATTTCTGTCTCTCTACAACAGGTTTTAAGATAAATTGTCTTGATTTTATAACTGTCAGTGTATCAGTAAATGTTTTTATATAAACCAATGAAAGATATTTACTAACACTTTACGAGGTAATATTTATTTGTTATTACTTTCAGATATAATTTTCAATAATCAATTTTTTTTATAAATTGCTTAATTATATCAAATTCAATTGTAATGATTTGTGTAAAATTTATTTAATTACAAATTACTTTTTGAGATATTTTCTTTTGTTACTTATTGAACATACTTTTATATAACTTTGTAAGTTAGACAACACAGCAAAATAAAATCAACTGACTGTAAATTTTGAAATTTTGATTTCTGAATTTTGGGAAAATTATCTAACAATTACAATTAGTAACATTAATTTTCTATTATAATAATGGGTATATAAGCACAACTCAAGATCTCTTAGTAAAAAAAAAAAGTCTTCATTTAAAAAGCGTTTATACTAGATTTTTAAAGCTTAAATTAAATTTTAAAAGCATTACTTTAATTAAATGAAAGAAACTGAATTGAAAATCTTATGAAACGTATGTAAAAATAATAGAAAAATTTTATATGATATAAATAAATTTATAAATGGAGGGTTTGAATAGTATCAAATTTCAAATAATGAATTTTACGAAAAACTATTTTAAAGAAAATGAAAAACTAGGTAAAAAAATGCATTGATGCGTATATTTTATTAAAAACAAATGAAAACTAAATTTATTACAATAATTTCAAAAAATTCTGATTAAAAAAATTTAAATTTGCTGTTTTTTTCTAACTTTAAATGGAATGTAGAACATCCCTAAGTTTAATTATAGTAATATATGCTAAAATATATGTATCATTCAGTCAAATGCACTTGATTTGAAAAACTTATCTGGAGAATATAACATCAGCTATATAATGTTCAAAACCATCAACGTCTGGTAAAATGAGAAATGCTAATTCTTTTAAATATATCGATTCTACAAAAAGTCGTATGATTTAAATGTTAAATATATTGTATATTCAAATGTGCTAAATATCACTATAGAAATGTTAACTATTTAGACTAAAGTGGTTAGGAATTCCAATTCGGTTCTCAATCTAATTGTAATATTTTCCTACGCGTCAAAAAGCGGAGCATTTCTAAATGAGACAAATGAAGGAAGTGGAAAGGTGTCCTTATCGAGTGATATCATTCCTTATCTAGGGAATGATCAAATAATTAGCCTCATGGCAGATAAGGATCCTCTCAAGACACGAGATTTATTGAAGTAGATCTCTGGCAATCTATGCCTCGTAAGTTTACAAGTTTTCTTGAAAGAAATGACTGTTGGATTAGGTAACACACTGATATAATAATTTTAAATTATGTACTTCAAATTTGTGACCTATATAATTTTCGATAAAGGAAAAAAATTCGCCTTTATAAAGTGCTTTAAAAGCTAATATTAACAAAGGAAGGGGAAATGAAATCAATGTAAAAGATTGTTTTCTTTACTTTCATTATTATTTCGTTTCATGAAATCTTATTATAATATTTTCAATGGAATTCTATAAATAGATTTAAGACTTATTATTGAATTTGGCAAAAGCGTGAATTCTATTTGCCAAAAACTCACAAAAGTGTGTACATATTTATGAATTCCATTAAAACTTTTTTAGTCTCGATAAAGGGTAGACTTTTAATGATACTTAGGTATTTAGGACGTAACTAGATACACTTGGGTGACTAAAAAGAATTAAAGTTCATTTTTAGGGTGTGGTCTTAGTTTGGAGATTTAGGCATTGTTTAGAAGTTTGCTTTTGGAACATATAATTAATTGCGTTTATTTAATAATTAATTCGTAACTACGTATGTCGCTAATTTAATTAATTGTATTTCTCTCACATCATTCATTAAATTAGTTAATTAAATTAAAACCAGTTTTAACCAAGATATACTTCGTGAAAAGAATCGTTTTCGAAAAATAGTTTCTTCTTAGATAGAGAAAACCCTTTAAGCTGAATTTGTTGAAGCAGTTAAGGAGTGAAATATATTAATTAAGGATACGCAATTATAAAATGTCCTTAAACCATGTTAATATTACTACTAGTATCAACTTAATTCAGAATTTTGACTTACATCCATTTAATATATATTATTTACACGCATTGAGTTTCGTATACATAATCTCTTTATAAGAATATATAGGTATAATAATTGAAAGTTACCCAATTGCTTATTGTTTATATAATTTTTAATTACTATTATTTTGATTTTTAAGGAGTTAAAACAATTGTCACGTGTAAAATCACACAGATCTTGCTTATATTTTTAAAATTGTCAAAATACAATTCATTGATTTAGTTATAAAAATCGCTATTAAATATTAATAATTCAAATCTTGCTTTTATATTAATCTATATTTTGCTAAAAGTATTTTTTTATAATGATAAAGTAACCGATTTGAAAATAATACATAAATTTGGAAATATAATGTTCCTAAATTTTAATATTTATTGTATTTATTTCAGAAAATTTATAATATAGAATGAATTTATCTTCATATTGTTTAATCTATTATAAATAAATTACATTTTAAAAAGAAGCGTTATTTTTGAAATTTTGAAAAATAGTCTCTAATTTTAAATTACTATATCTTTAGTTAAATTACTATTAATATATATATATATATATACACACACACAAATGAACAAAATCACTTTTATTTTAAATTGACAAGTTATTTGTTAAAATGGTCAATTTATTTTTATTTTGTAATTATTTTTTCATAGTAAAAATATATTGTTCAATTTTTGATATTTTCTTTATTTTTAATTGCTTTTAACTACTGGTAAAATTTTTTAAATACATAAACATTCAAAAGTATTTCAGAAATGTAGCACTTCATGCATAGTTAACGCAACTACAAGTGTCAATAGAAAGCCTTAAAAATGTATATTACCTCCATAAAAAGCAGTAGAAAGAGGAAGTTAATGTAATAAACGCGTTCTCCCTTCTGCGTTGCAGCAGCAATCGGGTTTATCAGTTCCTCGAGAGCCTGTTCCTGAAGAACTGGCAGTCAACGCGCTCTCGTCGCAACATTTGCATTCGTTCTTAAGATAGGCTCGGTTGTAATCAAAGTAATCTCTTTCAAAAAATAACAAACTAAATTATAGAAATTTCTTGAAGAACTTAAATTATTTTATGTTATATAAAGCTGGTAGTGTTCATTTCTCTATATATTTTTTTAATTATAAGTGCAATATAAATGAATTAAAAAGGGAATTACAAATCTATATAGTTTATAATTAGAGAATTTACACTAATTTGAGTGAAGGTAATGAAACTTTAGAGTTAAGATTACATCAGTAGTTAATTTTCCCATATAACTTTATATAAAAAGTTGTCGGTGCAACTAAGATCAGACACATTTTCGTAGCTAGAATTTAATCTTTACCAAAGCAATTTTAAATACTGAGCACAAAAAAAAAAATCTAAAAGATACATTAGTTTTCACTACAGTCTCTAGATTAAACATTCATTTTAAGAATAAAAAAGATTAATTTGCTATGAAATGGAGAAAGGAAGAGAAGCTATAAAAAATTTACAAATAAAATAATTGCAAATGTCCTAAGCACACGTGCAAAATATAGGAAGTGATACATAAGAACATATAACTTCTTATATTAAGCATAAGATTCACACAAGAAAATTTAATTATAAATATATGCTTAAAATAATGTAATGCAGCAGCTCAAAACAACGTCAAAAATAATTTCCCATGCGTGTTGTTATACTGAGCCAACTAAAAGTATAAAACAGGTCAAATGGGCATATAAAATAAATATAAAATAATTATTTTTAGAGCCACGTTATGATAGTAGTAAATTTGTTAAAATAAGTCATGGTTGTTTAAATTATAATTATTTAAATTTAGAGAAATATAACTTGAATATGATTATTTATATTGAGTCAACAGGAGCTCAAAGTATAATGAACGTATAAAAATTTGAAAGTGCAACATTTTAATTATCTTAAAAATGTTAATTAATAAACATGCAATTTTTTATAGAAAAAGGATAATTTAAATGATAATTTATAATTCCAACACGTATCTTTCCACACAAATTATAATTTTACATTAAATAAGTCTGTTAGAGTTAAAATGTAATAAAATAATTTTTATATTGTGAACTTTCAGAATTGATTCCATACTGCTTATTGAGGAAGGTTTTCAAGTGATGAGTGTCGACGCCAGCGATAAAATGTTGAAATATGCCATTAAAGAACGCTGGAACCGACGTAATGAAGTTGGCTTTGATAAATGGGGTGAGTTAGCTTTCCATTTTAACACCGTTCAACTCTTTTATGGAAATAGTAGAGAGAAATGCGGAATTTCTCACTGAAGAAAAAATATAATTCACATGGCATGTTATTATTTGTAACACAAAATAAATTTTGAATTTTTAGCATTAGAAAAATGATGCAATTAAATTCGTGACAAATTAGTTCTATTAAACAATTATATCCAACTAATAAAAAAATGTTAGCAATTTTAAAAGGTGAAAAATTCAAAAAATCGGATACTTTATTAAGAGCTTCAATGTGGAATTATTAACTAGGTTGTGTGTGTCTACGGTCATAAAATTTGTAATATTAATATATTTTAGGAAAACGCATTGATTTTTTATAAGAATTTTTAAAAAAAATTATTGATTTCAATGTATTTTTTCCTTTCTGTAGATGATTTTAACTATCCATATATTAACCTTGGTAAGTTAATTAAAAAACAGTATCAGAGAGTTACTGTAGATAAAACTGAATAATTAATTATATTTCAAATTCTATGTTTTAATGCTTCGTTATTTGTTTATTGTTAAAAGTAAGTTTCCTAAATCCACTATAACTTATTATATTCATCCAAATTTAAGAAATGAACAGCCAATGAATAAATTATGCTAGTAAATATCTCACATGAATTCTTTAAGGATTAGGTTTTAATAAAATTTTCATACAGTAGTAGAATATTTGAATTAGTATTAAACATGTTATTAAAATATCTATTTAAGGAAATTAATTTATTGAGAAATTTTTTGTATATGTTAAATACATTTGAGGAAATTCAAAAAAATTCAACATCAACATTTAAATTTCATACAAATTGCTTATCAAAGGAACAAATACTTCAATCAACTTAATATACATTTATCAAAGTATTTGATCAAGATTTTTTTGAAAGATAAATTTTTAAATGTTTTAAATAATATTTTTTATAAAATTATTTGATATTTTATACATTATAAAAATACTTTGAAATTTGAACGAATTTAAATAAGTATTAATTATAAGCTAAATTCCCAAACTAATATTTCTTCATTGTTGACAGTTTCTATGTCAATAGACCCAAACATTGAGGGAAAAGACTTTCTTACAATGCACAGCTATTAAAAAGAAATCAATACATGCAGTCCAATAAAATTTAACTTGATTTACATAAAGATAATTGTTTGGTGAAAATTTAACTAAATAAATCTAGTTAATTATATAAAATTAATAAATAATTAACTAGATTGCTTTTGAAAATTTAATGGTAAAAATGTAAATAAAATTTGATTAAAAATCTTACATCTGAATTTACTTATTTGGTTTTAGATTTTCCTTGTTTAGATAAGACTCTATTGTTGTATGAAATTACCTAATAACTCTACATTATTTATTTCAGTTATTGAAGAGGCGAATTGGTTGACTCTTCCGGAAGATATCCATAAACCTAATGAAGGATTTGATGCTGTTATTTGCTTAGGAAATTCTTTTGCCCATTTGTTCGACACTAAAGGCGATAAATCCGATATCAAATTAGCAATCAAAAACTTCCATGAAATGCTCAAACCAAATGGTTATTTACTTATCGATCACAGAAACTATGATTATACATTAAAGCAAGGTAGAACACCAGCACACAGTATTTATTACAATGTAAGTAGTTTATTTTTTAATATTTGTTTTTAATGATCATTATTTTAGATTTGCAACATGAATAATTTATTCAACATAAACTTTCATTCATTAATATTTTAAGTAACATTTATGTGCTTTTTAGGATTCAGTGTGTGTAGCTGTTAGAAAATTCCAGTTGCTTTTAGCATTCAAATGAACAAAATTTATGCTTATATGAAAAGCAATTATATTTCCCTAACATCCAAAATTAATGAAAATAAATTGGTAGGAAAATTGTTTGCACAAACAAATATTGAAGTTTCCTCTGGTTTTAAAATTGCATAAAAAATTAATTTTTAATAAGTAGGCAACTTCAGCGGTAGAAGAATGTAATTCAAATGTTATATAATTTCACCCTCAACGCGTTCGAGAAAAATTGTTTTATTTGCTATATAACATATGTTTTACTGTTAAGAAAATAAAGGCTAGAAATTAAATGTATAGAAAGAATGCTGACAGGTGTTTTTCTTCTCTGGGTTTTTTTTTGTGAGAGTAATAGTAAGATATATAGAAATTATTAAAAGATTAGTTTTTTGTGATTAAGTTGTAAAAAGAAAGAAAAAAACAAAATAACTTATTGAAAACGATTTAAAATTGCGCATCATTTAGTTTGAGAAATGTATACTCAACGTCTATGATGAAGACTTTTTATGGTAAATCATGATGTTTCTCTCACTTCATTTTATAAACCTATTTTTGTTATTACTTTCGTAAAGTTAACATGCAAAAATACTATAGTAATTTGAAAATGAAACTTAAAAGAGTTAATTTTTTGTAATTAACTGCTTTGATTAAAAAAAATATAACTTAGTCTACTACAAATTCTTTTTGGTTTGCCATTAAAAATTTAAAATTTTAACATCAGTTATTTAATTAATATTTTATTTGCTCAAAACAGCTGATTTGATATAATTAAAAAATTCACAAGAAAGGAAGCTTTATTCTTTTTATTGTTTGCTTCTAACTTAGTCTTATTATTAATTGTTGAACTAAAGACCATGAAATGTAAAGAAAATTTCATTGCTGTTCAAAACCCTTTCATTATTGGTAGAAAAAATGAAACTCTAACTGTTTCATTAGCAGAAAATTTAGACCTTCGTTAGATGTTACGATTATATGAACAAAAAGAAAATATTTTGAGTTTCAACCCATAATATTATACTTCTACTAAATCAATACATGGTCGAACTGTGAACACTTTATATCGAATTAACGAAACAGTATAAAATCATTTCAATGATGGTTCTTAGTAAGGCATCTCAATAATTAGGGAAGTTAAGAAATTCAGCAAATTAGTGGTGAGTTTTCTCATGCGAAATCTTGTAAGGAAAGCTACATAAATTGGAAAAACGAATGGTACAATATAAAAACATTTATGCCAAAACACCAACTATTCCAACATGATAATGACAAAAACATTTCAATAATTATTCAATAATTCTTAAGCAGCAAAGAATTTAAAATTTTAAATAAGGATGAGTTAAATTCCACAAACTTAATTACAACAAATATCTGTAGACTGAGTAAATAATACTCTCCGGAAACTTAATAACAGAAATTATTTGGAATTGTATTCTTTATTTAACTATGCAAAAAAAGCTACACGTACAAATCAAAGAATACGTTAATAAATCCATACTTAAGAGATGTGAAGCAGTTTGAAAGTGAATGAGACAAAATATTAATGTTTAAAACAGTAATTTAAAAATTAGTTTAATATTTATTGATTAACCGTTTTTGTGTGACTGCATTTATTCTCATTTATTTAGTTCTTCTTCTTATTTTTTCCTTCTCAAATACTAGTTATATTTTAACTACAAATGAGCTTAGAATTAAAATGTTGCTTTCATATAATCATTTCATTTTCCTTAACACTAGTTAGATAATCAATAAAATAAACTTATAACTAGTTTATTAAAATTATTTTTATCAAAAAATTGGCACTTGTGATTAAAATTGTATTTCACAGAAGACTTTAAAGTTCCGTAAGCAAATGTATGATCATTTTATACTCACAGCTCACAATATAAAAACGTTCTTCACACTTTTTTGGGTTTTTAAGTGCTTTATTATTTTTTTTTTAAATAACATGAACTGAGACTGTTAATTATCTTAGATGGAAAAATATTTTTTTATCTTCACGTGTTTCTGAGAATCATTGCGCCGCGCTTTAGAAAGAATTTAATGGGGGAAAAAATGCTGAGAAAGTTCGCCGAGTTTCAGACAGTTGAATAGAACTCCAGTTAAGACTAACATCAAATGTCAAGGACAAATTTTATCACTACGCTAAGATGTTGATTTGCTATTTAGGTTTTAGAGAATTTTCAAATAAAAATAATGCTTTTGATTAGATAAATGTGAAAAGTAGTTTGCTTAACTCGAAAATATTTCTCAAGAGTAAGACTGCAATAAATAATTATTCGGAATGATATATTGCGAGAAACATTTTGCATTATTTTTATAGCTTGAAAAGAGAAAAAGATACAAGAAAATATGTATTAATAGTACAATAAATACATATATTGAAAGTACATTGAAGTTATTATGGAAAGATATAATACACTGAAATAGAGAAAGAAAATATTGATTTGATAATGCATGCTATTATCATAACAATATTAAAATTCTGAAAAAGAAGATAAAATTGTTGTGATGAAGATGTAAATTATAACAAGCTAATGAAAATTTATGTAATATTTTTACAAAAATTAGAAATTTTTGATGAAATTGCTCAGCAAAATTCAGAACTAATTATTTCATAGGTAACACTCTCCATTTTTAATTAAAAACTTAGGGTAATTTTGATTTTTTTAATTAGCTTTTCAAAGTTAATGACTTTTAAATATAATTATTAAATTCTGATTATGTTCATTTTGGAAAAAAAACATTTCTGGTCTTCAAACAGAATAGTTGAAGGCTATTTATTCTTCTTCTTAATAAAAATATTTTAACTCAGTTTTAGAGACCCTCTATTATTTAAGATTCGAGTGCAGCGCTATTATGATAAAAATAAAAAAAAATTATTTAATATAACGATCTTTCATTTTACGAATTAATCAGTATTTTATCTTAGGCGTGCAATAAATGAAAGCATTTAGCTTTCTTTTGTAGGAACTAATGTCTTTACCAAGTTCTTAATTAAGTGTTTTCTTGAAGAAATAGAACTAGAAAAATACTTTAAATAATAATAATAATAAAGCATATATCATTACACTTTTTAACTTATTTCAAATGGTTTTGTTTAAATGTATTATATATGGTGTTTTAGTATTTATTTTACGCTGAAATTAATAGTTGCGGGATAATTTTTAGAAAAGGCGTCTTAAAAAATAAGAAAGTTGAAAAATTTATAATACAATATAAAATAAATGGATAATTTCGAATTATCAGTCTCATTCTCTTTTGATAATCAAGAGCTGCTCTTAAGCATTTACTATGATGGTTGAATAATTCGATTAATGTAACATAAAATGATATAAAACGCCTGGAGATGAGTAAATCAGTGTAGAATCTAGTTCCAAGAAATTCTTTGAAGTCCTTTTCTTTCGCACATTTAATTTTGTGGTCTTGAAATTGAATCACATTGTTTTAGAATCTTGAATATTTTTAAAAACGATTTATAATAATTAATAGCCGATTTACAAAATTAATTAATTTTTTTTTTTTTTTGCAAATAATTCAGTAGCATGAAGATATTCATCAAATTATAGTTTTTAAAAGTTAAAAGAATCACACAAAAAATATTTATTTCATTACTTATTAAACATTTATTATTTGTTTCATTACTTATTAAAATTTACAATATTTATATTTATCGGTTATTCACTTGAAACATATTTAATGGTATGGATATAAGGTGATAATCTAAACTTCTCTTACTTTCAATATTTTATCTGTTAAATTTTCCTCCTTAAAGTTTTTAACTTTCACTATTTAAGTATTTAAATTATCATTTAATTTAAATTATAAATTTGCAATCAGTTTATGAAAATATATGTTATTCCACTCAATTTTTCATGTTTGTTATTTTCACTCAAATTTGATGTTATATAATAGCTCTTAAATATAAAATGATTTATGTCATAAAACTAAATGTACTATCATTTAATAGAAAATAATTCTCTCAGTGGGATAGACTTAAATTTTAAAGAGAATGCATATTATTTTAATTATGTTATTTAATAAATTTTTTTCACTTAACTGTATTTTGCATAAAATTTATTGAAAAAATATTCTTCACTTATCAAGAACAGCAACTTACTCTGACAAGGTTTTTCTGTTATCAATTATTACATCAAAAAATAAGTAAAAAAAGTTATTAAATAATGCTATGACATCAACAGTTTATCACAGAGCTCATCAAAATGTCTGATGCACTGAGGACACGAAGGCTAGAAAATGGATCTGTGATCTCTGACGTCATCGGTATTATATCAATGTCAATACGAAATCGGAAAAATGGATCATGTTATTAGGACACGTGCACTGCTGACAATTCATTTGCTTCCCTTGTGCAAAGAAACTCATCGATTTATCGTATCATTTATTTATTCGCGCGCTATTATTTACTACCTATAACATATAACTTTAAGATGTAGAAACTTCAATAAGTATTTTCTACAAAATTTTCTATTCTGACTATAAAAGCGCATCAAATTAGGTAGAGATTCTCTTTACATTTATTTTAGCGGTTTTTACTTTCGATTTGTTGTTATTTATTTGTGTAAGGCATTTTTGGATCAATATGGATCAGATTTTTTATGACTATGAATTAAAATGTATTTATTTTAATATAAAAATATATACTATAATCAGGATTTTTTAACAATATTTTTATATAAAATCAAAATATTTTTCAAATATTTTTAAGCTTGTTTTTTCATTTTATCATTTTCATAGACATTATGTTAAACTAAAAAGTAGGTTTTATGATATATGATTTCTCGCTTAATTTTATAAAATATTTCTCAAATGTACACACTGGTAAAAAAAATTCTATTTAAAGTAAGATAATTTTTATATAAAAAAAATCTCAATTTTTTTTATGTTTAATGCAAAGCTACATGCATAGAAATTAATATACTCCAATCAAATATTTACAGGATATTTTATTTTATTTTAAACTCTTTCATTTGAAAAATTACTTAAATTCTTTCGAAGAAAATTAAAGCGCATAATTTAAAATACCTTGTGAAATTAAATACTCAAATGAAAAATCAATTTTCTTTTTTACATTAACTGTGTTTTTGTTAATTTTGATGGGATTATTATTCGTTTAAAAATCAGTAATGAAATATAATAAATGTTGCGCCGTATATTTGTTATAAATAATTTTCTTTTTTGCAGAGCAAGCATATCAAGGACATTCAGACATCTATATTATATGCTGGCGAAGATCCAAAGATGGTAATGCTTGACTATACAATGGACATATCAGACATTATTGGGAACTTCGACCAAACAGACAGTGAATTTACAAAGAAAGGAAGATACTGCGGGCAAGCAGTTGAGTAAGTGTTAATCAAACAATACTTATATTTTCTTGGCAATAAAAATGAATTTATGTAAGAAATCATAAATATATATAAAGGAAAACATTTATGATTGTTTTGAGATACCAAAATACTAAAAATTAGAATTACATAATGAATTTTATATTGGATTAAAAAGCTTCAGTCCTAATATTACTCAATATGGGAATTATGACAACTTCTGTATATAGCATGAAAAACATTGATTTGATGCCAGTCCATAACTTAAATACTTTTTATTACTACTGTTATAATCAAAGTCCCTATAAGTTGCATGCCAGAATTCTACTCATGGTTGCGAGAGAGAATTGCAAAATCTTCAGCATTACTATCAGTTTTGAAAGGGAATTATCTATGTGAGAGAAATAAACTGCAAACTTGAATGCCTAAGTATGTAACTTTAACATAAAAGAAGTAACTTTCTTAAATGATTTCTCAGAGAGGATCCTCGAATTAGAAAATTGTCACCTTATTTTATTCAAAGGGATACATGCTCATGAAATTACAACCGATCATTGCAGTAATTATCTTTAGAAATCGTTAATTTTAGATATTAAAAAAATCCAATGATTGCGATTAAGCCCCGCATAATAAAAAATACTGTTTATGAATATTATATCATATATGTAAAATAAAATGCTTAGGCTATACACTTATTCGTCTTCTATGGATAAATTTGAATGTTTTTTAGTGTAATGCGTTTAAAGTTGTTTATGATTATTGATATGCATTAACACTTTTTTGTAACAGAACATATTACATATAACTATTATACTTGTGTTTTCATATCTGCGTTTCGCGCATAGTTTTCAAGATCTAATAATATGATAACAGCACCCAACTATTCATTTGCATACCTACCTGCTTTAGCTTTTCTTTTACAATAATAAATTTCACCTTTGAAAATGATTTGTAGTATGAACAGTTTTTGCTTTCTTATCTTACAATAAATAAATATGGTCTACTATAAAAATATCTTCCAGAAACGAATACGTTTTAGATTTTAAATGTCTTACGACAATTTTTAGCCATAAGGCAATTTGGTTTCTCAAAAAAGTTTCAATATATATTATGTATTTTATAAATATTTTTGTAAACTTATTAATTTATAGTCAATTGGAAAACACATATTTTTAAGCAATAAATTGCTTCACCTAGAAATTAACTATTGACAATATATGCAGTAAGCCAATTATTAGTAACGAAAAATATTTCTTCTTGAGTAAACGATTCAGAGTATTGCAATTTAATATATATGAATTAAAACGATTAATCCTTCAACAGTAAAGAGAACTAATATTTTTTCTCTGTTTTTCAGCCACTTCAGATTAACTTATTACCCTCACCGGTTAAATGATTTCACGAAATTGCTGAAAGAAGTATTCGGAGAAAACAGCCAGCATGAAGTGTACGGTGACTTCAAGCCTCTTGACGAAGTGAAAGATCCAGCATTCTACATCCATTTTATCCAGAAGCAGAGTGCTTAGGAATATCAAAGGTTCAGATGATATTAGTTATATTAACTAAATAGAATGAGCAAGTTTTAGATTTGTCCCCAACTTGATGTGTTATATTAACACACAAGAGGTGAAACATTGCTTTGTGTGCACGTGTAGAGTGTTGAACTGTGCATCATGTTTAGTAAGCGATCATTTCTCATGAATTATTATAATATGTGATTTAAATGTTTATTCGTGATATGAAATAATTGTCGAGTGTAATATACAAATATGCTTCTATGCATGTGGAAAGAATTTAAAATTTGACAAATAATCTGATGATACTTTGTTCGACATTAACTTACATAGTAAGTGCTGTTCTAAAAACTGATGTACTTTATTAGCTCAGCTAATGAGAAACATGAGTGTGTTTATAAATATGATGTTTTTTTTAAAATTTAGTCATGAATTCTTTTATAAAATGTTATAATTAGTGAA
Organism: Latrodectus elegans; assembly: GCA_030067965.1. Taxonomy (NCBI): domain Eukaryota; kingdom Metazoa; phylum Arthropoda; class Arachnida; order Araneae; family Theridiidae; genus Latrodectus; species Latrodectus elegans. The sequence goes on along the minus strand of CM057817.1, from coordinate 5,669,543 downwards.
ATACACTGAATTTTCTTCCAGAAAAATTGTGATGAGTAGACATTCTTTGTAATTTCACATTGTTGTAAAAAGTGTCATTTAAACAGAGGTTTTACTTACTAATGACTTAAATTATTATATGTTTTAATTTGAGTGAAAATGTTAGATGTCTTATTTCATAGAAATAAGTAAAATTACTTGTAATACTGAAGTTTCATGAGATAGTTAAAATATTTTAAACTTTTTCATTATCATTTTAGTGCATATTATGCGTGAGTTTTAATAAAAGTGTTTATTCTCAATAAATGTGTTTTCTATATTCCACTTTCAAAAATTTACAATTTTTATTATTCTTATTTCATGATTAAAAAAAAGAAATCAGTAAGTTAATAATTTATATCGAAATTAATATACTTCATTAGCGTATTAACAAGAATATTTCCTAATGATGATCAACAAATATATAATTGTCAAATAATGTAATAATTATCATATTTTTATAAATTTTTTGGTATTAACTGCAAACAATGAAAAATGCTCCATTAATTTCCCCTTTCCTATATTCTAAATTCTTATGAATGCTGAGTATATTATATAGTTTTTAAGATTTTTTTTTTTATCTATTAGACACTTTTTAAAATTAAATCTAAAATGATATTTTTATCAACAAATATTTTAAAGACCATTGGAATTCTGTTTTTCATTTTAAAGTAGTTTTTATTAAAAAATGTAAGTCATTCGAATTAACTTAAAATTGTAAGTATATGAACATTTAAGGCAACTTTAGTTTAAAATAAAGAAAGCATTGCTTACGGTTTTAAAGAAAATATTGTTGTAGAGAGGAATTAGAATAATTCAAGACGACATAAGATAAGAATAATTTTGATTATCATTTAAAATGGCAGATTCAACATTTTGTGAAAATATATCAAACCTGAATGCTATTTTGCAAAAACAGTAGTACTGAGATTTTGAGTTTAAAAAACTCAAAATTACCTACTTCAAAACTACAATAAATAAGTAAATAAATAAATAAATAAAAATAAAAAATCATTCATTCTTGTTTTGGTAGATGTTAACTGAAAACAATGAAGTAAGGCTTTAATATGTAGTCTTAAATAATCATATACATATATTTCTCTCATTGTCATTTTAATTGCATTACCTGAAGGAAAGTTTAGAATAAAAGATTCATTATACTTTAAGAACACTAAAAATATATTTTTTTAGTCTATTATAAAGTATAAATACAGTTTATTCTTAATACTATTAGTACTAGTAAATATACATAATTAGAGTATTACGAATAACATTTTCTTGTTAAAGTATTTATTTCGACATTTTATATAAATGTATAGCATTAAAAATTAGGGCAGTAATAGAAAAAATGAAGTAAATTGCCCTACGTGACAGCCATGCACTTGCATTGAGTGAAGAGTACACGCGTAAAAAGCAATTAGATAAAAAGCACATATATATTATGAAACATCAATTCTTTGGAACTTTTGAAGGAGTATGAAACGATACTTCGAGCCAACGATCTAGACGCACACTAATGGCATAAGAAAGCTTTGTCTGGAAATAACTCTAAATGTTTATTATTGGCCATGATTTCCCGAACAATCATGATTACGATTACAACATACCTGTTTTGCATTTTTGTAGTGAAATTATTGGGAGGTTTTGCCCTTTCTCAAAGGTAGAACAATATTCTCTAATTCCAAAGCCTCGATATTAAAAAGAGACTTTAGTCTCGTTGCAATGCGTTGACTATGTGTGTCTCTAATGGACTTAAACTAATTTAAGTTAGGAAAGGATACTCAGATCGCTGCTCCTTATACTGTATTATTTCAGATATTTTCTTCATACTTGAGGTGTATGAGGTTTAGCATTGTCATGCATTGGCTCGTTATCTACCGGTTTCGCCCGAGCGTGTGATGTGACATCAATGTTAAAATGCCAATTAGGTGCCAGCGTACGATGCGAGGTGATGTCTCAGTAGCCAATCACGCTTTTGCGTGAGAGTATACTGCATTCAATCTCCTAATTCAGTAGACTTACAGCCGCACGGTGTCTTATGATCAGCATAATACGCATTTACTGGTTTATGAACTCAATTACCATATTAATGAAGTCTATTTCGAACTGTTTGTTTTAAAATCTTTCGTCCTGTTCTTTAAACTGTTTCTCTACCTGAATAATATTTTCTTTCTCGACAAACTGCTTATATATTATATCAATCATTTACTGGGATACTGTACAGACACTTTTTTCCTGGTCAACAGTTATTTTTTTAATTGTTTACCGCTCTCTAGTTACTTTTTGTAACACCACTCTAATATGTCTGGGATCAATAGTTTAAAAAGAATTTTAAACTACTACATACATCTACACCCGAGGTGGGATTTAAATCTACTAACTATTGAATTAAAAGGAAGGTCGCAAAGTATTCAACTGCTTTTTTGTTTCTTGGAGTCTTCACTTGAAGTGACACTCTTTCCAATTTCATCTGCATTCACTGAACTTCTTTGTATTTTATGTCTACGTACATAAGACCGATGATACGGAAAATCATGGGTTTCAGTAAATTATATTGTGACAATTTTCAACTTCTTATTCTTAAAACGAAAGGTAAGTAGTTGAATTTCATTATAAAGACAATGAAGGAAAAAAATTCTAAAATCGTGATATCTTCTCTTAAATAAGCTTTACTGGTCTTCGTCTTAATAATCATTCATATGTATAAGAAGCTTTCATTTTTTGTCCTTAAAAATTTAAACTATTTATATATTTAATGTTTATCAGTGCTAGTATTTCTGATTTTTCTTTAAAGCCATACTCTTTTCTAATTTTTTTTTTTACCAATACGTAGATTTTTATATATTAAATGTATTCATATATATATTGTACCGAACTCTGAGGTTCGTGTCGATTGAGAGTTGAATAAAACAGCCACTCACTGAACACAAGACTTTTATTAGTAAAAAATTCCACTAGATATATCAGCTATAACAATCACAATTATACAGCTACAATTCATCAGATGCAACAAGTAACAGCTTCCAATCACAGGTCTCAAATACCTCATACAGAGAACAATTTCTCTAGACTAGCAGTCAAGATTAATCGCCATCACTCACTGACCTGTCTTCAAAAACTGCTTGCCTTCTTTGTCGGGCTGCGGTATTTAAACCTGACTTGGCGGGGAAATCTACCAGTTTCGCCAAGGTTCTGGAAGCTTCTAGGCTATCTCACGAAATATTGGTCCTAGAGCTTAGCTGGTGGATATTTCTAGAAGTATCTAGTTCTCGCCAAGTCGCTAAGAATCTCGCCAGCCGTCACCAAGTTTTCTCGCTAAAACATCGTCAAGTCACCAAATCATTAGAAATTCCGCTTTTAACGTATGACACGTTCTAAATACTGCAATTTTTGCCCAAAATGTAAATATTTCAGATCTGTCTGAGATATTTTAAGACAAATACAATAATTATTTATAAATTTGTAATATTGCCTCCTCTCAAAAACCGCACGTCCCGGGCAGTACAATCCCTGATAGGAGGCCAAATTTAATACAAAAGAGTTTACATTTTAAGAGGATACAGAACACAATACATACACAAACGACTAAAAATGCAAATGCAAAAAAATAGAAAATATTAAAATTTTCTATACTATTTACAAAGAGACTATGGTCTACTAATTTTTATTTTACGTTACTATAAGGAGCTAATTTGTCATAATGTACTACCTTTGGTTTTGAAGAAGAAGATTTCCTTTTACGAACCACGACGTCGTTCAGTCTTTTCAGGACTGTGTAGGGACCTTCCCAGTTGGCTTGCAACTTTGGAGAATGTCCTTTACGTCGAATCGGGTTCCACAACCAAACTTTGTCACCTTCCTGAAATTCATGTCCTGTCGCTCTTGTGTCATATCTTGTTTTCATTCTTTCGGTCGTAATGTTGATTCGGTCTCGAGTAAAATTCTGGACATCTTCAAGACGTGCCTGAAGGTTTCTAAGGTATTCCTCTGGCGATGAAGATGTATCTAGTGAACGACCAAACTGAAGATCACAAGGGAGACGAGGTTCGAGACAAAAAGAGCATTTGTGATGGAGTATATCCGGTAGTCTCATGGACAGCACTGCGATATGAAAGCAAAAACAGCGGTAGCTTCAAATCCCAAACTTGTTGATTTCTGTAAACCATAAGTGAGAGATTATTCAAGATGGTTCGGTTAAACTTCTCTACCATACCGTCCTATTGCTTTGGATTTTTAAAATTTAAAAGCCATGTTAAGGATGCGTGATCTGTTCGGAGCAAGAACTTTCTTCCATAGAGATAATGGTGGAAATGTGGTATGGCTTTAACGATTGCCAGCAATTCCTCCCTGGTTGTACAATAATTTCGCTTCGGTTTCGACAGACATTTGCTCCAATAAGCAACGACATATTTTGTATAATCAATTTCCTGAAACAAAAAAGCTCCAATATTTTCGTTGCTGGGATCTGTGTCTAAAATGAATAATTTTCCGGGCTGGGGATATGCAAGAACGGGCGAAGATGTCAACGCTTTCTTCGGTTGTTTAAAAGCTTTCTCACATTCATCTGTCCATAGAAATCTCTGTTTAACTTCTGTCAATTTGTGAAGGGGTCTGGCAATGCTTGAAAAACCCTTAACAAATTTCCTGTAATACGTGCATAGTCCAAGAAAACTTCTTAATTGGTGGACATCTTCTGGACGACTCCAGTTCTTAACTGCAGAGATGTTTTCAGGATCTGTTCTTACACCCTCACCAGAGATAATATGTCCAAGATAGCTTACTTCACGTCGAAATAAATTACATGTGTAAGGATTCAGCTTCAGGTTGGCCATTTTTAATTTTTCCATCACCTTTCGGATGTTTCTTAGATGGTCTTCGAATGTGCGCTCTACAATGATGATATCGTCCAAATATACCAAACATGCTTTGTAGGAAAGTCCTCATAATACTATCTCCATCAGGCGCTCAAACGTTGCAGGTGCATTGCAAAGCCCAAATGGCATAACCTTGAACTGCCAAATTCCTTGCCTGTGGTGAACTCAGTCTTTTCCCGATCCTCAGGATGTATCTTTACTTGCCAGTAAGCACTTTTGAGATCCAAAGTCGAAAACCATTCATTTCTAGATAAAGCATCAAGTGCATCGTCACTCCTAGGAAGAGGGTAACTATCATTTTTAGTGATGTTGTTTAACCGATGAGAGTCAACGCAGAATCGGGTAGAACCATCTTTCTTCCGAACTAAAACAATAGGTGAAGCCCAAGAAATCTCTGATGGCTCAATAATACCACTCTGATGCATTTCCATCAGAATATTATCCACCTCTTCCTGCTTAGCAAATGGTAGTCTTCTCGGATGTTGTTTAATTGGTGGATGATTTCCCGTATCGATTCGGTGCTTGCGTCATTTTGGTTCGCCCAACACCATCTGATTTCTTGGAAAAGAGATTTCCGAATTCTAATAATAGATTTCTTGCAGCATTCCTCTGTTTATCATCTAACTCTGCATTCTGAAGGAGTTCATTAATTAGAGTGTCAGGAGGTTCTGATAGTGTGGCTTGACAATTTCTGTTTATACAAGTCACTGGAATACAAGTCACCAGCACTTCTCCTCCTTTTATTAAGTTTGCCTTATCGCTTAGATTAGCAACTCTTACTGGGATTACATTTCGTGAAAGGTCAACGAGTAAAGAATCCACTAGTACTCCTTTAACGCTATTTTCAGAACCTGGATATTCAATCATTCCATAAAGAAAATTATTAACTTCTGAAAGAGCTCCGGAAACTATCGTCTCAGTTTTTGGTGGTAATGTTGTTTCACTCTTTGCAGTTATATAATGAACTGTTTTAATATCTGAATATTTCGTCTTAAAAATCGCTGTCTTCATAACACGAAAGTAGTTCACTATTTTTAAAATCTAACTTGCAATGGTGTTCTTTGAGGAAATCCAATCCGAGAATAAATTCGTCATTTATATCAGCGACATATGCCATATGATGGTACACGGCATTACCAAATGCAATGTTTAGAGATTGACTTTTCCATGCATTTTAATCTTATCACCAGTCACAGTTTGGAGGGAAATGCAGGGCGGCGTCCAGATGAGTTTATCACCAAGTTTGCGAGCCAGATCTGTCATAATGATGGTTACGTTGGCTCCAGTATCGATTATCATTCTGCAGAGAACTTCGTTGACATGTCCCATATTTAAAAGTTCGTTGTCGCCGCCACTTACGGAAGAAATGTGAAACAATTTGAAATGGGGTTTCTAACTCTCTGGCCATCTCGCGTGGCGGAGTTTCCCTGCTGTGGTAAAAGATCTTTTGGTTTTGGGCAGCCTCTACGGACGTGTCCGACTGCACCGCAAGTCCAATACTGAATTTTTGTGTTTCTGCCTCCTTTTCTCAATTCTAAGCTACGGAATTTTCGCCGCATATTTTCAATTTGTTTTCTGAGATCATAGTCTGTATCAGTAGCAGAGACGGGTCTGATTGAGTGCCTGCCTTTACACGCGGCCTGCTGGGCAGCCTCTGTCTTATGTCCGTAAACTAGGGTAAATCCGATATCTTTGACATCGGTGAGTCTAAGTGTTTCCTGTATCTCTGGATCCCGTACACTATCGATGAAGTGATTAAGAGTCAGATCTTACGTGTCTCTGCTAGGCAGTCCAAAAATGCTAGATGGGAAAGTCACTGAATATCGGCAGCCAATTCTTGCAGACTTTCATCCGCTTTTTGATAGCGGGACTTGACTGTAGTCTGCTATATTCTTTAGTATACTTTTCTCCAATCCACAGCTCAAGCGCACACGATAGGACTTGGAAATCATGCCTCTGCTCTTCCAGAGGCGTCTCGAGAATGTCGACCGCGTCTTCCTTTAACTAAGCCGCGAGGTGAAAAGCTTGGGCTCGGGGATTCCATCCATTAGCTTCCACTCTCATCATAAACTGGGTCTTGTATACTTGTAAGGATGATTTTCCATCGAATGTTAATCCTGGCTAGGGAAGGCATAAATGCCACGTTGGTTTCCTCATGTCTGTTTGACGTTTGTTTCTTCAAGCTTTTAATCTTCTTATTCATATTATCTAATGTTTCTTCAACGTTTTCTTCGATCTCCAAAACCTTAGTTTCAACTGAAGTTACCTTATCTTCCAATGCATTCATCTTCTCCTGAATGATGTCAGAGAATTCTTCTTTAACACTTACAATGTCCTTCTTAAGTTTTTTTTTAAGCTGCTCCCATCCAGATTTTATCTCTTTCATCATCTCGGTTTTAATCTCTTATTTTCCTGCTTTCATCTCTTCTTGTCCAGCCTTCATCTCAGCCAACTGCTTCACTATTTTTTCGAGAAGACTTTTAATTATATCCATACCCATTTTTCTTGTGTCACGTTGCATCAACTCTTCAACCCCGCTTCTGACACTAATTTTACCGCACTCCGAGGTTTGTGTCGATTGAGATTTGAATAAAACAGCCTCTCAATGAACACAAGACTTTTATTCGTAAAAAATCCCACTAGATATACCAACTGTAACAATCACAATTATACAACTGCAATTCGTCAGATACGATAAGTAACAGCTTCCAATCACAGGTCTCAAATACCTCAGGCAGAGAACAGCTTCTTTAAACTAGCAATCACGATTAATCGTCTTCACTCACTGACTGTCTTCACAAAACTGCTTGCCTGCCTTGTCGGGCTGCGGTATTTATACCTGACTTGGCGGAGAAATTTACCAGTTTCGCCAGGGTTCTGGAAGCTCCTAGTCTATCTCGCGAAATATTGTTCCTAGAGCTTAGGTGATGGAGGTTTCCAGAAGTATTTATTTCTCGAAAAACCGCCAAGAATCTCGCCAACTATGGCCAATTCACTAAGTTTTCTCGCCGAAACATCCCCAAGTCACCAAATCATTAGAAATCCCGCTTTTAACGTATAACACGTTATAAATACCTTAATTTTTGCCCAAAATATGAGAATTTCCGATCTGTCTGAGATATTTTAAGACAAATACAATAATTATTTATAAATTTGTGACAATATTATGTACAACGCATTTAAGAAATTATCTCGACAAATTTTTTAATCTGTAATTACAAATTTCAATATAAATATATTTGAACACTTATATATTTTTTTGGGGAATATATTACAATACCAGCTTATTTAAAGTTTACGCAATACCAAAATTTGAATGCTTTTATAAATAAATAATATCACTCATTTTTAGTGTTTCTTATCAAGATAGGATAATTTAAATTTTTATATTGATGCTCTCTATTTTAAAATATAATTTTTTTCTTTATTGGCAGATAATAGGAAATATGGTGGGTTATGAAATATTATCAGATGATAATTAGATTCTACTTCCTGTCAGTAATATAGATAAAATAGTTTTTCTCTAAAAAATCAAAACTCAATGAATTGATTAGAATATTCTTATACAGAATCTAATTTTTTAAAGCAAATAAAAAATTGTATCAAAGAATAATTAATACCTGCCATATACTTTTTAGAAGCTTTACTGCATTGTAATCAAGATAAGAAATCCTCATCGCTATTTTGAAAAATATTGAACCATGCTGGTTATAACAAGGCATTTATTAAAAGGACAAAGTCTTTTGGTTTGATGATTCGGTCCGTTTTAGATATAACTATAGAGTTTTGTGTCAATTATAATTACGAAATATTTGATCTAGGAATATTATAATTATGAGGCCAAGGCACTAAATACAGCCAAGTGTTTCACAATTTTGAACCTCGATCAAGTGACGAAGCCGACATCTGAACTAGAATCTTTCTCTCTATTACCCCTTTCAAGTCAGAAAAAACTGGGATACAAGCGCTTTCAGTGCAACAGCCTTTCTGGATAAGGTAACGAACCCTCTACCTTTCAAAATTGATTAAATAAGAAAAATTGTTTAATAGGTTTAAAGTAAAAGATGATTACTGTCCCATTTTCCCACCTTTTCGCCCACTTCTTTTACATACTTTCAATTAACAAAAGGCAGGAAATGTCAATCTAATACATAATTTCAATCAATTACAGATATTATTTTATGCATTACATTTCCAAAAATTGTTATTATTAAATTTATTAATAGAGGAAAGATTTAAGAATTCTAAATCACATACACACATACATTTTTTAAGCAAAAACAAATTTTAAAAAATAGCATTTACGTTGGAATTTTTAATTGTAATTCATTCTCATTTTCAAGATTAAAGAAAACTTTAAGAAATTACTGAAACTAAAATAGCATAGGACCTATGTCATAACAAAATGTACTTTAGACCCATACCTACCACATCAAATATTTCCAACTAAATATATTAAATATTTATGAAACGTTCAGTAATGACTTTTGCCTTACAAACATAGTTCACATTATTACCATAATATGCTTCGTCTTATGGCAGGAGAGATATATCATAAGTGCCCGTCTGAACATATTGATTCACGATCATATTATTAGACATCCTTCTGTTAGAATATTTGTTCTCTAATTTTAATGTTTGTTGGCCAAATGACCATATCTAATAAATATTGTATATCAAATGATCCTTGATATGTCATATGAAGGATCATTTGATATACAAATGATCCTTAATATGACATATCAAGAAGTTTAATAATTAGGAATACATTGAACAAAGTAACTTATTAAAGATAAGATACTTGTGATAAGAATAATGTTGATTTAATCACATCGCATGATAAAACATCATAGTTTGAAAAATTCAAATCATGTGAATTAATCTCTGTCTGATTTCTTTAAATTTTAGAGAAAAGGCGTAATTGAAAAGAATAGTATAGGATGATAACTTTATTGTTAGTCTATAACTCAAAATTAAATTTAATTAATTCTCAATAATTTCATTCTGTTTTTGGAACCATATTGAATAACCATTGTTGTAACTCTTTGGAAAAGCAAAGGAATAATTATAAAGGTTTTCAACACATATCTGAACGAATTAAAATTCTTGAAAAAATGAAAGATATCATATGAATGTCATATGAAGGATCATTTGATATACAAATGATCTTTAATATGACATATCAAGATGTTTTGGTAACTGATAAAATAAAATAATCTTTAAATTGTTAAAAATAATGGTTTTCTTGTTGTAAGAGAGCTTCTTTATAAACTCAAATAAAAATTTTATTTAACAAAAAATTTTTTAAGGGCATGAATTTTTTTAAATTGATTTATAAGGAAATACATTATCGAAATTTTAATTATTTATTACTTCTTTAATTATCAGGAAAAGATAATCTTTGAAAAATTAAATAAATAAATAATCATCAGAATTCTAGTTTTTCAAAACTATTTTTATTTTTCAAGAACTAAAATTGAAAGTGAATTCCTTTTAAACCTTCATAGAATTTATTTATAGTACGTAGAGAAAATTACTTCTTGAGAACTTTTACAATTTGGTTTTAAAATAATTTTCTTGAAATTTAAAAATCTATCATTGAAAACCAGATAAATTTCAATTAACATACAAATAATTGCTTATCTCTTAAATTTTTAATTACAATAATTTGATTCTTATTATTTTAAAATATAGCTAATAATATAAAAAAAAACATCGTATTTATAAATGTTTTACCGACAGTTAATCCAATTTATTTAAAAAAGTAAATTTTATGTGACTATGTTTTAAATTTATTAAAAATTCACTCGCAATCTTAAGTTTATTTTCAACATAGCTTAATTTTCTTTAAGTTTTAATAATATACAGTAGTTTCGAAAAATTATGCTACAAACTGAAACTAATAACTGAAAAAATACGCAAATTGGATGAAACTTGGTCATAATTTTTTGTTATACTACATGTAACTCAGAAACAAAAGAAAAAGCTATACATGCTGTTTATATTTGGTTATATTACCAGGATCATAAAGTAACCTAAATTCTGACTTACAAATCATATATAAAAAATCTCAGTAGGGAGTATGATCAATCCAAACAGCAGTACAGGCCTGATAGCGATGCCTCATGGCGTTGCCAATGAATTCCGTGCGTCCTCCTTACTAATGTAAAACCGCTCTAAGCTGGTATAGAGTTTAAGGTGGGGTTGGATGGCAGAATCAAGCTTCCGAAGAGAGTCTCATATATACTGATTGGGACTGAGGTCAGAAAAGCTTGATGGAGATTTTATGTGGCTGAAATTTTTTCTTCGAGATATTGTTGCACAGTTGCATGAGACGAGCAGTGAGGGAAGACATTATCTGGTTGCAAAATGAAGGCATTGCCAATAACTTTAACATATTGATTAACAATAGAATCCAGTATGTTGTCGCTACACCTCTGTACAATGAGAATTCTATCTGGCAAGATGTAGAGGCCTGTATGTCTGCCCAAAGATATTCCTCTGCATACATGAAGTATGAGGAGGCTATGCCTCCAGAAAAAGTGCCTCTTTCTCGTATATTACCAGGACATTATCGAATATTTGCTTCTTCCCATGCGAATCACTTAATGTAAGGCGGTACTCATTTGTTCCATTTTGCATCCTCAACACATATACACATGCATAATTGTATTCAATAGATTTGCTGTCCAGTTTACACGATTAAGTTCCCAATGGAAACGTTATTCTCTATGGTCAGAGATAAAGTGGACGCATAACATCAGTCTCCTCTCATACATACTCCAAATATGCAACCTTTTGTGTACTTTCGTGACTAATACTGCCATTCTTATAGGAGAACTAAAAGTGGATCTAAGGGAGGATGGAGTTAAAATCCTATTACCAAGTGCACTAAGTTGCTAATACATGTAATCTGCAGTTATAACGCTTGACTTTCGCTACTGTAGATCTTCGAGACTCTAAACCAGTACCTAGAAACTGGTTCAACAGCCTGCTCACTAGATATTTAACAGATTTGCAATGTTAAACTGTTGTTGAAGTGCTTCGAATCAAACTATGATTCTATAATGCAATTCAGCGGAGTAATGTTAGTTCGAACTCATTTGGACATTTTGGCTACCTCGAAATTGGTTAATCTATTCGCCATTCTTTAAATAACATTTCCCATTTAAACGACTGTTTTAAGCTCTACCGTTTTACGTAAAGTGACTACATCTCTACTCTTTTGCATGTATATATACATAATCTCGGCTTAGAACATTCAATAGAAAATATGTGTCTGGCAATCATGAAAAAATTGAGGCTCAGAAAAATACACTACTGGCCATTAAAATTGCTACACCAGGAAAAAATGCAGATAACAAAATTATATTTATTGGACAAATATATTATACTAGAAATAACAAGTGTTTAAATTTTCAAAAAAAAAAAAAAAAAAAATTGGCTGGATATATCCTGAGAAATCAGTACCCAGAACAACCACCTCTGGCAGTAATAACAGCAGTTATACACCTGGGCATTGAGTGAAACAGAGATTAGATTGCATGTACAGGTACAGATGCCCATGCAGCTTCAACACGACGCCATAGTTCATCAATCGTAGTGACTGGCGTTTGGTGACGAGCCAGTCGCTCGGCAACAATTAACCAGACGTTTTCTATTGGTTAAAGATCTGGAGAACATGCTGGCCAGGGCAACAGCCGAACATGTTCCGTATCAAGGAAGGTCCGTACAATACCGGCAATATGCGGTCGGGCGTTATCCTGCTGAAACGTAGGATTTCGCAGGGCTCGAATAAAGGGTAGTGCCACGCGTCGTAGCACACCAGAAATATAACGTGCAAGTTTCAAAGCACCGTCAATGCGAACAAGAGGTGACCGAGACGTATATCCAATGGCACCCCATACCATCACGCCAGGTGATGGGCCAGTATGACGATGATGAATGCACGCTGCCAGTGTGCGTTCACCAGGATGCCGCCAAACATGGGTGCGCCCATCATGATGCTGTACACAGAACCTGGATTCATCTGAAAAGATGACGTCTCGCCATTCATGCTCCCAGGTTCGTCGTTGATCACACCATTGAAGGCGCTCTTGTCTGTGACGCAGCGTCAAGGGAAGTCGCAGCCATGGTCTCCGAGCTGAGAGTTCATGCTGCTGCAAACGTCGTCGAACTGTTCGTGCAGACACTTGTTGTCATCCAAATGACCCCGTTTCTTGACTCACGGCTCGTGACGTGGTTGCACGATCCATTACGGCCATGCGGATAATATGCCTGTCTTCTCGGCTGCTAGTGATAGGTGGCCGTTGAGATCCCGCATGGCGTTCCGTATTACCGTCCTTAACCCATCAATTCCATATTCTGCTAACAGTCACTCGACCGATGCGAGCAGCAATACTGCGATAAGATAAACCGCAATCCCGGTACGCTACAATTCGACCTTTATCAAAGTCAGAAACGTGCTGGTACGCATTTCTCCTTCTTACACGAGGCATCACAACAATTTTTCACCAGGCAACAACGTTCAAATGCAATTTGTGTATGAGGAACCAGCTGAACAATTTCCTCATTTAAACACAATGTAGGTGTCGCTACTGGCGCCTGCTTTGTCTGAATGCGCTGAAAAGCTAATCATTTGCATATCACAGCACCTTCTTCCTTTGGTATAAATTTCACGTCTGTAGCATGTCGCCTTCTTGGTGTAGCAATTTTAATGACCAGTAGTGTAATTATATTTATTAGTAATGATATTTATGTTTAATACAGCTTTGTTCAAAACCTAGCTTTTGTTCACAAAATGACATCTAATGAGTAAATTGTCAAAAAAAAAAAAAAAAAAAAAAAAAAGAACAAATTAAATGAGGTATGAAACGTTTGAAAATTTCCTTCATCTAAGAAGCTATTAAATAATGAATTCGGAGCTCGAGCGTTTGCTCTGCATTCTAGTTCATTTCGAATTGACGGTGTATTAAAAAAAAGCAGAAACATTATTTAAAATAAAAAAAATAAAAAATAAAAAAACAGTAAGTGTTATTATTTAAAAAATTATACAGTGAGAATATAGAGAGTGGGGATTCGATTTCATCCATAATTTTCTCTTCCCTCATTGGTTAGTCATTAAAAACAATTTTAAGAGAATGGAGTTAAAACCACATCTGTTTCTGTTCTTGAAGGGATCAAAATTTCGGAACGGTTTGCATGGCAGAATAATTAGTTTTACATTGAGTTTAAATCAGCACCAATTATGATTTAAATTAATTACAAACTTTGTATTGAAAACTTCCAAATGAAATAGCTTATCTCTTAAATTAAGAAGAGACTAATTGTCTGATATAAACTTCATTCTATCCATAAAGATACTTTCAGTTCAACTACGGACTAAAATTCGGCAGATAAAACGAGTAAAGATTCTATATATATATATATATATATATATATATATATATATATATATATATATATATATATATATATATAAACACACACAAACCACATCCACAAAAAATTATTAAAGTGAAGCTAACAATATGTATAATTTATTATACTTGACTCTTCATTTGAATGAAAAAACTATTTACTATTGTTATTGGACACTAGTGACAATTTGGAATAGCTTATTTATTCGCTAACAATCATGAGTTTTGAGTATAATAGACAAAGCAGTTTTGAAGAATCTCTTTTCAAAATATTTCCTAACAATTCAATAGTTCCCTTTCAAAAGAATAAAATCTTTTCCAACTGTGAAAAACTCAATTCCAGCGAATGGCACAAATTTTAGGCGATCATTTTCAATGCCACGAAACAGTGGGTGATTCGCATTCAGTAATAAAAGGAAATAATGAGATGGCGATTCGCCAATGTCACGCCATTGGATATTTTCGAAATGACCCATTATAGTTACGTGAAATGGGCGACAAGTAAATTAATGGTTTCACGCTGTTTCCAGCTGTTTACCGATGCGTAAATCGCTACTTCAGTTAGCACGTTTGCTCTATCCAGAGAAAAAATAGGCTAGTCATTATATTGTTGATTCGTGCATACTTTAATAGGAGGTAGTGTAGTAAAATTATTTTGGCTTAAACTATTTCAGTCATGAAATTCAGTCCAATATTATTAATTATGTTGAACCTTTTCTATATACTAAAATGAATGAGAAGATTGTTATTTTTTACTAAAATCTACAATTTATGATATTAAATTCTAGTCTTGTATTGATTTTGGACGAACAAAACAATTTAGGAGAAGTATTTTGTTTCACAATTATTTCTGTTATTTGTATTCTGGGAGTAAAATTTTATATATATATATATATTATTCTCCTGGCATTTTCTTAATTACCTTTAAATGTTTATTTCTATAAACATATTTTTTGTTATAGAAATAAACATTTATAAGTATCAGGAAAAAACCTTTACTACCAAAATCTTGTTATAAAAATTCTCAAATAATTCGATTGAAATAAATTACTCAAGTTTATTTCTTTTTTAGCAAAGAATTAAAACCATTAAAGAAGGTGAATCTGTTTTAGAACTTCTGCTTAATTTACTCAATGCATTTAAAATAAAAAGAAATTTAATTTATTTGTACCATATTCTTTTTATACATAAATCTAATTAAAGAGGCGTATTGACATAATCCTAACCTGATATAAAATCAGGATATCAAAAGATGTTTTTATTCAATCAAAAAGCAAACAGCAAAACTTATTTTGGTAGCAATGTGGGCATAAACATTACTGAAAATATACTCTTATAAAAATTATATCATAATAGTACTATTTTTCACTCAGTGTTCTTATTGTAAAGAGAGAAACTATATTATTATTAGTCTGGAAATTAATCCTAAAATGGCGCCAAAAGATGATTAAGTTTATTTGGAATTAGAGCAGCACGACTACTAACAGTAGTTAAAACTCAAAATGTTACAGCAAAAACAATGTTTTTATGTATCAAATTGGAAGAATTGAAAACAGGATAAATGGATAAACGGGAAAAATAAATAACAAATAGCATTTATCTTTATATCTATCTATATCTATATATATATATATATTGATGATACTAGCCTTTATGAAGGATTTTATGGAAAAACGGTCTTTGTCTGTAGTTTCTTGTATAAAGAGAAAATTACATTATCATTGTATCTTCTTCTATATCAAAATTTTTGAAAGAAAGTTATATAAGAAAAAATCGCGTCAAAGGACAGTAAAAGTTATTGACATATATGATCAGTAAATAAAAAAGAAATCAAAGGAAAATTTTTAATTAAAATTTTTACTAAAGAAAATAAATAGCATAAAAATTGATAAAATAAACAAACACAAAATGATAATTGCATTCTGATTTCCGACTACATAGTAAACAGCAATCGATTAATCTAAAACAAAATAATATGAGCCTAATCTAAAGAAAAACAGTAAAATGAAGCGAATACACAATCTGATAATCTCCTTCCTTTTGCATGCATAAATTTACATTTTAATCTATTTTGTTACATGTGGGAGTCTTTTAGAGGTGGAATGCATTTTGTACGATGATAGGAAAGCTTGCTTGCTCTCTCTATATATATGGAAGAAAACTCTTCATTCTTATACAGTAAATAAGAATTTCTTTTGATTAAAAATTCTTACAATCCAGTAAATTCAAATATAAATGATTATTAGAAAGATAGAAATAAGGATATCATGTATATATATTCATCGTTTAAAAATTTATTTTCACACAGTTCTTGACTGAAATGAATTACGAAACAAGAGATTTGAAGCTTCCTTCTGGATTTAATGTATTATAATAGACAACCATTTTAAAGTTTTGCAAAAATCTATCAGCGGTTAATCTTTGATTGGTTGGGTGATGACTTTAAACAGAGTCATGTCTATTGTCTCACAAAGTTGCCTGAAATATTATTCTCTACTTAGAATCTATCAAGAGATAATAAAAATTTTGATAGAGAACCCTAATATATTTAGGGTTTTTTACAATGAGTTTTAGATACTATTATGCGATAGATTTTCATATGGTAGCTCTCAACAATTCATTTTTTTGATACCTATATTTATGACAGGAAAATAAGATTTGGTTCATATTATTTTAGACTTTATGATCTGCATAACGAGAGTTAATCAAATTGAACTTATTAAAAGTAGCAGAAGTAATTAGCTTTCAAGATATAAATCTAGTAAAAACAAGTTTAGTCCTTGATTGCCACACCAAACAATTCTCATTCTGGTAAATCATATATACTTCCATAACATTTATTTGAGTCATATTCCAGTTTATAAGGAAGTTGTAGTTTCGTTTCGTAGGAGGTTCATACTAATCTTTGTAGAAATTAACTTACTAAATACTCAGTACCTCTAGTTGCCCTTCTAATATTATTTCTCGAGATATAAACGGTAAGATAACTACACCCTGCTTTCAATCAGAACACTAAATATTACTAATTTCGGGTAGTATTGACACTTTAATCAAAACTATACCTGGAACAATGTTGTTATTCTACACTGTGTTATACATCAAGGTGCTCTGTGTAAATCTGCACTGAATATGTAACCCTTGCTTGATACAGTCGTGAACCTTATAAATACTATTCGAGCTCGTGGCCTTACTCACAGGCAATTTCGTGATTTTCTTGAAATTGTGTAATTTGAATATTATGATGAACGAATCGGTTAATGAACAGTTCGTATTGCGAAAAAATCGGACAACATACGCTTTCAAGAAAGATTTTTGTGTTCGGATAGCGAACTAAAATCAATTTAAAAAAAAACTTTTCGACTTTTGGAGCATAATGTTCAGGATTGCTAAATCCAACGAACCAAAAATCGTATTTGATCTCGCTTGAATTATGTTGCTTGCGTATTAATTCTGTATTGGAAAAACTTTTTTTCCGATGAAATATTTATAATCAAAGTAAACCTTTCGTTATAACCAAAGCAGACCATCGATTTTGATTTCCTTAAACATCGAAATTGACTTCATTTTGAGCTTTTTGTGATTTTATTTTGGGAGGACATCAGAGCTACGGTCTTAGAATGGCACCCAAACTAAATTGATGTCAGTAGGATTGGGGATCTTTACAACGACAATGCTATTAATTGCTTCCGGAAAATCCTGAGAAAAAGAGAGAAAATCAACCTACATTGGACATGTTCTTTAATGCCCTATAAACAAAAATGAAAAGGACTGATTAATATGCCAAACTATATGTATGTATTATTTTTAATGAACTTTCTAAAAATTTTAGTATTACAATTTCATTAAATTTTTAGGGTCTCCAAAAAGAATTAATCAATTTTCCCAAAAAACCTGTGGTAAATCAATGATCGGTTAACGAACAATTCGGATAGTGAACAGAATCTTGTAACAGATTATGTTCGTTAACAGATCACTCACTGTTCTGTATTGCATGAAAATAAGGTGGCTTGGTACAGGATGTGCTTTGGAGCTAGTTTGTTAGCTGGAAGACGACATTGTGCCATTCTTCCATGAGAAGCAATGTTTGGCGGATGGTAAAATGTTATAATGCATTTTTCACAAATCTACTTTGACATGAGAACAACTTGACGATTAAAATGCAAGAGAAAAAAGAAGTTTGTCGACGATATTTGACGTCCTTTCAAAAATTTTAAACTGTAACTTAATCTACTTTCTTTTTTGCTCGCGAGGAAAGATTCGTCTCATATCCCGAAGTTAAACTCAATACCTTTAGTAAATGAAGATAAGCTTAAGGATTATGATGTTTTGAAAAAACTGCATTTTGAGTTCGAACGGAGATTTCAAGATTTCGGTTCCATTCAAACACAATTGGATATTTTTACCATGCCCTTCAACGTAAATTTTTTTAAATAACGGTGGGGACTTGGGTAACTAACCCTTCGCCACAGCAAGGCGTTTTTGTCGTTACCAGTGGACACCTGTGAACTAAATCGGGGAGACGAGTCACATTACCCACACCATATCAACAAAACCCGTTTATAGGGTGGATCACATTCCTACATCATCTCAGAAGAAAAGCCAGAAATACTCTAGGAGAAAATAACATCCATATCCTAACAAGGTTTCGAGCCCAGAACCCATATCTCAGGAGTCAGAAACACGAACCACTCAGTCATCTGTCGGCTCAACGTAAATTGTGAAGCAGAGAGGTCAGATTGGTAGCCTGAATTAATTTAGTTACTATCTATCAATCATCTCAAGCAGTTGTTTCTAAATATGTCAAATTATTATTGAAAGTAAGTTTCCCAAATTTAATATCTCACTACTGAAAATCAGTGCTATATTTTCTTATACATGTAAACAAACGTTTTTAACTATGAATCTTAGAAAAAATTATTTCAGAAATAGACTGACAGATGAGCATTTAACCTCGTTCTTTAGAATCAGTACAGCTTTCTTTTGACCTCAATAAAAAGAACTTTTAAAAATGATATCGTGCAATTTCATTCATCTCATTAACATATTAAATTGTAACACTAGCTTTTTTTTAAATTTTAATTAAAATTTTATTCAAATTTTTCTTGGCCCACCAAACATTTTTTCCCGATTTTCGGCCCATTACCGAAAAAATTTGTCCATCCCTGTTATGGAAGGGACATTTTACTTATTAATTCAAATGCATTGCCCACAGTTTGTTTGTATACTATTAAACACAGGATGCTATTTTTTAAACTTTGCATTGAATATTTGGGATACAAGTTTTAACTATTCAATTAGGAAATAATTTATCGTATCAGTATCAATACTTGTTTTTGTCTGCTTAGGTTTATAAGATTTAAATTGTTTTAGTAAACGTCCTTCCTAGTTTCTACTTTTTGAGATTATAAACGTAAAATACTTCATAAAGTTTGGAAAAAAAAACTACTTTTCAGCAATTTTTTTTAAACTAATTCCTCACTTATACTTCCTGTGCACGTCTGCAATTAGTTCCAAAAATATAGGTGCTTGGTACAGCAAGGTATGTGAACTTTGCTAACATATCTTTTGTTTTCACTTTGCTACTTCACCTATATTTGAAGCTCTTTTTTTGTATAAAATGTTTCTTGGAATTTTCCAGATTTCCTCCCTTGCGGCATATGCATACGGTGTATCTATGAAAAACCTTAGCTGCAAAGATGTCCAAGAAACTTACAAAAGCCTTGAGCCGATGCGTCAACAACATCTATTATTTAACAATTTTATACATAAGATTTCTAGTCTCTAATATCTTAAAGACATAGGTGTGAAGTTAAATCTAACTTTTCCTTCCTTCTTTTACTAATTTTAAAAATGAATAACCTGGTCTGAGCTTAAAGTGTAGAGAGGCTCTTAATTTAAACTCCAACATTTCTATTATCATTATAAGTGTTTCTCAGGATTGTTGAGGAATGCTGTAAGATTTCTTGCAAACACTGATAACAAATGTCAAGAACTCACATAAATACTTTTGTTGTCGATTTAACTCATTTTTTAAATAAAATTATTTAATTGATGCGTGGGATGCCAATGTTTAAGGCATTTCAATATTGATACTTAGTGTACATTTAAAAGAAAAAATTAGAAAATTTTTATGACCAATGTAGTATTACTTGCTTCTATCAATAAAATTATTTCACCAGAACTCACATCTTGTATGTTTTTAAATGTTTTGAAAAAGAAATCAGATTATTTATGAAATGGAGTTTTTGCAAGGTAAATTATGTACTCGTTCATGATTTTTTATATCTTCCTGAAATTAATTTTAAAATTATTTTTACTTTCCTATATCCTTATATCTAATAATCCTATAAATAGTAAAAATTAATATATTTATATCTTATTACTTTCATCTGAAAGTATGGTATATTGCATAAGTACTACGATTGCTATTGGACACTAGTGACAACTATAATTTAATCAACTATACTATAATTTAGATATGGTATTCTCCTAATTAGCTAAACTGAATATATGTAATAAAAGAATAAATTTTTTGAATAAATCTTGTGAACCAAATATATATATTGTCAATATTTGCATGCTGAATTTATTACCGTATTTTCCTATATAAAATCAGCAATGGCGTATTATTCACAAAACCATTTTTCAAATAAAAGAATTTAAAGAAAAAAGCGTCATATAATTTGCAGCAATTTTTTCTGCGAATATTCGTATACTGCTGATAATGTGATGTCAAATAAAATAAAAAGCAAACAGTATGGTTAAAAATATAATAAATTGCACACAAAAAATATTTATGAAAAATATCTGCTTTGATTCACTTCAATGCAAAGTGCGATAAACTGATATGAAAGCGCGACATCGATCAAGATCCAAAAAAATTCTATAAAACTTATTGATTTTTGTTCTTAATAGCTTTTCAAACGAGGTTAGACATATTTTAAAAATAAAATACATTTATTTCGTTAAGAATTAAATGAAAGAAATGGATTATTTTCGAACTGAGAATTGGATACATTCTTACTTTTGTACCACGCCTGCTTTGTCGCCACTTTTATAATTTGCTTTCTCTATAGCTTTTAGTATAAAATTTGTTGGGTAACTTAAGTTTTTTCGGTTCCACATGACGATATACGAATTTGCATGTTTCTAGAGCGAAACTTCTCAAATCAAGACAGAATGAGAAATGACGTTAACTCATAATAGCAGTTATGATATCGTTCAAAGGAATTGAATTAATTCTTGAATATTATTGGACAATATGTATTATAGTTAAAATAATTTTTCGAGTTGTGGCGCCAGCTGTTATCTATTTTATGAAACAGAAACGACGTTTCTTTCAAAACTATTCTAAGCTTTTCTATAATAGTAAAAAAAAAAATTTTTTAAATAAACCAAATTATCCGCGGTGTTTTATAATACGCATAACAAATTTTGAAACTTTTTCCAAAATACGGTAATCAGATTTTTTTGAAATGATTAACATTTCTCATTACTCAAAATCTAAACCCTTCAAATTTAAGACATTATTTCTTGTCAATGCAATAAAGCATTATTATTGATTATGTAATATCTTCAGAACTTCTAAATGTAATTATTAACTCCAAGTTCCTTACTCAACTCACATAGAATTCAACATATATGTATATAATATTTAATTGATTTTTATGTACTTTACTTTATACAGTCTATTCTCCATAGTTGTAAGATTATATAATAAATTTAGTTGTTAGAAATATGCAAAAGAAACTGCAAAGGGGTTAAATAATTAAAAATCAATTTATAAAAATTTATCAATGGTATTTGTCTTCAGCTGCGTGTGTGTACTCAGCTGTGTGTATTACTAAATCTCCTACAACTTATAAGTTTATTTTTGTGTAAAAGA
Organism: Latrodectus elegans; assembly: GCA_030067965.1. NCBI lineage: Eukaryota > Metazoa > Arthropoda > Arachnida > Araneae > Theridiidae > Latrodectus > Latrodectus elegans. The sequence continues at coordinate 5,647,347 of CM057817.1, read as the reverse complement.
GGAAAAATCTAGTGGATAAGTTTGTTGCATGTGACTTTTTCATTTTGCTGCAACTGTTTTAATATGTGCTTGAAATAATGTTAATAAAAACAAGCATCCTTTTAAGATAATAATGTTAAATAATAATCTTCTGAATTGATACCTTTTTTTTCTTGAAAACATAATATTAAAACTAAAATATTACAGGAATATTCATTAGGGTACTAAGTGTGAATGAGACTGTTTTTCGATGTGCGTATCTTAAAAAATTTCGATTTTACAAATATACCACGTGATTAGAAATTTTTCCTAAATCAAAAACGGAGAATTTTGATATTTTTGAAATTATCACTACTCTGTTGTGACCGTAATTTTATTCTAGAATTTTTATTTTATTTCTTGTAAACATTCAATATGAATTTTATTTTATACAACGTAAGAATAATATTAGGAAGTAAATGTTTCTCACAAGCATTTACCCCATTCCTTTAAGCAAATAAGACCTACAATGTATTTAATTCAAGAAACAATTAAACTCTAAATTGTTTTGAAGCAAAACAAGTGAACTTCATTTGAAATTTAAAAAGCTAAATTAAAATATTTAATGTAAGAAATATTTTAGCTGTCATTTTTCAACAGTTATTATTTTAATAATAGAATGTTAGAGATGAGTTAAAATCACATATGTGTTACAGAGGTAGATTCAAACTTTAAACGTACATGCAGTAATTATTATATTTCAGAGCAAAATTTTATGTTAAATACATTAGAGCAGAATAATGAAAAAAATTTCAACTCTTTTTATAAATTAATGATTTTTATGGGAAATTTTACCACACCTTCTTGAGAAATTTTGAGTATAAAAAGGACACAGGAAGAGTTAAATTGCCTTTCACGCATCGGCTGATAATTTAAAACCAAACCACAGACTATGGGGGACATCTCCCGTCTCTAAACCCCAATATTTTTTCTAGCAGTAAACTAAGCAATTATAAAATAACTTATCCAAATACAGATATAGTTTCCATTTACCCAGCGCATGGGAATTTGTTTTATTTGAAGAAAATATTTGACAAAAATGAATGCAGTACAATTTATAGATGCATTTTGTAATATAACAATTATTTTTAATATTTTATTCCCTTCAAATTTCTCTTATGCCACTACTTCCATATACTTAGATTATTTATCAAATTTCTTAGAGTGCAAAGTACATACAATACTTATTTTATGAATATTAGAATTAGTTCTTAGTTTGTTACTTATTTTTTAAATCTTTTTATGTGATATTTTCATTTAAAAAAAAGCCTCTTTATTAAGGATCTCAAATTCCTTAAAGATTAACATTACAAACTATTGTAAATATTTGATACAAACTGTGAAGAGCAAATTACTTTAATCGTAATCACATTTTGTGTATGAAAAAAAAATTAGTTACAAATGCTAATTCTACGAATTTAATATATTTCGATTAAAATTTGTAAATGGGAACAGAAAACATTTTAACCAACAGATAAATTCATTGCATGAGAATAGTCTAAAAGAAAATCTTAAATTACTTGAACAATAGATCATTTATATCTCTAGTTTTGTAAGATATTTAAACTGAAAAAAATATTTGTGACAAATAAGGCTGTAAGTTTAAAATACATAAATTTTTATATATTCAATTTAGAATATAATAAATTCAAAAATATTTTAAGTTGTTTAGATAAAAAAGTGATTTCATTATTTGTTTTAACTTTGTTTTATTTATATAGATTACCTATATCTTTGGGATACAAATGCAAACCGATCACACACACACACACACACACACACACACACACACACACACACACACACACACACACACACACACACACACACACACACACACACACACACACACACAAAATAAGAAAAATCTTATCATAAAATTCTCTACATGTTTTACGAAACTTCAAAAAATTGTTATAGATAATATATATTTTCTTTTTTAATAAATAAATCCATAACAATAAGTTAATTCTTTTCTTCATGCATTTAAATTCATATTGTTTCATTAATATGAAGAAAAGATATAAGCGTTTAAAATAAGCGTTAAATAAGCGTTTTACTTTATATGTTTCCATCGTTTTTAACTAAGAAAAAAAATCCTATTTGCTTAAAAACAAAAATTTGTGTGAATTACACTAACGATATTTGGCAAGTTGTGATATACCAAAGATTTAAAAAGTAAAAAGAAAATGGAAACTAACTTTATGTAAGCAGTCAGTTGGCTGCTGATCATACTGGATGATTTTGAGCAGATCTCGGTTAATGAAGACACATGTATTAGTAAGAATATTCTCTCTTGAGTATATATAACGTGACTCTAGACAAAGAAATTAAAATAAAGCTTGAAACGGGAAGAAAAAGGAAGCAGAGATTTCATTTTGAGACGATGTATAATAATTTTAGAGATCTTCGTAAGACTGAGTAACAAATAATATTTCTATCATGCTTCTTGATATTAAAAGTGAATGTAGGACTTTTCTGATATTGTCAAGATATTAAAATGATTTTTTGTTAAATGATATTGAAATGAAAATTGATATTTTTTAAAATTATTTGACTAATTTTGAAATTTTCCTTTAATCATCCTTTTCGGGTTCCATCTTTGCTTGGTAAAGAGACTTAAACATAATTCATTTAATCAGCAAATGAAAAAATGTAAAGTCAAAATCATTAGTATTTTTTATTTTTAAAAAGAAGGTTTTTTCAAAGTTTTCACTTACTATAATCCAGATTTAGGTTGCTGAAGCCTTAATTATCTAATATAACTATATATTTAAATAGCTACTTGGACCCTTATTTACTCATTTTCTTCTATGCTAGTGTTGAATATGTACTATGTGGTAGTTTAAAAGCTAATAATCAACAAATGGGTAAATCCTGAGGTATAGCTTATTAGTCAGACGAAATTCACGTTACTATGATTCCATTCTCACATTTTTAGGTAGTCTTATTTATATATTTCAATTATTAAAATAAAAGATATAACTTACACATTCATTCATTTTATGTGAAACACAAAATTTTTCATAGGCTATATGTGTGTGTGTGTGTGTGTGTGTGTGTGCATTTTTAATTGATTGTTAAAGATGCAAGTTTTAAGGACCTTTAACAAAAGTTTTACTTTAATTATATTCTGATAAGTTCTCATTAATGAGGTATTTAAATTTTAAGGGATTTACTTTTTTGGACTAATATTTCATTATGTTATTGTAGTTTAAATACGATTAAAAGTTAACATTTTTTATTTACAAAAGAAATTATAAAATATTAACAAAATATTACTTGTTAAGATTTAATCCCTTATAAGAAATTAATATCATATTATATAACATTTCAGAACATTAAAACTTCTAGAAAAATATTTTCACTTGCAACTTATGGTAAACTTGAAGAAAAGTTCCAAAATTTTAAAAATTGGTATATGATGGAAAATCTAAGCATTTTCCCAAAAAAACCGTATAGGAAAGTAACACCTCGTAGTTTCTAAAATAAGTTAATAAAGCAATTTATCATCATAAAATTTGAAATTTTGGTATAGTTTTCAAATAGATTCAGCAAGCACATATTTTTTAATTTTTGAAGTTTTTTTTATCAACTTTCTTTTTATTTCATAGTTATATTGACATTTACTTTTAGCTGATTTAATTCACAGTTTTTATTATTTTTTGGAGGTAATTTATAAATTACTTATGATTGATTTAATGGGATAAATTTCCTAAGTGATAATTTTTCAAATTCCAATAAAAGAGCTTTGTCTCCTTCATAGAATAATAGCATATTTTCCAACCATCATATGATCACCCTGAAAATCTGAGAAAATTCATTATTGTAATATGCAATGTAAAACAGTAATGATTTTAGGAAAAATAGAGTGTGCATATTAAATTTCAAACAAGATCCTCATATTTATTAAAAGAAAAAAATAATTTTAATTTATTCTGTGTTTGTGATTCAGGTTCGGCTGGTGTTTCATCTAGTCTTTGCTAATAACTGAAAATTATTTTCGGTTAAGAGATGAAATATTTATAACATGAAGCTTTTTAATAACTTCTATCACTTAGAGTTTTTTTCTGAATGTATATTTCATCCGGAAAGAAATCATCTTTTCTTTTAATAGAATAATTATTAAAAAATAAGGAAAAAATATGGCTTAATCAAAAGTAAATTTTAATTTTTAGATATAAAAAAAATTACAAACAATCGTATGTCTAAGGATATAAATACCATAAACAAGAATAGTTAAATTATTAACTATGGCTAGCAGATGTGAAGAAATTCATTCAATATAACATATTCAATATATTCATTCAATATAGCAATTTTTAGATCACACTAAAGACATCAACAGTTTTTAAGTTTTGGATAAAATTTAAATTTTAAAATCTACCTTATTTTTGACAAAACGCACATGTAAAAGGCAAAACAAGGATAAATAAAATTAATAATTTTAAAATAATTATTTTACAATAATTTTTAGAAGAATTATTTATAATATTACAATCATTTTTGTAATTAATGGAGTAATAAAGTGAAAGTTTATTTCTAATCAATAAAATGGTGATTATCAAAATAAATAAATAAAAAAAAATATTTTTTATGGTTTGGGTGAGCACAGATCTTTAAACATTTATTCCAGTTCCAAATTTTATTTCATTCAATAGTTGATTCCACTCTTTTTGATGATTTGATATTACATACAGAATTTAAATTTGCATTTACGCACTGAAGTTTTACAAATTATTGAAATACATTAAACTACAAGTAAAAAGCAAATGAAATTGATAGATAAAACAAATACAATTATTATTATGATTTATGTAAAGTAAATTGATGGATTATAAGATTAGAGAGAAATATTACATAAGAAGTCGTTAGATTTGTGATCTGTTTTAATTTTTGATATCAGAATTAATTTCGTACAAATTTTATGCAATTTAAAAAAAACAATCATTTTGAGACATAAAATATTCCATTTGTAATCTGCGTGAATTATTTATTAATCAAATATATTTAATAATTTTTATTAGAGAGTGAAAATTTCAAAATACTTATCATTTATTATAATAAGCGATTTTCAAGATTTTTGCGTTAATTTGCTCTTTCATGTTCTACAAATATTTTTTTACATGTTTACGCTAACATTATTACTTCCGCCTTACTATTTAGCATCATTGGCTACATCTCTTTCACAGTCGAATCCTTTAGGTTGTATTATATAAAAACTATCGGCAAAATACGCCAAATACGGCTACATTTACAGTTTATACTGTAGTCATGAATTTGGTAATACTCTCACGAATAATATTCCCAATAATATACAATATAAAATTAAAATCGAGTTATAAATTAATTTATTGCCCAATATCTATTAAAAAGTTATTTTAATAACAATAATTAATACACGATGTACATATATTTTCAAAATTTGTTAAATCAGTGATTATTCACATGGCTTGGAAAAATATCCGTTTCTGATTATATCTTTATACATAATTTATTTAACACACAACACGCACATATTTACATACAGCATTTAATATCATGATGATAAATGTTGGATTTTCTTTGTCTCGGTGATATGATCAGCTTTTTTGATTTGAAGAATATTATTTCCTACATAAATAAGATTTACTTTATAATTTGTATTTACAAATTTTTCTTGTAGTGATAAATATTATTCCAATTATATTGTATCCTTATGCTATTGGTCAATAAGTGTGAAATCACCAATCACAAAAATTACTTACTATTGTGATATATTCTTTGAAAGGAATTTAAAATACACCAGACTAAATTATTTAATAAAATTAAAAAATATATACTTACTTTAAAGTTACTGTGGGGCCTATTTGCATCATAAAATAAGTGAATAACTCAAATCTACTTATTTGCAATCAATTTAACATTTTATAAATAAGTATGATTAATCAATAATACTTATATCTTGTGTATTGATGCACAAAAATTAAATAAACTATTGGTATTAGCAAACTGAATTCCATAATTCAAACTTTTTTGGCAATAAGACAATATTCCTTACTTTAGCAACTTCTTTAATAACTTAACTCTAAATGTATAAATAATTTGTTAAATTGGTGGGTGCTTCAATTTGTGGAAATACATTTATTTTTAGTCATGTTCTTAATTCAGTAAACAAATTGGTATTAACATTTTTGCATAAAACATTAGCTCTCATGAGAGTGTGTTTCTATTTTTCTTGAGTTTAAATTATTTCTTCCAGTAGAGTGGCAAAAGCAAATACATACAACTAAGAAGAACAAAAGACATCAAAAGAAGTAAACGAAAGACCGAGGCCATTTTCCCAGTAGCTTTGTCGCATGCCAACATTTAGCGGAATCAACTGCATGAATGAACCACAGCGATGTGAGTATTCATGGGTTCTTTAGAACCACAATCAGAAGCATGCAGAAGTTGATGACCACTCAGCCGCGTAAAGCATTGCCCGAGACTCCGCTACGAGATGATAGGATTAGATTTTTTGGTAAATTTCGCAAATAATATAATTGAGTTGATAAAATGCTTTTTTCTTAAATTGTTTATTTACTTTTAACTCTCATAGAAATTTGTTTTCCATTTTTCAGGAAATTTTGCAAGTGCTATAATTTTGCCCACAGATCTACAAGAACTCTTATTTATCACCAAAGCTAAGCCTCGACGCAACTTGCACATGCATTTCTCTGCTTTTCTGCAGTCCTTAAGTAAATTTTCTTATCTTTGGGAAAGGTGCAGCTTGTCTTAGTTTGGACCTTGCTCCACAAAACCCAAACAACCTCTTTGTGAAGCCAACTGAGAAAAAATATTGTAAATAGAAATTCATTTGGATGGTTATTGAAATAATATTGGGGTATCTAATTATGTTAGACTGCAGATAGTAACAGTTTTTATTAATGACATAGAGAATTTATTAAGCTTTAATAATAAAATATGATAATAAAATATTCTGGCAGGAGATTAAAATTGTAAACAAGGAAACCGCGATTGCCTTAAAACTAACTATTCCAAATGGTGCTCAACTTAAAACCAACTGAAATATTTTGGGATTATTGTACAAAACGTTATGAAAGAACTTTGAGATAAATAAGTATATTAACATTAATTGTAATTTTTCTTTAAATTCAATGGGTACTACAAACTACTACAGACATTTCTATATGTATAATTTCATTTCTTATTTATTCACTGAGAGAAATTTTAAAAATACTGTATCATCCAGTGGCGAAACACGAAATATATTTGAAATCAGCATACTAATAGAAATACTATCAATATACTGATAGATAGAAACACCATGTCAATACAGATATCTGAAAGTTTCCAAATTGTTGGTGTTCAAATCAGTAACATAATCACTGAAGAAACTCTTAAAAATTACTTCAAAATTTTCTCCTTAAAACAAAAATTACAAACCTACAATGCATTTTTTAAATGACTATTGTGAGCTGGTAAACTCTTGAAGATATCACAGGTAACAATTTTTTTTAATTTACAAAAGTTGTTCAAATATCCTTTTTCACTTCTTTAAAAGATATACATACAGTATCTTTCTTCTTTATTAAAATGATATACTTATTTGAAAGTCAAAAATTGGGAAACGATTGATTCCCATTATATAATATGTAGAAGTTTTTTTCTTGTATCTTTTATAAGTGTAGAAAGAGAATTTCAATAAAATTTTTTGATTAAAGGCACAATATCCTTGCTGCAATGCGATTTATTCGAAAACAGTTGCCACACTGATATTGTTTGATCTTTTAGGAGTATTTACTTCTTTTAAAACAAAATAAATCACTGAAAATCATATTTATTTTACAGTTAAATGTATTATTTTTGGTAACTTTATAAGCATTTTTTGTTGGTTAAATTTTTCATGTCACATATTATATTTTTATGTAATATAATTATTTTTGGCTCTAATATATATATATATATATATATATATATATATATATATATATATATATATATATATATATATATATATATATAAGAGTTTTACTATATTTCAGTTTTGAGAAATTAATTAACAGGATTTAGGTTTGGTGTAAAATTTCAGTAGGACACAAACCCTATATAAAAGGAATGTATTATTAGCAATACGCTTTTAAAAATAAGAGATCCTTTTTTTATTTCGTCGAAAATGAGATTTCATGTTTAAGTTTAATATATATGATATTTGTCTGTGAAATTTTGTCAAGACTGATTCAATTCCCCTTCCTATTGATTAGAAAAGTATGAAGATAATAAAGTATCAAGCATAAGAAATCATTGGAAATTATTTACGCATTGTAAAAATACAATTACTAATAATGTAGTGAATATAAGATGTAATTTTGATTTGAAACTAAATAAAAAATTGCTACTGGATATAATGAGCAATGCGGAAACTTTTTATTAGTGGAATGGGAGTTAAGATTTTATTTATTCTGTTCCAAGAGGCTAATAGACTATTGACTAGATATCGTTATTGCCATTCATAGAGCTCAAGTTGAAACATTGTGATTGTGAACAAACGAAATTTCATAATTTTGTGTCTTCATTGTTACATGACTCTCCAGTATTTAGCAAGAAGAAATTATATTACAGACATTTCAGTAATTTTCTCTCGGCATATTGCACACTTGTCTTGTATTTTGAATACTTCAAGTAGAATTTCGCTTCCTTTTGTCACAATAATTTAGATTAAAACAGTTTATTCTCCTCACACAAACAATCTTTACTCATGAATTATGAGGGAATAAATTACCAAATATTTCATTACTAGATGAGTGATAGGTCCTAAGTCGCAAAGAATAATAAGTATTTAACGAATTCTAATCCACAACGGTTTCTTATGAAACTTTAATAATATTAAATACCCTTTTTGTATATGTATAAATTAACTTTTACAGTAAAATTTTATGTGAATTACAGAAATTGAGCTAAAATTTGGTGACCATTATGATCACCAAAATTTAGAGGCTCCAACTGTATAACAATTTATTTTGAAAATGCAACTTATCAATCCTAAGTTTTACAATGTATGGCTAAAAATTTAAGCATGTCTGAAATATATTAAAGTATTTCAAATCACAAAATCAGATAAAAAATAGAAGTTGAGGATCATAATGATTCGCTTTCCCAATGAGACTGAAAAATGTTTTCTTTGTGAATTTTTGTATTCTTGGAAATTCCTATATTATAAATTAATCACATGATTAAAAATACTTAAATCAAGTTTTCAACGCTTGTTGGTGTAGCACGTGAAAGTTTTCTAGATTTTTTCTTTGTGAATTTTTGTAATTTTGGAAATCCCTATATCATATATTAATCACATGATTAAAGATGCTTAAATTAAGTTTTGAACGTTTGTTGGTGTAGCACACGAAAGGTTTCTAGATTTTTTCCCTTGTGGTACCATTTACATGATGGCACATTTTTTATGAAAGGCTTTCTTGGAAAGTCTTACACGATGGATGATCAAATGCTTTACATCAAATTTCAGTTATAAAGCTACTTATTAAGCATGTTTTAAGCAATAAATACGAAATAAAATTATGATTTTGACTGGTAAAAATTTCTGACTTTTTGCTCCACAACCAGATTTATTCTTCGATGAATATAATAGGAAAACATTATTACAAAACGAATCAGCAATTAAAAAGAATCAAATAAATTTATGTAGTATATTTTTAAGTAATTGTAAAATCTACAGTTAGAATTGGAAGTGTAGGTTCATTAAAAAATCCCGATTTAGATGTAAAATCTGTGTTACCATGGTATATTTCATTTGTATATAGAAATGAAATTAGAAGATACTTTTATTATGTGATATTAGGAATTTTTCAAAGCACTTATATATAAATCAAATCAAATAATGTAGAAAAATTGAAGTAATGATTATTGTATAATAGCAATTCGAGCATTTTTTTAAAAATATAAATCACGATTAGATAGCCTTAAAAAAAGCACTTGCAGGAAAGACTTCCTTGCAGTTATCACCAACAATTTTTTTCCTCTTCTACTTTTGAATCCTTCACGATGCAGCAGTTTTAATTCTCAATATATATAACATAAACTTATTAAATTTAAAATTTATTTTCTTCAATAAAATTTAAATTTCGATCAAAATAAAACTGAAATTTTCTTTGAAATATTATTTGCCTCAGCAACTATTTAGCCCCCTGCCCCTTTATAAGCGGTGTCCTCGGTATGATAGACCTTCTTGCCCTCCCCCTCACTACACCCCTATTGAATTCACAAACACTTGAACTAAAAACCAGTGGGCAAATCAATTGGCTACTAGCTTAGCGAGCAAAGAAATGAAGTACATTATAGTGTGTAAAATATGTATGGCCGCGTATTTTACATGTCGTATGATGTTACTGGAAAACCTTAGCGTCCAGAAAGCAAGCAGAACCAAAAATAACTTTCAAACTTTAAAATGGATAAAAGTTTAGGAATACACACACACGCACGCACGCACACACACACACACATATTTGAACAATGAAAATCGAATAATAAGGAATAAACAATGTTATTATTTTACCCTGTGTTTGTTTGATTTAATTATCTCATTATTTATATAATCGTGCTGTCCAACTGTAATTATGCAATTACTACTATCACACATTACTATATAATTGTAAAACTCCATAAGTAAGAAGTGAATTGATACTGAGAAATATATAGCAGTAAATATTGATTTAATTGATCTAATTTATTCAAAGTACTGCGAAGGATAAATTTCTCTTAAAAAATGTTCATAGATTTTTCAAAATGATCTTAAAATTACTAACATTTGAGCAACCCAATATTTTACATGTATATATAATTATGGGTCACAGGTATATTTTACAAATGAAAAATTTATTTTTAATGTTTGATTTGGAGGTTCAGCATATTCGGGTTCGAGCTTTATGATGAAGACAATAGATAAGAGGCCTTCTCTACAATGTTTAGCCACTTCTTTCCAAACGCTATCAAGTACAATCTCAGACAAAAAAAGTGATGCGAAAATGTTTTGATTGTAGGCACCACAAATTCATTTCTCAATGGAAACTATTTCACAGAATCAGTTTAGACATAGAAACATGACTCGGACATGAAGAAACAAAATTTCCTATGGTCTGAGTGAAGGATTATCCCAAGCCACAGAACTCGACTAGACTTGAATTGAACAATCGTAATCGAGAAATAAAAATCGACTAAGGATATTCAGCAATGTTTGGTGTAACTGTGGTCATTACCATTAATTTTCTAAAGTTTCAAAAATTTTATTGATATCAAATTAAATGAATAAAGAAACTGAAACACACACATTACACTGTACATTATTTAAATCAAATAAATTTTTATTGGTTTATCATATACATTTTTTTCATAATTTTTTTATTCTCTGAATAGTATTCATATCACAATGTGATTTATTGTCCAGTAATCCTAATCTGGAATGTTAATAGGAAGATTAAAATAATAATTGCATAATTTTATAAGGTATAGAGAAAATATGAAAAATACTCGATGATTTTCGTTAATCTGCTTACTGTTTATATATAGATTTATACATGTTTGGATTTCTTCACACAAAGAACAGCATGACTTAATTGAATAAGAAGTTAATAGTTTTGAAAATTGAAATATAAATTTTATTAAAATTCCTATAGAAAATGATATTTCTTCATAACTTCAAATAAATTACTGTAGTTTGTTTAAATTGATGGAAAATTGTTATTTCTCAATTTTCATCTTTTCAAAGAAATATTTCTTTCTTTTTTCAAGTCATACAACTAATAAGCATCTAAATTGTATATATATATATATATATATATATATATATATATATATATATATATATATATATATATATATATATATATATATATATATATATATTAAAAAGAACTTGAATAAGTTGTTTACATAAAAGCTGTTTAAACCCCTTTACATGCAACTTGCATTTTGAAAAATTGTAATCAACACTAAAAAGAATTTACATCGAAAATTATTGATGAGCAATTTAAAAATTCATATGCTTTATTTTGATGAAACTTTTGTACATATAAGGAAGTCTTATTGCAATAATTATGATTAGACTTGTACATTACTTATATATATATATATATATATATATATATATATATATATATATATATATATATATATATATATATATATATATATATATAAAAGACGTAAAAAAATAAAATAAGAGGGAAAAAAGAGAAGTCTCTCTCTCTCTCTCTCACACACACACACACACACACACACATATATATATATACAATATACACAATTTAATATAAAAAGTCTCATTCACAGAGAGTTGTAGATCATGCATTTATATATATAATTTAAAATAATAATAAAAAAAAACAGTCCATCTCTAAAAATAAAATTCTTTCATATAAATCACATTAGTTTTGAAATTATAATTCATATAAAAGGAAGTGTTTAATGCTGCCATATATATATATATATATATATATATATATATATTAGGAACTAATTATTCATTTATATTTGTGTCATTAGGAAGTAACTAAATTTTTTATTAAAAAATAATGAAGATGTTTAAGAAGGATAATGAATTCTAAATTCTATAAAATGTAACATGTAAATATTAATGTCTATTATGAAAAGAATCTGCTTATAGAGGCTTGAGTTTATTTTATATAAGCAGCTTAAAATTTCGTTGAAAAAAATATTTTTAAGTTAAAAATAAACTAATTTTTATTATTTCAATTTCTTTAAAATATTGCTTTCATCTTTCAAAAATGTTGGCATTGAAAGCGACTATTTCAAAATGGTGTCTAGAATTCCTCGTTTCTGCTGACGTCAAAGCACTAACGGAGGTGGCGTTTAATGAAGAATACAGTCAAGGAAGACAACTGTCCAATAGGAGGATTGGGATGATAAACCAATAACCTATAATTTTTTAGAATGATAAAAAATTGTAACAGAATTGTAATTTTGTGACAGATGTGACCCGAAACGAACACATCGGTCCTTTTATATTTTTAGTTAACTAAGCCATGGTCATGATTGTTAAGACTAAAGGGAATTTTTCTTTTTAGATATTTTTCCTTATATGTTTTTGTCATGTATGACTAATTTTTCTCTAGCGTTTTTAACAGACTTGAATTTTATCTACATTTGAAAAAAAATGTTTGATCATTAATGCATAGCATAATTCCTTCAATAAATTTTCGAATTTCACTGAATGGATGGAGGACATAAAAAAGAGTTTTTCTCAAAAAATTAAAAAAAAAATTTTCTGAAATTTAGAGAAAAAATTTTTGATGGATCTCTTCACATGTCATTTCAGGAGAAAGTGATGGTGTGGTGTCGAATACTGCGAAGATCTAGGAAACGGCAGCAGAATGTTGCCATTCTCTTTTTCTGAATATCAGTTTGAATTATGGACTTGATCTTCTCTTCGTCTCTTTATAATTATAAATTAAACAATCCAATCTAATCTTGCTACTTGTAAAAGAAACGATGGGAATACTGCCCCCTAGCAGTGGGAGGTACAACGCAAAAATGCAGTTTTCCTTTGAATACTAGTCCCCCTCCTCCAAGGTTTAAAGAAAGTTTTCATGTGAATATATGCTAAGCAATAACCCGATTAATCTTTGAATTAATTAAGGAAAAGTTGTTTTACTTTTATTTGTATATTTTAGAGAATTTTGAGTTGAAGCATTTATAGGAATTTTTTATCCTCTAAGTCTTTAGTGCACTCGATAGGTGTCTAGTTTGTCCAGCATTCACAAAGCATAATCAAACAACGTCAATTTGAACTATAGTAAAGTAACGAGATCGATATCTGGTACGCTCAAGTTTACCTTGAATAAAGTAAGTGAATATAGATCTTTTGAAAGTTTAACACGCTGTCAGCACAAAGGTTTTCGGAAGAATGAAGTATTGAGCTTGCAATCCTTCAGACACGTGATTAACTCATTTCTTCACTCCACTACAACAGATTCCTGTGCTCTTAGGGTTTTTTGACACACACACACATATAAAGTTATGCCGTGTAGATTCTATTTTTCAATAAAAAATAAATTAAGAAAATTTGAAAAATCAAATTTTAAATGTTTAACATATTTATGTGAATAAAGCGATAATATTATAGACACATTTTTTTAATATACCTTAAGAGAAAACTTAATCTATTTTACGTAGTACAAATTTTTATTACTGTTTGAGTCTTCTAAAAAATTTAAATACATTTCAGGTTAAAAATACAAAGTACTGTTTTGTTTTCAAAACATTTGAGTTACGATTAAGCAGAATTTATCTTTTATTATTGTATTTTTATTATATCGTTAATAGTTAGGCAAAAGATTTCGGATGTTAATAAATGAACGTAACTTAAAATATGAGAACTTTTTATGTACAGAGTTTTATTAGTAATACGCTTCCGGCTACCTAATTCTGCCAACAGAAAAGCCACGAAAAGCAATAGCAAAAAGCTGCTAGTAATTTTCAATCATACTCAAGTGTCGAGGTCGACACATGAGGTGGCGTTCATTTCAAAAATTTTTCAAGTTATCTCTCATGTTGAAATTTTAAATTAAAATATATTTGCAGTCCAAAATAGATGGGAATTTTTAAAACAATAATCTAAAAATTAAATTTTGCGAATTGTTTTAAAACTAATTTAAATGCAAGAAATATTAAGCTCTATACTTTTATAAGAATAATATCAAAAATTGCAAGTAACTGTGCATAATGGGAAAAAATATTTAGTAACGAAAGAACATTAAAAATGGATGATTCATGGGGTACAAAATATATGGTAAAAACGAACAGATGCTTTGATTTATTTTTTGGATTGGAATGCCATTATGCTATCACTGTTTCTTAGAATAGATAATTTCTTTTGAGGAGCATTCAAGAAGGCTTCGAAACACCATAAAATCATCAATCACAGTGGGAGTTGGATTACGAAATATTGAATTGAAGGTCATTAAAGGAATAAATACTTTGCAAATCTATGAAAAAAATACTAGATTAATAAATTAGGTAGGGAAAAACAAATCTACCTCCATTATTTTTACGTGAAACTCAAGACGTTTTTAACATGCTTCAATTCCCTTTGTGCAAATGGTTTGAAATTATTTTATGGTTGGTTTTTAGCTCCTGAAAGCCAAGCAAATTATTGACACACTCTCAGCAATGGAAAAGAGGTCTTTCTTCAATGGATACCCTCCCATTGCGGCGTACATAGCAATGAACAAGCCAACAAGAGGCCTTGACGCTGAACCCATCTTGTCTCACGAATCCTCTACGAAATACTAAGTGACTTCTCTGCAGACAAAATTCAACAAAAATAAAGACAGAAATTGCTCGACAACCAGAGTTGTACTCAATTTTCTTTCCTCTCTAGGAGGGAAGAAAAGGCGTATTTTAAAATTTTCACCTGACATGAGGATCTGTTTAAAATTTACCCGGCCGTCTCTCCTCTCTGGGATACTATGTAAATGACTGGCGAATATCTTTTTGATTGTTCCTCCCTTCTTCATGCTCATTCTCAAGAGGGCTTTAGAGTTCTCCCTCCGCCTGCAAGTTCTACTTCCAAATTATCTGGACTGCAAGGTGTCCGAGCAAATGTTAGAATACGTAATTTTCAAAAAAATCAGCTTTTAAATAGTGCTACGATTACTTACAATGCCGGTCAACTTTGAACATTTCTCTGGTTTTATCGTCCTTGTCGACAATCGATCTATTTATATGAGGTTGAATTTTTAACATCAAAAGTACTAAAACCAAAATTGCACGTAATTGACTGTTACAATAATAGGGATTACCCATTACTTCAGCTGTTTGGCTTGAAATCTCGTATCGCATTCTTTCTTGCGGATTCTCTATCGAAAATAAACCAAAATGTAACAAAATTTCTCTTTATTGACTTCCATTTTTAACGCTATGTAGCTTAAATTGAATAAAACAAACAAAAAGCAGAAAAAGAAATTTTTATTGCAAAATGTTATCCTTAAAACTTTGCATGAATCTGTAATTATTTAATAGATAATTTACGAGACATTGATCATTACAGCTGTCGACCGAAAAAAATAATGGATTCTTTTTCTCCTACCTAATATAAACGCTAAATTTAAATGTCATGGAATACGTAGTGTATTTGTTCACGTAAATATTTCTGAACACGATATCAAAGTCGAATTATATAATATCTGAATATTAAAAAATTTAAATTTTAATAAATTCTATCTAAGTAGTACATAAAGCCATAGAAGTACATAGAAGTTAATACTCTAAGTATTCAACAGCAGTCATAAATTATATATTTTTTTTACTTAAAAAAAACTTTTCAGGTAAGGGAAAATATTTTGATATAAAATTTTTATTTAATCTTATATAACAAATTCTATGCAAAAATTTATATAATAAAATACATTGCATAAAGATATTAGAATACTATACTGTGGAAAGGAAAATAAGGAAATAACTTAATTCTTGAAGCTTAAGTAAACTATTTATCATTTAAAGTGTAGCAGAAAACAAAGATAAAAAGTTCATATGAAAATCAAAATTTAAAATTTTTAAAATTATAAAAACGCAAGTGGAGAAATAATTCCTCAGAAACTTACCATCTCTTATGAAGACTGTACATGAAACTGAAACATTATAGCATTTTGAATGGCCAACATGCTCTGCTCCAAATTCTACATTGGTTGAGCATGTTTCGGAAACTCTTGGACTGTATATTTCTTCGAGAATCTACATAAATATTTATATATTCATTTATTTACTTATATGCTTGAAAGTGATATAAATCCTTTTCTTAGAAAATGAGATATTACGAAATATATGTTGAATTCAGTGCAATTTTTCACTAATAATGAATTAAATTTTAATATTCTAAAAAATGTCAATTTTCTGTTTTATTTATATTTAGTCAGCAAAAAATTAGATAGCACTTCAAATTTCTTCACTCCAAATATTAGGTGGACTCTCTCGCACTTCATTAAAAATAAATTATCCATGAATTTAAGTAACTTGTCAAATTTGCCTTATTGAAGAGGTTCACTTCTGTTTTCTTTTCCTTGCCCTTAAAAATTATGTATCTCTTTTCAAAATAATGACCATTTTCTATTAAAATTGTAACGTTACACTCTGTAACGAAACAACTCAAAAAAGTTGAAGCAGGACTGACATCTGCCCGATGTCGTATTCTGACAAATTAATTAATTATACTGAATAAAACTCAGAATGTGAAACAAAATTAACATTTAAGGAAACACACTGAACACTACGAACTACATGGGCAAAGGTTACAAGGTCTACTGAAGAGAAAAAGAGTATCAACATATAACGTCAGCTCGTGCTGAATACACAGGGCACATGATTGGTGGGAGAGGTGCTGCAATTCGCAACATCCTCCCCCCTTTTTGAGGCGCTGGATAGCTACTCAAAAACATCGGTTACAGTCACTAGGTTTAGTTTTTTAGGTCTCCTTATGGTATGACCACACCTGGTAACTTAAGGTTGTGTAACCTCTGAAGAGGGACTCTGCGATTTCACAGATTCAGTCTGTTGAATACTCTGCAGTGGCAAGCTCTCCAAGTCATCTCCACTGACTTCGAGCGAAAACACACGCTGAATTGGACGCACAATAGTAGAAGACTGAGTTTTTAATTTGATAGTTCTTACTTGTCCATCCTTACCCGGAATCAGCTGTAACCCCCTGGGTAAAGGTCACTGAAGGCGTTTCCTCACATCGTCCCCAATCAGGACGATATCACCAGAATGAATGTTATACGACTGAGGATTTTATTTTTGTCGTTGAATCAACAGACCCAAATATTCATTCCTAAATCTCTTTCTCAGTGCCACGATCACTTTGGATTGAAATCTTAATCGCTTGCAGTAGTGGTTGGCATATCGCACATCTAAATCTTTATCATCGACAATTGATCTATCAATCAGAAACATTGCCTGAGTAATAGACGTGAGATCTTGCATGTATTCGGATAAATATGTCAATGGACGGGAGTTAACAACTTTTTCGCACTCACATAAGATTGTCATTAACTCTTCATTCGTGAATATTGCTTTTCCCAAAGATCTTCGAAGAAGCTCCTTCACTGTCCCCACAAGCCTCTCCAAGAAACCACCCCACCAGGCATCTGTGAGGGTATAAATTTCCACGCTATGCGTTGTATTTCTGCATAGCGGGAAACTTCGTTCCACTCGATGGCAGCTAATTCGTTATATGCTCCTCTAAAATTTGTGCCATTATTTGAATATATTACTCGAGGTCTTCCTCTTCTAGACATAAAACGACAATAAAAAGGCGTCAGAAGAGAGTGAAGACACCAATTCAAGATGGACAGCATGGAGTAGGGCACAAATATAGAAGATAATCCATACTTTACTACCACCTTTTATGTACAAGGGACCAGCCAAATCTATCCTTACCACTTCGAATATGACGGCATCTTCTACTCGATTAGCAGGTAGAGAAACTGGATCAGTCATTGGAGATTTACTTTTAAATCGCCGGCATTTAACACAAGCATTCCATATTTTTTCTGATAATTTTTCTTCCACTTAGTATCCAATATTTTTTACGAATTATGCTAAGAGGTACTGTGTACCAGCATGATAATTTTCAGTGTGAAAATGCTCTATAAGTTTTTGCGTAAAGATATAATTGTTAGGCAGTAGGATTTGCGATTGAAAGTGGGGAACATCAAATACGTTCAGTAATTCAAGCCTTTACACGGAAGCTATTGTTGTCATCTTCAAATACACATAAGTTTGGTATTAACTTTTCATCTGGAAAACTTTGAGCTTGTACAGAATAAATTAGTTGGATCTCAGCATTCCCTATCTCCTCTAGGCTTAATTCCCCCACTTTTCTCTGATTAACACTACTTCTTGTATTGTTAACAAATCGTAGAACCCAAGCCACTAATCTTATGATCGAATGAAACTTGGAAAATTTCTCAGCGTACCATGGTGCCTTTTCCTCTGTCAAATTTAGATTACATATTCTAACTCTTTTCCTTTCTGAAATGATTTCGGAAGTTTCGCAGTTATTTAACTCAGAGACGGGTCATCAGCCTGGAGACTCAATTAACCATGAAGGCCCCATCCACCAGTGAGACTCAACCAAATAACTAGATGAACACCTTCGAGAGATTAAATCAGCAGGATTAATTTTCCCTGGCACATGCCGCCATTCTCTATCAGGAAAAAGCATTTTTATTTCTTTAATTCTATTCGAAACAAAAACTGACCATCCCCCTTTCTGTCTCAACCAATATAAAGCAACCATGGAATCGCTCCAAAAAATGATTTCCATTTCTGTAATGTTAAGTGCTTGCTGCACCAAATGTGCCAACTTGGCTCCTATAAGTAGTGTGTATTTGCGGAACTGGCTCACCGACTGTTAATAGCTCCCAAACACACCATTAAATTTCCACCCACTTTTAGAATTCAATAGCTCTTAAGTCTTTATAAAAATCGAATCCACTTTTAGAAATCAATGGTATGAAACAAACCATAATTTTCCACCCCTTTTTAAAAAACAATGGATCGCAAACACCCCATTAAAACACCACCCACTTTATAAAATTAATGGCTCATACCAATATTATAAACAATGGCTTAAAACTCGCTATTACCCACTTTTAAAAAGCAATGGTTCTATTTTATTAACACAAATTATCCGCGAAAAGTCTCTGAGATGGCAGGGTCCCCCCTTCGATGAGCACCCCTTTTTCTCAGATGCCACGCCCCTCTCAAGATCAATGGTTTTAAAGCCCTCTTTTTCTCCAAAGAGGATATAAATGTATATACTAGAGACATATTCTAAGTATTTAAAGATAAAAAATATATAAATAAACAAAAGGAAATGAATAAAAACGAAACCCATTTGGTTAAGGTATGCACTCGCATCTCATTAATTTATAGCTTTCGAGCAGAACTTCAGAAGCTTCAATCAATGATACTTTCATCAATAACCCCACGTGAAGGGGTTGAATTCATCGAACGCTTAGGAAATTTAGAAGAAAAGCTTCAAAAAATAATTGAGAGTATTGATAAGAACTGAAGGAAACAACTGTTTTATGAATACAAAATAGAAGAATTCCAAGTCTTTATCTTTTAATAGTTCGAAAACTATTAAAAATATATTTCTATTTTTTCCCTTTATAATTCATTGAGAGTTTATAAATGCTTTTTGATTACATATTTCGGCTTGTAATATGCAAACTATTTATCTGTAATGAACAGAGAAGAATTGATCAGACAGAATATGCAGTTTATATTTAAAGTTATAACACCAGTCTACTTTATTAAGGAACTCCATTGTGAAGTCTTCATCGAAAGATTGATATCGTGAAATATATCGCCAGTTCAGTCAACCCTTATGCTCCCCCATCATATTTTCACTAAGTGTTTGAAAAGCAGATATTAACTCCATATCTAGTTTCTCATAATATTTTTGAATGAAGGATTCTCTCAGCTTTTGATAATGGGATATTGCTCTCCAATCAATGAAATTGGTGTGTTCTTCCATAAACTTTTCTATCATTTTTTGATACCTGGATAAGCTTTTCCAATCTAAATCGTTTTCATTTTTTTCCATGAAATGTTCAGACAATTTCTGGTATTTAGAGATAATTGTCCAATCTTCTTCAGTAGCATATTCTTCTATGAATGTTCACTCAGAGGTGTGAACTCGAAGACATATCGCCAGTTAACGAGTTCTGACAGTCCTTTCAAAACATCTTCGAAAATATTTTTTTTTTTTTTTTTTTTTTTTTTTTTTTAGAAAATTCGTTCCAATCTACTTCGTTTGCCATTTATTATATTATAATTTTTATTCACAGAGCTTATTTTTTGTAGCGTAGTGGCCGAGGGCTAATGTGCTAATACCATCTTCCAATATATGACGCTTGTCATCTTAACCAGAGAGGGCGACCTTATTTACACGCATGGAATGAATCGCATGCTTTGTGCTTTTGATTAGATTCATAGTTCTGTGATGTACTTAACGCTTGAATAGGCAATTCTTGTAGTCCTCGAAGGTAATCCTATTTTTCACAACACATTTCTTTACTCGTTTTGACTTTTTCACCAAGTTTGTTTCAGTCTAACAGGCATACATTTTGTTATCTTAATCCGAAGAATTTTTCCATTATTTTTCAGGCATGCTCATCCTTCATTTTCCCCAGAACTTTTTTATTTACCCTTGGCATTTCATATTTATTATTTTCTGGGTAATAAAACGTATCAAAGTAGTCAATCATTCCTTTCATATCTTCATAAAAGTCCTCCGTTTTTACGTCGTATATTAAGCTGTCTGTGTCCATATATGAGAGTTTAACATCCTTCCCATACTTGGGCTTCATCACATTATAATGAAAGTCGTACATTAAATGCTTGGATAGATCCAATATACTCATCCCAACATAGATGGGTTTATCCAAGAGTACTTTAGTTTTGTTCATATGTATAGCGACCAAATTTTCATCAAATATAGTTCTACCTTTAAAATTCGGTTTTGCTATAAGTTTTTCAGCTCTCTTGGGATCACATTGAAGTCTGATATCAAGACGTTTCCTAATATTCTCCATCGTATTTCCGAACACCGAGTTGTTCATGAGTTTGTAAACATCCTTTTCGAAATCGTTGGTTGCCTTGGTCCTCATCTGAGTGTTTAGGTCTATATACTTCTGTGACCAATTGGACTGGTTGAACTCCAATACTCTGTGCACGTTTTTCAACTTTAGCTCCAGCTGCAAATATTGTTTTAGAGCCCTGTAATGGATGACGTATCGCTCTTTGTCATACAGGGTTGTTAGAAGTTTAGATTGCTTCGAACCATCGGGTATTCTGTTCTCATGGGCTAATGGTAAGTCCGAGTGGAGATTATGCAAGTATTCAGGATAGTGCAGATCACACTCTAGAATGTATCCTTTATCTGCGTCATTCGCTATTTTGGTCACATTAATATCAGCATTCCCCCACTTGAAACCGCCATATGGCAAGAATTGGCTCATTGCCCAACCATATAGGTTGTTGGCGTCTAGGTTCATTAGAAAACTAGATGTCATAGTTTTATCATAGTCCTTCATGTATTTATTATTAGCTCTCCCATATCTGTTACAGATACACCTCCTCTTGTGCCTTTTTCTAGCATAAGTACCATATCATAATTGCTTAATAGCTCTAACTCTACATAGCATCTTAACATAGCATCCCAAGAGAGTCCAGGTGCAGTGAAGTACCATGCAGGATCCAGTTTGTAGGTCTTAATGCAGACATCCCTAAAATATTCTATAATATCAGTCAAGATCAGTGCATCAGTCTTCACATATAAATCGGAATATTCGCCTAAATTTTGGATGTTGAAGGCATTCCATACTATCTCGGCGTGTTTATAGCCCTCTTGAGATATATGTGACTCAGTCATTCTATTGTAAAGGTCTTCTTGTGAGGGCAGCTTGGTTTCTTCGCATTTTCCCCAGGATTCCATGTAATCGTATGGATATACACCTTTTCGAATGACGAGGTCTAGCTTGTCCTTGGGGAAATATTTAGCAGTCTCTCTGAACTCTTTCACGTTTTTCGCTAAACTATAGAGACTGTTGGCCCTGAACCGAAATGAATCAATAAATCTCAATTTTATTCCTGGGAGCTTGACTTTCTTTCCTTTACCAGTTTCTATCATTTCCCCCCCCCCACCTCTTTGCTGAATGAGAATCATTTTTCTTCGGTGTTAGGTATGACATCAATATCTCCATTATCACCCCGTAGTTCTTTTATAAACAGGTGTGCATCATATCCGGATAAATTATGGATAAAAAATGGGATGAAGGAAGAGTTTCGATAGTGTAAGTTACATAGATTTTGAGCCGGACCCCTATAGTTTAATTCACATTTCGACGAATCGAGTAAATGGTCGTGATCTCTAACTTTTTCGTGGTCTGGATTTTCCTCGTTTCAATAGGGTGATGGCTCTCTTCTGGTGTTCAACGCGCTGATATGACATACATCAGCTTTCTGAAAGTTCTCTTCATCTTCAGCCGTCATCTTGATTGGTTGTTTCTTGTCACAAATTTCCTTTATTGTTAGGTCCTCAATCTTTAATGTATCACAAAATACTTTTGTGGCGTCGGGACCTCTGTGATGCTTTGTAATTCTCATTGGTGCTTTGTAATTTTCATGTTTATATTTGATATATAAAGGCAAAAACTCATAGGTTCATGCTTTTGGTATTTTTGCATGTACAATGGGCTTCCGCCAGGTTGACAGGTATCCATCTTATTTGTTAAACATTCAAAATCTGCATTTATCGTGAAATGTACTCGTGATGATTTATGATAATTGTTGAACTTTAAAGAATCACCTTCTTTAGGAATTGCTATTTTAACAGCGTTATTTTTCTTAAAATCCAGTTCATGTTTTTGCAAATCTTCCTCAGAGTGATAAAATAACAGGCACCTTTCACAGGGATATACTCTTTTGTCATGTTTACTTAAATGAGCACTTATTAATTTTGACATGTCTTTTATCTAACAATAATGGCTGATCCCTTCTTCGTTTTTTATGTAAAGCAAATTAACATATCTCTCAACCTTATTTTCAGTTATCCTCAAGGGGTAAATGTCCTTGTTTTTAGTCTCGTATGAATATACATTCACAGATACACCATTCATCTTTTTAAACCTTTCGAGTACCCTATCTTTAACTTCTACTGGAAATTCAATGCCTTCAAAATTTAGTTCATTTTCATTTTCGTGACTCTTAGGGCATTTTTATCCGCTGGATGTAATGCAGAGAGTATTGCCCACATGAAACACTTATTATCCTCATTTTGTACGTTAATGACTGTTTTTTAGCTTTAATTCTTTTAGGTAGATCAATGTAGGATGCCCCTCTCTGCGGGTTAAACTTATTGATTCTTACTTCAATGCTTTTACTTCTTGCAAGCGTCCACCCTGAACTTCTTGCAACAAACTCTTCCATCTCTGTCAATAGCTTTTGGATAACTGATCTGTAATAGACAATCAAATCAGTTGATTATAAGATGACCTCATTTTCCGTTTTGAAGTTTTTCTCCATTTCTTCCATCTCTCCATCTTTCCCTTTTTGATAATCCCAGAGAAATTGGAAATTAACCTTCGGACCATGCAGCTTCTTCAGGTGTTTAGTGATGAGTCCCCGGACTACTGATGAAACATCTTTCAGAATGTCTTTGGGAAGCATCAGATTGTGTTCGCTTTGGATGCCATACGGATTCAAACGCGATTTATAGGCTATCTCAACTTCAGGGGGTATATAGCCTTCTATCCCAAGTATCTGAAAACAGGTCAGAATCGAATTCGAAGTGATGGTTGAACAATGCGCTCTCAATGTATGCTACAATGTCTACCTTCCTTTCTAATGCGGAATAGCCTCTAATACCACGCGTCCGACAAAATTCACGTAGTTGGTTAATGGTAATTTGATGTAGGCTTTGCATATTGATGAAATCCTCCTCCTGGCAGGTTCTCTTAGGCTTATAGCTTTGATGAGCTTTAGTTTGTAAGTTCTTATTTATGCTAGATTCCTTATTTAACTTACGGCAATACCTGATTTAATGATCCCTCTTCTTCGGCTTGCTGAACAAGTCCTTATGGAAACTGGAAAAGCCGCGATGATTTTGAATGAGGGCAATCAGTTCCACTTCCTTAAGTTTCGAGTATCCTCGAATATTATTTTCTTATTTTCTCGACAGTAGTTTTTCAACTCCTGAACTGTTTCCATTTTTATTATGTCTTTATAAAATAAATGTATTTCTTTAAATGCTTAAAATATTGAGGGAGGTTCATTCAATTTTAATGGTGAATATTTTTTTATTTAAAGAGAAGAACTGTAAAAGTAAATGTTGGATGAAGAAATGATGGAAGTAATAAGACTCTTTGGACCAAACAAATCAAAGGAAAATAAAACTCAAGAGTGTGAGCACAAATTTGTTACTAAAAATAATGATTTTTGGTATGTCTGTATGACATGTCATGAAGAGCTTAGATATACAATCCGAGTAAACGTCCTTCCGATAGAAGGCAATTAATTATATTTGATGATGGAGATGCAACAGAGGAGTGAAATCAGAGTGAAACATCTTACTAAATGGATGAATGAGCTTAATAGCACCTTAGAAGATGCAATTTTGGTTGAATTTCTTAAATTTATCCATAAATATGAAGAATTGTTTCCAGAGCGGAAAAACTTTATCAGCAAAGAATACATTTTATTTCATCTGTTTCGAAAAAGAGATTTTCAGGTACCGCTTAAGTTACCTAAAATAAAGAAAACGTTTGATCAGTATGAAGAGATCTGTCGAACTGTCTTCAAAGCTTTAAACTGGAATTATTAATAGCTTTTGTCAGCTATTAACAATTAACTAAATCATTCTTATCTATCCAGCTACTTTCTAGATAACCTAACCACATCACCAGATATTTATTCCCCACCTTTTTGAGAATTTTTTCGATTTTGTACACATTCTCCTTCTTATCATGCCATACCAGCTCATTTTCACAAAAGGTTCCTTTTACATATACATTGTTTAAATCCTTTATTCTATAAGTGACTGGATCGGTTTCTAATACTTCAGAAATGACAAATATTTCTTCTGTAAAGGTTGCCTAATAACCTCTTTTAAAAGTCGTTTTATATATTGATATTCGAACTTTATCTCCTAATTGGTATTTGGGTTTATGTATGACCTTTTCTTTGAACAAATTGCAGTAGACTTCACTACTGTTTTCTTCTAGACTGGCCTCAACTGGCATCATCTTTATACTTCTGTGGTAAGAGTTGTTATAATTTTTCACTAACTGATCCAATACATCTATATATCTATTGGTATTGTTAGCCGCTAAATATTTCCGAATTTTATCGTTTAGAGTTCTGTTGAATCGTTCCACCACGGAGCATTTGATTTCAACGTTTTCAGTAGTGAACCAGTGGATATTGTTCTCTTTAAACAGAAGCTGTGTCTCTTGGTTAATGAACTGGGTCCCCTTGTCAGTATGGATTTTAAGAGGAACTCTCACTTTGAATATCTTATTAAATGCCTGAGTCACTTCTTCTCCCGTTTTTCTACGAATCTGCACAGACCAACCATATTTGCTGAAAATGTCTGTGACTGTTAACAAGTAGTTGTAGCCATCATTAGATTTTGAAAATGGCTTTAAAAATAACAAATCTGCTTGCCATTGATCATCAATGTGTGACACATAAGTTCTCCTTCTTTTAAACTTACTGATGAGTGGTTTATGTTTTGTGTAAACATCTTGTTGATGTAAGAAATCTGAGACTTTTTTCGACTTAAACCTGTTTTTCTACTGAATTC
Organism: Latrodectus elegans; assembly: GCA_030067965.1. Lineage (NCBI taxonomy): Eukaryota > Metazoa > Arthropoda > Arachnida > Araneae > Theridiidae > Latrodectus > Latrodectus elegans. Next base: position 5,620,949 of record CM057817.1, on the reverse strand, counting down.
GTTTATACCGCAATATCCAGTCTCAGGATCATGATAAACTTTTTTTGGTGTACTCAGTTACCCCTTTAATGGTAAAAACGACTCTTTTTAGAACCATAAACCATGCAGATCCCTTTCATCATAAGTCTGCCGTTTTTAGAAGTAGCATGCTGTACGTCTTTAGTCTCAGTGTTTGGTTTTACATTTTAGGCAGTATATTTTTGTGCCCATTCCAAAGGTCTTCTTTGCTTTGATAACTGCCTTCACAACAGGTCAATATAACTTTTCACGGAGAGTTGGATCAGGAATATCCTCAAGTTCTTTTATCATGTCTGAGTCGCACACCTTGTTTCTTGTTTCGGTATCTTTGCTTTTTAGGTAACACACATCATGCTTATATGCAGCTTCATCGGCTCTATTAATGGGCTCACTCCATACTTTGTATGTCAAATAAGGATTTAATCTAGTTTTACCTCTGAGAAATTGAGTACCTGACCCTGTAAATTGGTAACCAGGCAGATGCATTTCAAATGGTATATTATTAATTGCAGAGTTAATAACTTCTTTTCCTTTCTTCATTTATTTATATGTAAAATTATTTACTCTCATATTCATAGCCGTTCATTTGAGTTTGTTTCATGTATCTTTCTCTGGGTAAGTAGACTAAATTGTTGATAAAGTTATCCTCTCTACTGTACACCTCTTCTTCTGATAATGCATTTGATTTGAAAGAATTGAACAGTTGCTTATAAAACTTATATGATTGCTTATACCCTTCGTTCCTTTCCACGATATTCATGGACTTTTTGATAACTTCAACTATACCGGCACTTAAGCTCAGAGCGGCTAAGGGTAACATCACAAAAGCGGATAAACCCAAGGAACTGCAGAGGAACTTTGTAATGGATAGCGAAAGCTTTATCTTATGATAATGGTGGTAGCTCTTTCTATACACGTAAATTTTCTTCCGTAAGTATTCTTCCATCTTTATTTATAAGGATGAAATATTTTTTCCGATATCTCAAGGACGGATTCACTAAATCAAGCATAAAAAATCACATGGTTGTCGCATGCTCTTTTTGTACAATCGATTGAACTTTTCTTTCGTTAGATTACCATCTACCTCCCTTATGATCTGTTGAATCTCCCTCTGCTGGAGGTTAAAAAATACTAAATAGTTGCAGTTTCTCCTGATAACAAAAGGCGTTCTGTGATAGGACTGAGAGAGTAAATGATTGAGGCATTCTTCTTCCTACCTCTGAGGAAGAAATCTTCTATACTCTTCCGGTCTTTATCTGTCACACAGTCATCAAAGACAACAACATTTTTGAAAGAGGGGTCCAGATCATCCACTGTTATAAAGTCTTTTGTATCAGAGGAGAATAAGGTTTCTTTCTTGCCGTATTTTTCAAATAACTCGAGCAAAATTTTCTTCTTTTTGGGATACTTTGCAAATATATTATTAATATCCACACTATCAAACATAGTGTACTTTTCTTTCAGTTTAGTGTACATGGGTTCAAACATATCTTTAGCGCAAATGAACAAATTATCAAACTCGAGATAATCATAAATAAAATTCAACAATAAATTTGTTTTACCAGTACCCGAAGCTCCAGCGATCAAAAGTCTGAAAGGGTGCTTCGGTAATAAATAATGCTGATTTAAATCGGCTAATTCTTCTGGTTCTGTATAATCTTCAACTTTAATCATCTTTATTTAATGTGAAAATAATTGCATCATCTCGTAAAAGCCAACGCGTCAGTTTTTTTAAAGTTGTGGCTAGAATCTGCAACTTCAACAACAGAATCTGTGACTACAACTTTTTAAGTTGCGCTGCTTTAACCATCCCTGCTTTACCCATGTTAATTTCATCTCGTAAAAGCCAAATGCGGCTTTGCATTAAACTTTAGAATGGCTTACTTGCTTCCAGTAAAAACTTAATTTGCTTCCAGTAAAAAATAATTTGCTTATTAAAAAATGAATGCTTTACAAAAAGAGCGAAATAAGAAGCTAAAAGAAGAGGTTAAGAATGACCTGAAAGTGCTTAAGATTCAGGCGGAGATTTGAAAGAACAATGAACAAAATCTTGAACAAAAATTAGGTTTTCAGAAAACATTGTCTGAATTTCACCAGCCTGTAACCGAGAAACTTCAACTAGATGTTACTAGAAAAGAACATTTTAAGGCTATAAAAAATTCTGTTGATAAGATTTCTCTTACGATTGAACCGCTTCCAGCGACTCCAAATATCTTCTATTTTGATAAAGATTTGGATGTAAAGTTTTTAGACAAAAATAATATTCCAAGACCCTCAAAGTTGTACAATGAATCCAAGGATGCTTTGCAAGAAGTTATCAATAGAGTAAAGAGTACTTACTTAAAATTTGCTCGTCAAAAAGGAAACGTTATGAGTGAGATTGCTCGAATGACCAAAAAAGATGAGAGAATAGACGATAGACTATTATCTAAAGCTGGTTAATTAAGAGAACATATGATTACATTAGAGGATTGTCTAGAGGGACTGAGGGACTTACAAAGAAAGGAAATATACCTCGGTAAAGGGGTGGAAGATAAACTGGAAATTTTGGCTCTATTCACTGATAAAGTATGCAATGGATCCAAGAGTAAAAAGTTACACGCGCAAATCATTGATTTACTGGATGCATTATTAAAAGAAGGTACTCTAAGCAACGAGCAAGTAAAAGAATACTATAAAAATTTCTTATTAAATAAATGAGTAACTAGGTAAAAACCAAAATACATCTAAGCGATCATCAAACTGCTAAATTAAAATCTGCATACCAGAAAGGAGAAAAAGTTTCCCTACAAATAGATAGGACAAAACCCTCTTACTATGACATGTATTTAACTCAAACACAAATAGCACAAACCGGGAAGGGAAAGAGAATTACTATTAGCAAGACGCAGCTCAAGAAAACAGGTGGCTTTCTAGCCTTTCTAGCTCCTTTTTTGCCTGCATTAATTGCCGAAGCTAAGGCGTTGGCTTTAAGTGCCGCAAGTGAGGCAGCTGGATGGAGAACAAAGAAAGCTTTAGATAAAATTTCATGATCGGGTTGTGCTAAAAAAAAACCCCGTGGAAAGGGAGTCTATCAAAACTGGGAATTTCCAACAAAATAATTGAAGACAATATGAAGCAAGAGAAAGGGTTTAGGGGTGTCTTCACTTCGAATCTGTTACGTAAAATGATGGGATGGTTTGAGAATGGTATTATTAATTTGGACATAGCTACGAGATCTGGTACACGCTGGGTATGTTACTATAACGATCCTAATAATGATTTCATCGAGTACTTTGATCCTTTTGGAGAACAAAATTCCCATTAGTATAAAGAAATATCTACAAAGTTCTGGGGAAAAAAATAGGGTATAACTCAAGCTTTTTACAACACCCAGCATCTATCAAATGTGGATACTTTTGTCTGAAGTATATTAATGAAAGAAACAAAGGTAAATCTGTTGAAGATGTCTTATATTCCTTTACTCAAGAACTTAGTGACTTTAATGAAAAAAATGTTCTATATAAATAAGTGTTATTAATATTGGATTCGAAAAACTCTAAAAAGTCAGAAGACTTTACAATTGAATATTCCAGACCGTTTAGGTTTAAACAGATCGCCCTTCAGTCCTTTTTAATGGACGTTTCTTGAGATAATATCAAAGACGAGACCTTTTCATATTTTGATGGACATCAGTGGTTAGATCTATCGCTTCCAGATGGAAATTATACTGTTAAAGGGTTGAATCGTTACATGCTGGAATTTTTTGGGAACGATACGCCAATTCTATGTGGTATAGTCGAGGAACGACAAAGAATAGCAATCAAGTTAAAATATGGATATAAGATCGATTTAACAAAATGAAAAACCTGCATAAACTGTTAGGGTTCGAACCTGAAATATATGAAGAGTCGGAACAAATAGGAAAGTATATTGCCGACTTATCTTGTGGGAATGATAACATTTATATACATTGAGATGTCGTGGAGGGAGCCTGCATTAACGGCTTTCACTCTTTAAACGTAATCTATTCCTTTACGAACGTTAATCGTCCAGGCAGTCAAATCATAAAATTATTTGAAAAACCTCTATTCTTTTCTGTTCGGATGGAGAGTGTTCACAGAATCAGAATGAGAATAACGAACCATAGAGGTGATTTAATCCCCCTCAATAAGCAAGAAGCACAATACAATTTTATTGCCCTTTAATAAAGAAATGAATAAACATAGACTTCAAAGGAAGAGTAAGAAGATACAAGGAAGAGGGTTCTTTTAAGGTGCTCTTACTTTTTTACAAGAACACTCTGCATTAAAAGGTAAGGCCAAACATTTTTTCCATGATAAGTTGAATGAGATATTTTCAAAGAAGAAAAAATATGGAGCTGGACTGAAGTTTCTTTAGATTTAATTTAATAGCAATATAGCTATTAAGTTAAGAAGAGTAAAAAAAATTTCTATGATAAATGAATAAAATATTTGATTTCAACAACACCGATTGTAATTGCGATGATGACATCGAAAGTCTTGAGTATAGAGAAGTGAGGCATGAAAAGGGCGATACTGAGAATGCCACTTACCATTTCTTTATACAAGACACTAACTCCAATATCTTATATTCTAATGGATATTTACAACAAAAGCTAAAAATTGTTAACAGTATTGGAGCAGCGATAGCGGATGATAATGCAGCTCTCGTGAATGGAGGTGGTTTAATAAACTCCAACAGATTTACATTAGGCAACATTGAAATCGAAACCAACATTAATTATTATGCTCTCATGCGACATGTGTTAGGTCTAATTCATTTCACACCAGATTATTCTACTTCGGAAGCTACTAATATGCTCTTCTACGTAGATACGTCGGACACAGCTGACAGAAAACCCTTAAAATATGATGGGACTTTGGTAGACGCAACTAAGATAACTGAATTTTTCGAAAAATTAGGAACTAACACCGAGTATAATCAAGGATTCAAAGAAAGACGCAAACTTACTCAAAATAGCAAAACTGTCACCATATGGATCTCGTTAAAATACGTATTTGATTTCTTCAATGAATACAAAAAGATTATAACAGGGTTCCAAGTCAAGTTTGAGTTTCAGAGAAATCATAGTCAGAATATGCTGTATACAGATGAGCAAAATAAGGACTACAAAGTAGTTGTGGAAGATTTATCCCTTTGGCTTACTTATGTTAGATTTAAGAATTCAGCTGCAAAATTTAATAAGATTATCAGGTAAGCCTGTGAAAATGAACTGGAACCAACACAGCATTGTAAAGTCGAATATTTTCTTAAAGAATTCAAGCGGGTCTTTATCCATAAATGCTACTTCAGATGAAGTATTGTCTTTCTACGTTATACCACAATACACTGAAAGATATGAAAATACAAAACAGAACAACATATTATTCGACAACTTAGATATGATGGAATGTTGGCTAATGGTTAATAATGTAAGAGTTCCAACTGTTAGTTATTTGATGTATTTTGAGAAAGGTGATTACAATCGGCTATACTCAGCTCTTTTAGAATCTGGAGTCAACACCATTATGCCAGAAACAGGGTGCATGGTCAATTATTCCAATTTTGGTAAATTATATCCAATCATTTGCTTTAACCTAGCGCACCATGAAAATTATACAGACACGAATAACCTGACTATCGAATTCAACTGGAGATTGAGAAACACCACCACCAAGAATTATGTCTTCTATTTCTTCTCATGAGAACGCAAGAAATACTACCTAAACATAAAGAATCAAGATATTACCATAATAAAAACATTAAAGCTATAAAAGGTATTGAATTTTAATTTTAATAGTCGAGAGACTATTGAAATTATTCATATTAAAATAAAGAAATGACAGCATATTATCCACTTTTTGAGGGGGAACTTAAAGAAGGACCACCTGGTATTCCAGGAATAGGTTTTAAACCGACACATGATGGTAATTATGATATGGAAGAAACGATATTATGGAATGCTGGAAAACGTGTGACGTAACTACAAAATTTTACGTAGACAAATGTAGAAAGAATCTGAGGTCATCCATTCCAGATTTGTCCAACAAAAGTTTAGTTCTTTCAAAAAAATGATCAAAAATACGATGCAAAAGAATTATCAAACTTTTAAATGCAGTTGACAATTCTGATTCTACAACTAGGGATTATGTAGATACTCAAGTGGTTGACTAGTTGCGAAACTTAGTTTATTACACACACCTCAAGGAAATTTTGATGCGAAAGGTAAAACGAAAAATAATGTGAAAGATCCGGAATCTGAGAAAAATATGGTGAATAGACGATATTTTTAAAATAATACCTTGATGCTCCATGGGGAGGCTTATAATGCTAAAAATAGATCAATCGCACATCTTGCGGATCCGAGCGCTAGTCACAATGGTGTCAACAAACAATATTTTGAAAATAATGCTTTGATTTTAAAAGATGATTGTTATGATGCTAACAATAAAGTAGTGTCAAATGTGAAAGAACCTGTAAAGGTAAACGATGTAGTTACTAAAAAATATCTTGATTATCACTGTATTCTATGGAATAAAATTAATAAAAACTATTATGCTCACAATCAAAGTCTTTCAGGTGAAAGGACCTCAATATGATACAGATTGTGCTAATAAACATTATTTTGATACTAAGACATTTTGTACCTCTAGAGATCGAGGAGTACAATTCACTGGTAATGGTTTCAAGACTTTCCCGTTCAATAAATTTACTTCAAAACTCCTAGGCTCAAACTTAAAATTACCTCACGATATGTATATGAATGTAAAAATTGTCATAGCATGTGATAACATGAATGAGAAACCAAAGATACGATTAGAAAAAAGGTAAAGAGGTCCTTCTCGATAAGGAAATACATGTCATTGAAGAATCAATCATTTTATATGTGTATGGGAAACAAAATAATGTTTTAACCTTATTAGTATTGATTGGAGGACAATGTATGTTGAAACCCTATTTACACATTGAAAAATTAGAATTTTTTTTAACTCCATAAATAAATGGAGAAACTTAATTCTTTACGTATTAGAACCTATATTGAGTTGGATCAAGCATATCTGATTTCTGATATCGCAGTCCATATTGATAAAATTTTAATTCACTTAGAAAATGGGTCATTTATTCACTTCCCTCTTGACATACTAAATATAGAAGAAATGGAATCACACAAATTAAGAAGGAAACAAATTAAAGTTATGTGTGTAGATAAGTATATAATTTTTTCTGACCTACTCAATATTAAAAGCATTTAAAAATAGAAAAAAAAATTTTCTTATATAATAAACACAAAATGGAATTGTTAAATAAATTAAACGCACTCAGTTCATTAGAAGATGGAGCAAAGACTTTCAAAACAATGAGGGAACTCAACATCCATGAAAAATATCCTGTCACTGAAATTAAACAGATAACCACAAGAAATGGAAATGGAATAGTTGTAGAATTGCCTGATTATCTTGTATCGCTACCACAAAGATGTGATAAAATGGTGTCAGATTATTTAAAACTCAATGATTTGAAACCTCTTTTCTTTGTGTATTTGGGGAGTAAAAATTTTGGGAAGTCTCAACCAGCGCAAATGTTTCAATTCAAACAGTAATATTAGATTTTAATAGTTTTAGAAACCATTAAAATCAAATCGATCTAAAGAAGTTTGTCCAATTTATATAAAATATCACACCCCATTTTCCGAATATTTTTGTTCTTCTTTTCATGCAATATTTGATGCATTTAAATAACATATTTTAAAATTAGGGAATAAATTTCTTGGTATTTAGGAGTTTCTTCTTCAATACATAAGAATAACTTTTGACACACTCTTGCCAGACTAGTCTCTACAGTTCACACTCGGGTAGAGATCATCATGTCACCGAATAAATAGTAAATATTTTCCATTTTTGTTAATTATTATTCACATTTCTTTAAATGAATAAAATGAGGAAGCGGTTCGAAATGCTGCGACCTTGAGTAAAAGCGCTCGTGAGAGAAACTGGTTCTTCATTTTCCTGTCTCGTACACAGACTCTGAATGACGTAAGAGATTTTTATTCTAGCTATCACTGGGTGGCAGCACGAACTGCACTCGGAATCTGGTGTAGAAATTTTTTCGCCTATCTTCGTTTTAATTTCTAAAGTGTTTTTGACGATAATTTTCGATCAGATAAATTGCAGTCTTTGATATTTTAAAGATTTTTCACACTCTGAGACAGAAACGTCTTATTTAAAAAGCTACATTTTAACCTCTTTTTGTCTTCGGTGACATGTATAAATTAATTACTTTTTCTCTCTTTGACGGGTACCCAGTAGCTCCGTGGCAAAGTCTAAGCATAGCAACCGTAAGATCTTTGTTTCGAACCCCAGCCTGGGCTTGGTAGCAGCTTTCGTGAATAGTGTTAACTATTTGCGTTAAACTCACTTGTGGAGCAACTACAGAGCGAAACATCAGTGGGGGGTTGAGACTTGTGGTATTTGTGTCCATTTAGATGTTGTGTTTGTGTTGTCCTTAATGTATATATGCAGGCCCTGCTTGTCAGGTCAGTGATGCTTGAACTGCAATTCTAAAAACAACTGTTCCAGTCCAGCTATCCTTCCATAAACAGGTATTAGAACTATACTTCTGGTATCACTGACCTAGGGGTTCTTTTGCTATATATATATTTTTTTAAGAAATTTTTAGTGGGGAATAAATAATTTTTTAAATCCAACGCAGCAAAGAGGGCGCGCTGCAGCAGGGAGGTTCATGCTTAAATATTTTAATTTATAATTTTAATTAATAGTTTAAAATTATAGTGCTGCTCGAAAGGGGGTACATCTCAACGACTTTTTCACTAGCTCTTACCGGAAAATTATCATGGGTAAAATACAGTCTGAACCCTAAAGGGAAATATATTTTTTAATAGTTCGCACTATTAAAAGATAATAGAATTTTTATAAGCTAACATTCAAGTTTTCTATTTTGTATTCATAAAACAATATTTTTCTTCAGCTCTCATCAAGACTCTAGCCGAGCTGGCAGCCGAATTGTTAGCGCTCTTGCCTTCGGTTCAACAGTTCATAGGTTCGAATCCCACCTTGGACATGGATGTTTGTAGTGGTTTGGAATCCACTTTAAGCCGTAGGTCCTGGTCTAATTTGCCCTTGTGTGCAAAAAATGACCATTGAGCGACAAACATTAAGACTCTCAATTATTTTTTGAAACTTTTCTTCTAAACTTAATAAGCATTCTATTAAGGGGAATCCTTCCTCAAAATAAATTTAGAAATGAGCTTCAGCGCCATCTAGCCCAGTTGCTTGGAGGCAGTCCCTCTTTCAAGGACTGAAAGAACTGATTGGTGAATTAAAACTCATAAACCACGCCAAAACACCTGTTTACAAAGAAAAAATAGTTCCTAACTCAATTGGGGGGGGAGAGAATTTTAAGAGGGGAATGAATAGACCACTTAACCGCAAGAGGGGGGGGGGTAAAGTGGACAATATAACCCCCCCCCGCATCCTAATTTCCATCAGCATGTCCCCATACAGATTTTCTTCGCATATGTGGTCAATTTGTCTTATTGTCCCCTGTCAACTGCCCTCATTTCAGCCTCGGGGTATTCCTTCTGGGAACTGCATGTCTGTAAATCTCATGGCTGAGGAAAAAGTAGGGCTACCTCAAATGCTTCTCAGATTCGACACCGGAAATATCCGTTGTGAGCTCCGTGTCAAGCAATGAGAGAGAAAAAGCTCTTCTCGGAGATTTTTAAAAGACATATAATTCGATTTACTGTTTTGCAGAAAAGTATACAGATGCATAAAAAAATTTAACACAATTTTGTTATTATTATTCATTAAATGATCAAAACTTAATATCAATATTCAAATCAAAATAAAAGTATAAAATATACTTATTTTATTTTTCTTGATGTAATTTCCATTTGCTTTGATCTTACGAGATTTGATTCTTTTTTAATGGGCCTTATGAGAAAGCAACAATTGTTCTTCTCTCTCAGTATATCACTTGTATAAATATTTTCAAACAGACAAAAATGTCGAATTTCTTATCTCTTAAAAAAAGAAAGAAAATAAGGTAGTTTATTTATTAACTTTGGAATAACTTTTCTTGCTTTATAAAATATTTCGATACAAAATTTACGGAAAATTCCATATATTTCGCTTATAATTTCTATCAATGATTTTTGTAGGAATGGAATACCTCTTTATTTGCATAGATCAGGCATCTCGACATTATTTCTTGATATATTTCTAAGCAAACTTTAAAAGCAATATAACCTATTACATAATCCGCACTTTTCAGTGCAGATATGGCGATATCATCATTCGTATCTGAAGAAGTGATTTCACTTCAAGAAAAATAGAACCTTTAATTTAAGAATTAAATAATCTTCACTTTGGGAATAAGCAAAGGATTTGTGTTTGTGTGTGAGTAGAGCTTAGCCTCGCAACAAATTAAATAGAATGTGTTTCTCAATGAAGTCATAAACATTACAAAATACTCTAAATATTTCATTCCTCGAAATGTCGTAAAATAGATTAGGGTCTCACATTCCATCTAAATTCAGTGTATATACCATTTTCAAATTTCTTAAATTTTCTTCATCTATAACAAAATATCAGAACTCCAGGTATCCAACATCAGAGCTCCAGGTTTGCAGATAAATTTTTAACATCATCTTTAAATATTATTTTTATATTGATTCTTGGTGTATTTATTCTCATTTTAACTAGCCAAAAATCATAAATTTTTGAAGATAGTTGACCTTCTAGTGTACATTTTAAAGTATCAAGTGACAATTTAGCTATATAATTTTCTCATCTTTAGGTATAGAAGTAAATAAATTATTTTTCTCCTTCACCCTCAAATTTATATTTTCTTATTAAGTAGTTTTATATAGATTACTGTTTTTAATTTTTGTGCTTCATTTAAAAATGTTTTCTTCGTTTGATTTCAATTTCTTAATCGTTTTCACACTTGAAGTAAGCATTTTTTAGAGGATTTTAATTTCAAACCATTTTTAGCACATAATAATCTATATTTTATAATTTTTCAGTACTACTATTTATTAAAATATATTTAAAGCTTGAAATATGAAAATGCAACTCTGATTTTTCTTATATATATATATATATATATATATATATATATATATATATATATATATATATATATATATATATATATATATATATATATATATATATATATATTTATATATATATATATATATATATATATATATATATATATATATATATATATATATATATATATATATATATATATATATATATATATATATATATATATATATATATATATATATATTGCAAGGCAAACTGAATGAGAAAAGAGCAATCCCAGTTGATTCCTAAAGACGTTACCCAACTACTGTGGGGTCAAGGTGGGAAAGTATATGCGTATTTAGCCAACTTTTCTATTTTTCATGGCTGTAAGTAAATCCCTTATGCAGGCCCTATTTGCTTAGTTGTTGAATTCTATCTCTGTTTGCACCCAGGAAACGAAAAGGCAGTTACTCTTTTATTTTCATCCTTTTCTAATTTTCGAAAATTATCTGTTCTGTTCTCTGTTCTGAAAATCATAAGTGTTTCTGTTCCGAAAATTATAAGTTCTATTATACTGAGTTCAATTGTGGCATTTTATGCATTTTGTAAAAAGTATTTTCGCATCTCAGAAATTTTTTTTAAACTGATTTCGTCATAATTTTTATTTTCGACATGAAATATGTTTTAGGACATGAACAACACCTATGTTTTATACCACATATTTTGCATTCTTATTACCTGCTGGTATTAAATTTACTTTTCCATAAAAATATTATAAGTTTACTAACAAAAGTAGCTAAATAAAGAAAATAATTTTCTAAACTTCCACTTGAGTATACTTTAGACCAAAATCTATAAAAGATTATAAAAATATAATTATTTGATTCAAGTTTCTAAAAGAAATAAAATATTTAAATACGTACATACATTCATAAATATAAATTATAATCACATGTTCTTTTTGTTAGTAAATTAATATATTCCAAACGATGTAAAATGAACTATAATGTAATTTTTATTCTATGTAAGAGATAGAATAAAGGTAATTCATGCCCTAAAGATAAAATGTGAAATTTTTCTTTAAAATGTGCATTTAGTAGTGCAAGAAATGAAACAAGAATACGCTTGGGTATGTGTATTTTTATCACAATGATGTGATAGAATTCACATCACTACAAATACACCCCTTCATCGAAATTTCTCAGCTTTTTTCTGGACGAATTCAACTTTTCGTTTCTTATTTAATTTATTGGGAAGATTAAAAATGTTATACTTTACACTTGATTATGAAAAACGTTTTCCGCTGAACAGCAGTTACTGATATTTTATTAATCTTTTTTTAACACTAATTTTTTTACGTGATACTTATAGCCTATTTTAACACATTACACAATTTACAAATAAATAGTGCTATCAACAGCAGTAGGAAACAGAAATTGCTCTGTTTCTTCAAAACCATATTATCTAAAAAAAATCATAAAATCTATTTCTTTAAGCTTTATGAAGAATAAATGTGAACCAGTATGTAATAATCTAGTGAAAGCATAAATTTTTTTATCCTATTTATTTTAAAGACTATTGAAATTTGAACTACATAAAATAATAACATATATAACTACATTATAATACCTACACAATAATAAATAATATATATAAGGTCTATTTTTGTAATTGAGTAGATTAATAAAGGCAATATAAAATTTAATGATCATATGAATAAATAATAGAAATTCTTGTTTTTTGTACAATGTGTCTGTCAACTTCACATATTCTTTATTTTGCACAAAGAAAATGTGAAGATGACAGATTTTATAAAATTATAAAACTTTCAGAAAGTAAATTTATCAAAAATTATTAGATTGTTGGTAGATGTAAGATTTCATCAATAAAATATAGGATCAATCTTGAGGAAAATTATAATTGTACATGGAGATTGCAAAAAATACTTTACTATCCAAAAGTCTCATTTAAAGCTTTTTCTTTTTAATAAACTTTCCTGATTGTCATATCGATCCTACACGTAATATCCGCCGAACCCTTCAATATTAGTAGTATAAAATTCGTAGGAAATGTGATATATTCCTACAGAGAGAATTAAAAAGGGGGATAAAATTTTACAAAAATTTATTATATGTAATGCATGTCAAATTTTTAGCTTTTAGAATACTAAAACTGCACTCAATGACTCGCAACATGCATTTTTAAATGCTAGAATATATTGTGAAAGATTTAATTTTGGTGCATTGATGTCATATTTGAATTAATAAAAGTGACATTTAGGATAATTTGAGAATGTTCTATAACACATTTGCTCAAGGGTGTATTTCAATTTCCTACACTTTACAAGTTTAATAATAACTAATAAGAGGGATATTCTTCCTAAAATTCTAAACTGTGTAAGGCCAATGAACATATTTATCACTGTCCCAAACATCATCGAAACCGATAGATATTCCGACATAAAAAGGAATGCTTTTACTTACCAAGAAAAAGAAACTTAGTAGAAATAACCTCAAAATCAAAAGAAATATACATCCATACATATATGTATATAAATACACACATACACACACACATATGTTTGATATTTTTAAGGTATAAATAAATATTTCGTAGGTTTTGTTGAAATGCTCAAGTTAATTCTGCATCTAAACTCAGTACGCAATAAACTTAAAATCAAACATAAAATTGTAAAAACAACAAATTTTAGAAAGTTTTTATAAAACAAAGATTATAAAATACGGAATTGATGAATTTTGTAATGTCTATAGATAATCATTGCAATATCATATCATGTAGTTATACTTCTAGAAAAATTACATGAAAAATATAAATAACGAATTTAAAAAGCTCACTACATGAGAAATGTACAAATTTAACTTTTTCAATAGATTAAGCTGTTTAAAGTCAATATATATATATATATATATATATATATATATATAGCCTCAAATAAGGGACATTTTTCCCTCTTTACTATATACGAGAGGAAATCCTCAGTCTCTCTCCTATATAGTAAAGGGGAAAGAAATGTCCTTTCTCGCGCCAATTTAGAAACATATTTTTACAGGAACACCAACATCATTTGCTGGGAATGAGTGAAGGGAACTCACAAATTATCTCCTAGAACTACGAAAAACCAAACTTCAAATTTTAGCGTGTGAGGAGGAGCTTGCTGACTAAAGCATGCCATTGGGTTGATTTTCAAACAACCATGTATTCATCTGCCATGTGGACGTTGCTAATTTTTGAGAAAAATTTTAAGTTTTATGCATACAAATAAAAAAATTCTATCATAGATAAAGTAAAAATAAAAATTTGATCTTATTTATAAGTATATTTACAACTTAAGTCAGTTTTTAAAATTTCTAAATTCTATAACTTTTTTAAGTTATTAATGCTTTAAGCATATTATCAAATTACTGAGCCAATTTAAAAATAGTTAAAATAATTTTAAAAATAAATTTCAAAACAGAATAAATTATTATTTTTGTGCATTATAAAAAACTACTAAAAGTGAAGGTCTAGTTATAATAGAACTTGAGAAATATGTTTTTAAATTTTTCCATAGACTCAATATTAGAATCGTTTTCAATATGGCGCGGAAGGAATCCCCTTAAGGTATCCTCTTTCAGATGATAAAAGTATCATTAATTGAAGTTTCTGAAATTCTGCTCGAAAACTATAAATTAATGAGATGTGAGTGCATACCTTAATCAAATGTTCGCGTGTGTTTTTACGCATTTCTATTTGCTTATATATATTTTTTTTTCTTTAAATGCAAAAAATACCTCACTAGTATATATATTTATTTCCTTTTTAAAAGTTTTAAAATCATTGTTTTATAAGAGGGCGTGGCCTCTGAGAAAAAGGGAGTGCTCACCAAAGAGGGCGTTTCGGATGATTTTTATAAAAGTCGGTACAATTTCTGTGAGGGTTTTAAAAAGTGGTTGGAAGACTATTATTAAAATTAATATGGGCAAATGTTAGCCTTTTTAGAGGCGGGGAAATTTTTAATGGGGTCATTGTTCTTAAAAGGGTGAGTAGTATTCGAGAAAAAGGGGGTGCTTACCGAAGGGGGGGGGACCCTTCCATCTCAGCGACTTTTCGCGGATAATTTGTGTTAATAAAATAGAACCATTACTTTTTAAAAGTGGGTAATAGCGAGTTTTAAACCATTGTTTTATAAAATTGGTATGGGCCATTACTTTCATAAAGTGGGTGGAGTTTTAATGGAGTGTTTGCGATCCATTGTTTTTTTAAAAGGGAGTGGGGGGGGGAACATTATAGTTTTTTTCATACCATTAATTTCTAAAAGTGGATTCAATTTTTATGGAGACTTAAGAGCTACTGAATTGTAAACGTGGATGGAAATTTAATGGAGTGTTTGGGAGCTATTAACAGTCGGTGAGCCAGCTTCGGCAAATGCACACTACTCCTATACAGCATGCCATAAGCTCTAACCTGGGGATAGTAATTTGCTTTAAGGGGGCCACTCTAGATTTTGCTCTGACAAGCACAACCCTTACACCTTGGGAAGTGCCTGATCTCAGAAATACGCAAGTTGCTTAGGCCTCTTTACAAGCATCAACAAACACGTGCATCTGAGTGGTACCATTAATTTCAAAATAACGCGGGATTTCTATGTCCCCCAGTCTACGCACTTCACTCCACCATTTGAGAAAGGGTTTCACAACATTATCTGGCAAAGGTGAATCCCATGATAATTTCAATTTCCAAGTATTTTGCAAAAGTATTTTAGGAAGCAGAGTTGCTGAACATAAAATACCGAGAGGGACAAAAATGTTCTGTACAGAGGCTAAAATAAACCTTTTTGTTATATTACAATCAGATATTAGATCTTCCTCACAAATATTGCATTTTAAAATATCCCTGTCAAAATCCCATAACATTCCTAAAACTTTCGTCGTCCCCGTACCCTTTGATAGGTACTGACATTCAACATTTCTCTTCTAATTTCGTAATTTAAAACAACCCCGGGACAAAATTGCCCTAGTCTTCAAAATAAATTCTTCCTTCTGTCAAACATCATTCACTTCCGCGACGCAGTTGTCAACATAAAACGAAAGTTTCAATTTATCGGCTATCTCAGAATCTTCGTCTGGCACATGTTCAAGCAATTGTGAAAGTGCCTCAACTAACATAAACGGGCTCGATGATACACCAAAGACCACTCGAGAATATCGATACACAATTTGTTCTTCCCCGGGGGATGAAAGAACCTCAAAAAAATCTCTGTGCTCAGGGGCTATCCCCAACTGGAGAAAAGCCTTTTCAATATCTCTAGAAATTCCAATAGGATGACTTCTAAACTTGTCAATTATATCCGGTATCTGCTCGATTAAATTTGGACCTTTGTGCAATAAATCATTTAATGAGCTCTTTCCAGTTTCCGAACCGAAGCGACGAAAACTGGCCGTATTTTTGTGGTGCTATTATCGGTTTTCACACCTGGTTGATTTGGCAAAAATTAGAGGTTTCGTTTTCACACTCACGGAACAAACAGGTAGATTGGACCGAAAGACCAATCAGAAGATCAACTACGGTCAGGTACGCAAGGGCACACTCAAATTACGCAACATGATATAAAGGAGGAATGTCGTAGGGGTATAAAGCATGCTAGCGTTGTAAGCTCAGCGTTACTGTGAAAGCTATTGCACAGCGTATATCAATTTAAACGACGTAGAGCCTGTTAATCAGAGTGAAATAATGAACAGACAACCTCGTCACAGGATCGTTTCACGAATCTGGAGAGCATTTCAAACTACAGGAGCAGCTGTCTAAAGGTTCAGCAGTGGTCATCCACGAGCAACCACGGCAGTCGACGGCCGGTATATTGTCCTACAGGCAAGAAGGAACAGGCAGAAGACGACTGCAGAAATCGCGAGATACCTCCAACAGACTGGACGATATCACGGTTTATAATCGCCAAGATGCTACACAACGGTGGCATATTCGCATGATGACCTGCACGTTGTGTACCATTAACGTTTGCCCACCGGAGAAGGCGCTTTGTGTGGTGCCGGGAACACCAGAACTGGACGGATCAGCAATGAGGTCGTGTACTCTTTACGGACAAGAGCAGATTTAGTCTGACTACCGATTCTGGACACATACACATCTGGAGAGAGCGGGGAGCACGCAATAACTTCTCTAACATCATCGAAAGGGACCGGTTTCGAGGTCGCGGTGTTTCGTTTAGGGAGGCATCATGCTTGGTACCTGTACTGACCTTCATGTCGTTAAAGGAGGTTCAGTCACCGGGTATTTATTGTAATGATATTCTTCTTCCTTATGTGCGTCTTTTTAGAGGTGCTATGGGTGTTGGCTCCTCTTCATGGACAACAATGCTCCACCTCATCGTACATAGGCTGTCAAAGGGCTGTTGGAAAGTGAGGATACTGAACACATGGATTGGCGGGCAAGGCCCCGGATATAAATCCAATCGAATACGTGTGGAACTTTCTAGGGAGACGCTTAGCGGCAGATATTTTCCGATGTTTCCATTAAATTTTATGATCGCAAAAATTACAATCAGAGCAATCGTGATTTAAATAAAGATAATATTAAAGTTACTCATAATAATCAAGATATGCCGAATGTATCTCCAATAATTTGTTTTAATTGTGGCAACAAAGTTCACAAGTCTTCACAGTGTTTACATAAAGAGAAAGGATTTAAATGTTTCCAGTGTAATAATTTTGGTCATAAGGCCATGGACTGTCCTAATATTCAATTAACTACCACAAAAGTACCCAAAAATTCTGTTCAGCATATTCAGACAGATTATGATGTATCACCTCAAATAAAACCCATGCACATTCCAATTACTTTATGCAATATCAAAATAAATGGACTATTAGATACGGGTAGTGAAGCTTCTATGATAAAACATTCAAAATATAAGCACATTGGTTCCCCTCTTCTTAATTCTTCTCCTCTTGTTTTTACTGGAATAGGAAATATTAAAATTAAATCAATGGGATATTTTACAGATTTAATTCAAATAGAGGATTTCTCATTCTCTATAAAGATTCACGTAATTCCAGATGATTGTATTTCTATAAATGAAATTATTGGAACAGATTGCATCAACGAAGGTGAATTTCACGTAGGTAAAAATGGTATTCATTTGGTTAACAATAATCAAAACTTTCTTGTTAATATAATTAACGTTTTCGATGAGACGGACACAATCGAACTTTCACATATTAAAAACCCAACTTATCGAGAACAAATTAAGAGAATAATTAACAACTATAAGCCAAACAAAACTAAGACTACCGATATTTAAATGAATCTAATTCTTTGTGATTCAATTCCGGTAAATCAGCATCCACGCCGATTACCTTATGCAGAACAAAAAGTCGTCCACGAACAAACAGAACAATGGTTAAAAGATGGTATTATTAAAGAAAGTACTTCCGATTATGCAGCTCCGGTGGTTCTGTGCAAAAAGAAAAAGGGTAAACATAGATTATGTATCGATTATAGACAATTAAACAAAAAATTAATTCGGGATAGATTCCCCTGCCCCTTATTGAAGATGTACTTGATCGCTTAGAACAATGTCAAGTTTTTACAGCATTAGATTTAAAAAACGGTTTTTTTCATGTTCCCGTAGATCCTGTTAGTAGCAAATACACTGCTTTTGTTACGCATGATGGACAGTTTGAATTTCTCAAAATGCCTTTTGGATTGTGTAAGAGTCCTTCTGTTTTCCAAAGATTTATTAATAATGTATTTCGTGAATTATTGAAAGAAGGCACAATAGTAGCAGACCTAGATGATGTTATAATGCCATCTCGAGATGAATCCGAAGGTATTAAAAAATTAGATCGAGTTCTTAAAGTTGCTTCAGAGTATGGTTTGGAGCTTAATTTTGATAAATGCAGTTTCCTTTAACTCAAAATTGAATTTCTTTGCTACGTTATTCAGAATGGAACTATTCAACCTTCTCCATTGAAATCCCTTGCCGTTCAAAATTTCCCTAAACCTACTAATTTAAAACAGATTCAGAGTTTCCTAGGATTAACTGGATATTTTCGGAAATTCATTCCTAATTATTCACGCATCGCTAAACCCTTAAGTGATCTCCTTCGCAACAACCAAGAGTTTAAATTTGATACCGAACAAATAAATGCATACCAAGAATTAAAAAACATTCTGTCTCAAAAACCAGTCTTACACATTTATCGACCAGGTTCACAGTTAGAATTGCATACCGATGCCAGCTCACAAGGTTTCGGAGCTGTGCTACTTCAAAGAGGAAGTGATGAAAAATTTCACCCCATTTATTATATGAGCGGAAAGACTTCTCCTCAACAATCCAAATACTCCAGCTACGAACTAGAAGTCCTTGCGATTATAGAAGCTGTGAAAAAATTCCGTGTTTACTTACTAGGTAATAAATTTAAAACTGTTACAGTTTGTGCTGCGTTTAAACAGACTATAGAAAAGAAAGATTTAACTCCAAAAATTGCAGATGGGCAATGATCCTTGAAGATTTTGATAACGAAATAATTCATAGATCTGGTAAGCAAATGCCTCATGTTGATGCCCTCAGTCGTAACACAGTATATTTTATTACACCTCAAGCAGAAATGACACTAAAAATTGAGCGAGCCCAATCTACAGATGATAACATTCAAACATTGAAAACTTTATGCCAAACAAATAATACGAATGACTACATTATTAAAAATAACATCTTATACAAATATGAAAAAGGTAACGAGCTTTTAGTTGTTCCCCAAGCTATGGAAAATGATATTATTAAACATGCTCATAACAATGGACACTTTTCTCCTGCACAAACACAGTCAATTTTACAACGCGATTTTTATATTTCTAATCTGCGACCCAAAATTGAAAAAAAATAGCTAATTGTGTACATTGTATTTTATATAATAAGAAACGAGGAAAAGCTGAAGATTATCTTCACCCAATACCTAAAGGTAACGTTTCTTTAGACACTTTTCACATAGACTTTCTTGGTACACTTCCCTCTTCAAATAAAAAGTATCAATACATATTTTCTGTAGTTGATGCATTCACAAAGTTTACATGGTTTTATCCCGTAAAATCAACAACAGCAAATGATGCAATAGAAAAATTGAAAATTCTTCAAACAACTTTTGGGAATCCATCTAGAATAATTTCTGACAAAGGTTCCTCATTTACTTCTAAAGATTTTGCCGATTATTGTTCCGAGCAAGGAATTGAGCATGTAACTATAACTACTGGTCTTGCACGAGGTAATGGACAAGTAAAACGCATCCATGGCATCATTATTCCTATCCTTGCCAAGCTGTCTGCAGATGATCCCACAAAATGGTTTAAATATGTCTCAGACGTCCAACGAATTCTGAACAGTGTTACAACTACCAGTACAAAATATTCTCCCTTCGAACTCATGATTGGAGTGAAAATGAAAAATAAAGAGGATTATCGAATAAAGAAATTACTCGACGAAGAGTATCAAGCAAGTACGATAAAAAACAAAGAGGAACTTCGAGAAGAAGCTAAAAAGACTATCCTGAAACTACAACAACAAAACCAACGCCAATTCAATCTGAAACGGGAGTTACCTCGAATATATAAAGTCGGAGATTTAGTTGCAATACAAAGAACCCAGTTCGTTACCGGATTAAAGCTATGTCCAAAACTTTTCGGCCCGTACAAAATAACTTCAGTTAACGAACGAGATCGTTATGAAGTTGTGAAAGACGGGAATCATGAAGGCCCGAATAACACATCAACTGCCACTGAAAATATGAAGCCCTGGAACTAAATGGACAACGACGATTTTAGTCTCAGTTTAGCACCCTTTTTCTGAAAAACGGACTTATGATAAATGGATGCTCGTACCAATTTTTTTTTTAAATATTTTAGTTGCTTTTTTTCTTTTTTTTAGAAGATTTTCATAATTAAGATGGTGCTAAAGAAAGACGAAACTTGCCTGCCAATAATGAAGACGAATGGCAGCAAGAGGCTAATAAAGACGACGCCTGTGAATAATTTTATTCTTTTCTTAATTTCTCTAGATATTTTTTTTTTTTACTTTCTTTGTGCAAGCTTTGGAGGTCCAATGTCATCAGGATGCCCGAGTGTGATCGGAAACGGTGTAGAGGAGAGTTATATCCAGCGCCGGTATTTTCTCCTAACCCTTCCACCAATAAGAAGTCAGATGAAACATGACGTAGCAGCTTTGGCCAAGCGGGACCTCGCCGTGAGAGAGAGAGAGAGAGGAGTTTGAAAACAATGAAGATGAAACGCGTTGATAGAAGACAATTACGGAAGATGTCTAATGTTATTTTCTCAGTTTTGTTAATTTCTTATTTAACTTTATGTAAATAATTTTTTACTTGTCACAATTAATTAAATTCAGTAAGCTAAACATTAAATTATTCTGTTTTGATTTTTACTATATTTCTATATTCCCTCATTACATATATATATATATTGAAACGGAAATCATCACTTCAGAAATCATACAGAGTGGACAAACGTGAAGAATGAATTATTTTGTTAGCGTATTTACGAAAATCTTCCGATTAAGTATGTTGATTACTCTTTAACAAGTTTTAAAAACTAATAAAAATTTTAATTTCATGGATATTCCTTGCTGCTTTTTACATTTCAATCATATCAAAAAATATTTCAAGAATATTTAAATGTTTGCTAACAGTAAATTAGGAAGCTCTAGTTCATTATGAACATATCGTATATGAGTACAAAAATACACAAACCACTATGCCGCATCGACGGCTGAACAAAAATGTATATTCTGCAATTAAATTATCAAATTAAGTCAATGCCATTAAAAATGAAATAAAATATTATTCTAGAACATAATTTATTGAAATGTATAGTTATATTTTTGAGTAAAAGTTTTATCATGTAATCGATATCTCTTATGAAAACAACAAACTGAGATTTTATATTCTTCTGACTTCTGTTAGTAATAAGGTGAGGACTTTCTTAGTTTTGTAGTCAAATTATAAGGATAGACCTAATCATTTAAGTCACGATATAGTGAATTGGAAGTCGGGAAAGATACTAAACATTTCAAAACTGCTTTTTTAAAAGACATTTTGAAAAATTCCGTTGAACATGAATTTTGTGAAAGAAACATTTCTGATATGTTCACTGGTAAATAAGTTTTATTCATTATTAAATTGGTTTCTTATTTTGAACCAATTTAGTTTGAATTCTTAAAATTATTAATTATTAGTCTTCTCTAAAGAAATTTAATTTTCATAGTTAAAACAATTACCTTAACTATATGTAAAAAAAAAAAAAAAAAATTAACCTACTCAAGTTCTGTTTTCTACTGTTGTATAAAGACTTAAATGTGCAGTCAGTGAATTCTTTATCATAATTGATTAATTTGGGCAAATGAATTAAAGTGGTACTTAAAAAATAGAAATCTAGAATTGACGCAATCTTTGTAATATTGTTGGTGTGTAAGTATGATATCCCCTCTAAGTGATTTCTCGCTAAATCTAGCTCCCATTGTTTTGATTGTAGTGTTGCCAATTTGAGTTTTTGTTTTTATTATAGTGTTTCCAAATTCAGTTTTTGTTATTTTCCAGACTTTTCGGTTGCCAGATCCTGTTTTTTTCGTGTTTTGTTCCATTTTTTACGCCATATATGCTTCTTTTCAGTGGCAACAGCAATTTTAGTTCCACTTTGTATTTTTAGTTTCATTTCATGTTCAGTTTTACTTTTAAAAGCACAGTTTGAATTTTTGCCTTTTTCAATTTGCATGTCACTGCTTTAATCGTTCGTTTCTCTTTATCGGATGTGAAAAGCGGCAATTTAAATACTGATTTTTCATATCTATTTCACTTCGGATATAGCGTGGTATATAAATATTGTCTTTTATATTCAAATTTTTTATTTTGCTGTGGATATAGTGCCGGAATTTCAATCCTGTGTTTTATATTTGTTTTGTATTTCACTAAAGATAGGTGCCAGATATTAAACTCTGACTTTCATATTCATTTTGGACTTTGCTGCCCATGTGGAGCACCGGACGAAAAATGAAAGTAAGAATTTTATTTTAATTATTTTCTACAGGCTTGAATTCCTGGAATTGCATGTTAAGTATTTAAATTTCCAATAATAAACGAAATTATAGAGTTCTATTTTTAGAGTTCTAGATTTGTCTATTTTTATGTAGTAATGGTTTGTAACACTTTATCTTAAATAATTGAAATTCATTATTTTTAGCTAGATGTTAATAAATGTATTTATTTTTGTTACTTTACTTTTAACTCTGAAATAACTTTAAATAGATTCTTTAATCAATTCTTATTACGATTTCTTATATTCTGTTATGTTGAGCTATTTGAAATCGGAGGGGAACACCCCGCTTTATTTACATATCGTTTTCTTTTGTAGTGTTAGGCCTAGTAGTTCAAAATCTGGTAAAACCCCAGTTTCTTACGCTGATTGGTACCCATTTTGGGGTGCTAAGAAGATCGCAATAGAGGGGGATATCCTATTTTCAGAAACTTTTTAAATTTCAAACTTGTGAAATAATAGATGTGTATAAAAAATGTCTAGAATATGATAGCATGCAGTATTAAAATGGTGTTAGTTGACTATTTATAGTTACACGTAAAGAGTGAATTTTCAGATATTTAAAAAATCTAGCTGAAATACCTCTGACGCATTTCTATTTGAATTCCTATGGTTTGGTTTTTAGTATTGATTCGGAGTCCACTTTTAAACTGTAGGTTGCTCAGCTCTCGAGAGCAAACAAATGACTAAAAATTAATGATTACCAACTCAACCCAAGTTTTCTAGTTTTAACTAAAGGAATATTTTGTATTTTTTCATATAATTGAAGGAAATTTCCTTTCATTTTTTTTTTTACTCATAAGGGATTATTGGCAGTCATTAACATTTTCCTAAAATATAACTGAATTAAGTATATTGGAATTTAATTGAAATAATAGATTAGATTTTATAGTTAATTTAGATGAAAACAGGAAAAAGTGCTGATATATAACTGCAAATTCATGCACTAACAGGATAATTTGGATAGTATAATTTGATAACACCATATTTAGAGTAATATAATTTGATTATCGTCATAAATTTCTTGAAGATCCGCTTGTTTTCCCATTCGTCTGCATTCAGTTCAATATGAAAAGATGAAATTTATCTTTTACTTTAATTCTCTTTAATTAATAAAATTTTAGATTTCTAGATTAACCTTTACAAAACTTCGAATAGTTTGAGGCTAGAATATGATAAATATGCCACGTTCATGTTTTTTGCGTTTTTTGAATATTTTTTCAGATAACACTTTTACTTTCTAAATGGAGTAAAATTTCAAAGTACAGTATATTAAACAATCTGCACGTTAAATGCATATTAAACTCGTTAAATGTAAAAATCAAATACGAGTTCTGAAAAATTGGGGCTTAATCTTTAAATTTACTGAAGCTACTATATGTTTTAAATAAGATTTTTTCGTGAAAAATATACAAAAAGTATGGGAAGAAAGAAGTCCAGATTTTTTATATCTAACAGCGAAACAACTTGTCTACTGGTCAAGTAACAGTTCCACTTGGCCTGTCTATCTCGTGTCCAGATATCCGATTTTTATTCGAAATATTAAATAGGTAAAATATTTGGATGTGTGAAAGTCAATTTTAAATTAAAACTGATTTACAACTATTTAATATATTTAGTTTTTCGAATTTCTCTTCAAATGTGAAGAATACTTGAGAATCTTACTCTGCCATACTCTAAAAATATCAGTTTACATAATTCTACTTTAATACTGAAGAAGTTGTGTTCAATTTTTGAAGGTCTACTTCTGCAAATATTAAATAACTAAAATATATATCCTGTTACTATTTTAATGGCGGTAACACTAGAAAAGGGAATGACGAATACATTTTAAGCTGACATACATGAATTAATGCACATTATTATTTTATTTACAGACTTTTATTTTAGCACAAGGATTCTATTCGAAAAAACCGTTGGTTAGTGTATCTTGTGACCTGAATGCCCTGACCATACTAGTGTCTTTTAAGAGACCGTTCAGTGGAATCATTTTTGCTGAAGGGTATTATTTAAATCCATTTTGCAGGTAAGATAAAAATGAAATATTTTCGTTAAATTATTTGGTTAACTCTTATCTATAAATTCAAATATTTGAACTTTATAGTGGCAGCAAAAAAGGCCTAGTAAAATTAAGCTAAAGCAATTAAAAGGAAATCACATCTTAACATTAATATGAAAAGGATTAGGTTATTAAGGTGATTCATTAACACTTGCTTTACATTTTAGCATTCGATTTCCTTATTAATCAGCGGTATTGGAGAGGTTCTATTGCCTTAAAGCTGTTCCGTTGTATTTTTGCTAATGATATTGTTATTTTAAGTAGACCTATATTCATTTGACAAGACTGCTTATAATGCAGCAGAAGGGATTGTTATTCATTAGAACAACACTTATGGAACGAAAAATATATCAATGTTTTATCTGTAATTTACTGTAGATAATTTTATGTTTGAGAAGTTATCCAGTTTCTCACATTGATTCAATCATTGATTGTAATGTCTGAAGTTCTAAGATTAAAAAAGAAAATATCATTTATAAAATATATATTTTAAATTAAGATCTCTAAAACAAAAAAGTGGCAAGGCAGCCCATATGTGATTCAGTCTACATTGTCCATATTGGTTTTCCTGATCGAGAGCCTTTGTGGTGTGAAGCATACGTCCTGATTAGAAATCTCCAGTGTTTACCTCCCAAGCATGTTTCGTACTCTGCTTATCGATCTACTGAAGCAATAAAAGGCTTGTGTCGACATTTCCCAAATTGAGGATCAAATCTGAGACCTGTGCGTTGTGGGGTGAAGAGCTACCGCCAAGATACCAAGCTTCAAGAATAAACTAAAAAGAAAAATATATAATATCGAAGACAAGGATAAACATGGCAAGTAAGCTTGGACATTATTACTTTGCATTCATTCTTATTTGTCAATATTTGAAAGAAAACTTTAAGGGTTTTTTGATCTATGAAAGTGATTTCCAGTGGATAATCAAACAATGAATTTGATAATCTAATTATAGGAAGCGCTTAGTATGGCTTGGTCAAAAAATATTTTAAGAAAAACTGGAGTTTTTCAAACCAAAGACCGAGAGGAAGATCTCCAAAAAGTGATTTAATGATACCGACGAAAGTTTAAGCACATCATTAGAACAAAGAATTGAAAATCTAAAGTCAAGAAGAAAAAAAGTTTAGAGTAATATTCAGTAAGCCCAGCCGTTCTGTAGTTCAATGAAAGAAACATTATTTTAATGCACATATCTATTTAAAAAATCTAATTTTTTTCGAGAACAAATTTACCTCATTACCACAAAGATTTATCTAAACATATTTCAGTACTTCTGGAAAAATATTTATTTGCAAATGTCATCAGAGCACTGTGTGTGAATAATCATGAGAACTATATAATATGCCCTAAAATTACTATATTAGTTTTGACAATGAGTATCTACTTGTATATACAAAACATTTTACATCCGGATGCAAGTTTTATTCCTCAGATTCTCAATATGTCACTAATCTTGTTTAGTTTCAAATAGTTTACTCATTAAATGAATGGTGTAAGTATATCCCCTCAAGTGACTTCTCGCCAAATCTAGCATTTTTGTTTTGTAGTGTTGTAAATATAAGTTTCTGCTACTTTTCAGATTTTTGTTGCCCGATCTGGTTTTTATAGTGTTTTCTTATTTTTAGGTCATTTGGTTCTTCTCAGTATCAACAGCATTTGAGATTTTCATTTTATTTTCAATTCGGACTTTTGTTCTACGTTTCAGTAGTTCAAGTTTGTTCTAAATTTCAATTCGAAGCCATTTGACCGCTGTTTGCTGTTGTGTTTCGTCGCAGGCGACCAAACATCGTAAATTTTTCTTTTTTTCCGATTTCTTTTTGTTTATTCATCTTTTTTATTTTCTTTTATAATTTCTTATATTTTATATTTTCAACATCGTAAACTGTTTAAATTCATTTTTGTTATATTTATAAATTTTTCATAATATCACCTAGCATATTCGATATGTAATCTTAACGTCATAGCAAGAAATTCGTTATTATTATTTACTTCTCTTATCAGTTGTTTTGAAGAGAAGGCAAACTCAACAAAAGAAAATTTTAATCCTTTTCCATTAATACTCTTTTAGATTTTTTTATACTATTATGGGATTTAAAATCCTTTAAAATGTGTATTTTCGAAACGTTGAAAAAAATTCCCGAGTTAAAAACATGCACTTGGCAACCAAAAGTCGCAATGGTCATCAAAGGGGGGGGGGTTTCCTATTAGTTTAAATGAATTTTTAAAGTGATTTTTTTGAAAAACAATTTTAGAGACTTAAACAGAAAATATGCGTAGTAGAATCTATTGAGGATTGATTAAATTTGAATTGAAGCGAGCTTTTTATTACGTCGAAAAACGCAGTTGGCAGCTGAGTGGTCAGTGCTGTTGCCTTCACAATGCAAGTTAAGTTTGAGCTTCCTCTGAGTAGTGTTGCCGAATTTACTTCAAACTATATGTTCCGGTCGAATTAATACTTTCTAAAAAGGCATAGAGCAGAAAATGTACAGGAAGTAATGCACAATATGACTGTATTTGAAGTATATTGAGTCTGCTTCATTGAGAGCAATAAAAATAATTCATAAAACAGATTTATATTTACTGAACAATTTTTGAGTTTTATTAATACGAAAGAACTGAGTGTTCTAAAATGAGTAGTTATTTAATATGAAACCATTAAATAACAAAAGAGATCTAAATACATAGTTTCTAGCTTCTGATTGCCACGGAAACAGCTCTAATTTTTCATCGAAGTAAGAAAATAATGTAATGGAAAGCTTTACTCAGTACATAAATGTCATTTGGCTTATATCGACATTGGTCATTTGGCTTATATCGACATTGGTCATTTGGCTTATATCGACATTGGTCATTTGGCTTATATCGACATTGGTCATTTGGCTTATATCGACATTGGTCATTTGGCTTATATCGACATTGGTCATTTGGCTTATATCGACATTGGTCATTTGGCTTATATCGACATTGGTCATTTGGCTTATATCGACATTGGTCATTTGGCTTATATCGACATTGGTCATTTGGCTTATATCGACATTGGTCATTTGGCTTATATCGACATTGGTCATTTGGCTTATATCGACATTGGTCATTTGGCTTATATCGACATTGGTCATTTGGCTTATATCGACATTGGTCATTTGGCTTATATCGACATTGGTCATTTGGCTTATATCGACATTGGTCATTTGGCTTATATCGACATTGGTCATTTGGCTTATATCGACATTGTTTACAAAAGTTCAATACTTTTTGTTGCTGAAAATATAACCATCCTAACTTTTGACGTTAAATTTTCGTCATCATTCATTAGTCTGTGCTCACAGCTGAACAGTTGACCCTCTAGCTTATAGCTTACATTTATGTTCGATTTCCACCTTGGATATATATTTTGTAGTGATTTGAAATTTACTTTAAACTATAGTCCTGGTCTATAATTAGTTCTTTTTAAAAAATGACTTGAAGGCTAAGCTTAATCATAAGAACGGTTTAATTTCATAATATAAACGTAAAAATATACAGTTACTGAAACTTGTTTTAGAAATTGAAATATATTTGCAAGTTTTTATATCCTGTACTAAAATTACTGTCTATAGTGATGGAAGAATATTTTTAACTGGCAAGTAGATTCTTTAGTTGTATATACCTAAAAATTAAGCGGCAACTAGTCATTTTTTATTAAATTTTTTCCTTTATTAAATTTAAACAGTACATCTGTGCATTTTCTAATTTTGGAAGCATGTGTAAGTTAAGTCTAACATAGCTTTGCAAAATGTTTCAATCTTAGATTCTATAATGCCTTTAGAATTAAAGAAAAAAATTTTTGAGAAATAGAACTAAATATGTGTATGAAATAATGGTCTAATACTTTGCGTGTCGAATGATTAGTACTATGGCCTTCGGTTAAACAGGATCGTTGGTTCACTTTCCGTCTCAGGAGTCGATGTTTGTAGAATTAAGTGTTCCAATCTCTAAGCCATAGGTCATTCAAAACCCTCAAGTGCGAAAATTAACCACTGATTGATAAATAATCTGATCAAAGATATTTTGTATAGTTCTCGATCTTTTCATATCTAGGGTTCTTGTCCAGGAGAGTTATATTTCAGATGGACTTCCAGTAATAAATTTTTTGTCAATGTATAATTATTACTGTACACAACAGCATTACCATCTAATATTAATGTGTTATAACTTTAATGAAGTTGAGCTAAATTTTCAATCTGGTGTTAAAAGTTCTCTGCGAATTCATGAGCTAGGTTCAATTGAACGTGCTGACTGTAAGGATAAATTTTTCAGAGGCTCATTGTGTTTTATTAGAAAAATTGTAATGAAAAAATTTTAATTACTTTGCTTTTTTACATTTGGATAAAATGTCCATTTTTAATTTGAATAAAATTAAAAACTATATGATCAATAATTTTATTGTTTTATAACTGAAAACTTCTATTGATACTCCAATAGGTTTGAACTACCATATTTTGATGTAGTAAATAGTATAAGATATGTAAAATAACAGCATTATATTTTTGTGTGTAAATATTTAGTTTTATGTAATGTCTTTATATTGCTTTAATGAATATTAAACTTCATTTCAGCTCAAATTTACCCAATATAACTGTCGAGGAAGCACTTCTTTCTTTTCCACTATTTAAGTGCGGAACAAAATTTCAGAAAAGTGGAAACAAACTTTCTGTAATCAAAAATACTATTCAAATTCAATACCATCCAATGATTAAAACTATATACGATAGCACAGAAAACATCTCTTGCATTTATTTGGGGCCTGTTCCCCAAGAAGCAGTCGACAGAACTAATTTGAATCTACCAAAAGAAACGAAGAATCCAGTTATTCCTTACCGTTCTTGGATTAATTTTAAATTGGGAAGTGATGTAATTGGAGAAAAAGAGGCTAAAAAGACAGGACTGAGTCAAAAGTTGTTTTTAGTTGCTTATGTGCAAGATGGTGGTAAAAGTAAAGATTTCAAAGTAGAAAGATGTTTCGCTCATGACGAATATATCCTAGATGAGAATACTACCGTGGTTGAAATGAATCCTGCTGACAACTGCTCAGATTCTGACAGCTTATCAGAATTTACTGTAATGCCTAATCTGCCTTATTCAGATTTGATGGCATATGCGCAAGTTAGAGCTTTTAATATAAAAACTAGGGGAGAACTTTACGTCACATGTGGTATGCAAGTTTGCGAACAGATTTGTTTTCGTGGATGTTCTGAATATCATCCCCATGAATTGAACCATTGGAAAAGTATTAGCGCTCATAGGTTGTTTAAAAGGGCAGCTGATTCTAGCAAGGTGAAATTAAAAAATTTAGAAAACAGAAATGTCTTTTTGAGGTCTACTGTAAAAGCTTTGGCCAAGCAATTTGTAGAACTCAAAGCTCAGCTTACCGCACAAAGAAATGGAACTAACTTTGGCAAAAGGATTGCAAAAGTATTGATCCAGCCTGAAAATACTACACAAATATCTGATAACTTTACCGCTAACACAATTTCTTTAACTAAAGATTTCTTACTTGAAGAGAAACCTGAAGCTCCTACCCAGGAAATTGTTGTAGTAAATCAAATAATTGATTCTGTTTCACCAGCTCTTGAATCTGAGAAACGAGAAATCGCTATAATAAATCCAAGCAATTCTTCCTCAGTAAGAGCTGAGTTTCAGGGACAGGTAGTCCATGTAGTAAATCCACCCGATTCTTCTTCACTTACATTTAAAATTGAAGGACAGAAAGCTGTTCCAATAAATCAAATTAATTCTTCGTTGCTAGCATCAGAACATGGAGAACAAGATGTTTCTGAAGTGAATCAAACGATGAATTCTTCTATACCTACATCTGATTTTGTAAAGCCGTTAATTATTAAAACCAGTGAAGAACTGAGTACAACAACGGCAATGCAAAACACAACTATATTTTTACCTGCTCTTTATACTGATTATCTTATGACCTCTGGATTTCCAATTTATAACAGATCCACTGTAAGTTATGAAACTAGCACTGTTTATATCATAACATCAGACGACGCTAAGCAGGATAAATCAAGTGGAACCGATTCACTTAATGAAAATGCCACCGACACAACTGAGGAATTCACAAATAGTGGAATTGAGCAAGATTGTGTCCCACACTTTAAATTTCTAGCTGTGACAATAAGTTTAGGTATTCTAACTTTTAGCTTTTTACTCATTTGTGTAGGAATGTGGCTTTACATTAGAAAAGAGAGAAAGAGAACTGCTTTAAATAGTTATTTGCTGTATAGTTTTTATTAGACAGTGTTTAGTGGACGTATTTCAGTTGAGCTTTTAAGATATATGCGATTTAATCGTCATTTTACCTGACTTATTTTGATGAAAATGATTTTGATATTTCTTATTTGTTCATTTATATTTCTTTCAATTGTCCTTATAAATAAAATCTTATCTGTGATGTCTAGCTTACAATTTATCATAAAAATATTAAATACTTATAAATTTGTCCTAAAAACATTTTCCTATTGGCTATTGAAAGAAAACTTTGTTGTTTTTTATGAAAGAAGTTGCAAAATACTGATTTTTAATGCACATCTTTTATTTGTTAAAATATAATGTAAACTTAAATTATTAAATGTAAATTAATAAATTTGCTACTAAGTTAAAAATTATTAAATGTAAAATTAATATTTTGGGGAGGCAAAAATGTTATGGTACACAAAAAGTAGGGAAGTTTTGAATAATTACAAAAATCAGACTAATGAATAACAAATCTCATGTGAAATACAAATATTGTTGCCTAATATTAGGAAAGTAGTTTACACAAATACTATATTTCCATGTTTACACTTCAGGATAATCTAAAATTGACTCAACGTATGAACTTAAGCAGTTTTATGCTTAATCTTACTATTTTTCTTAATATCAGTGAATATGGTTTCAGTTAGTGTGATATACTAAATAATAATCACTTAAAAATGAAGTGGATGATATGACATCCGAATGGTTAACGTTTTGATTGCGGCTGAGTACTTTGCAGGTTAGATTCTTATCTCGGGCTTGCCTGTTTCGAAATCCACTATAGACTGTTGGTTCCTGTCTAACTATCCCTTGTATGTGAAAAATTTGACTGTTGAGGGATAACCAAATTGAATTCTGATAGTGGAAGGTTTATTTTCCGTAAAGTAATTTTGTCATATAATACAAAATTTTGGAAAGCTAGTTATTAGGTGTATTTGAAAATAACTTGTAAGAAAATTCTGAACATTTTGTGATTATGTTGGTTACGATAATAGATTTTAAGTCTAGACAAATTTTCTGATGCAGTCAGATTTTATAAAATTGCAATATTTAAAAACAAAATACAGGATTTGATATATTTCAAAAAATAAACCATAATCTAAATATCCTGATAAAAGCTAGTAGTATTTGTTCGTATGAAAATATTTTTAATTTTTTACGAATAACTCTTTACACCAATACTACTGCCGTATTCTAATACAATTGTTCCTAATTATCGGTATGCGATGAATAAAAATAATGAACTAATGATAATTTTCCTCGCTAGAAACTTTTTCTAGTATGTAAATAACAGAACACTAAAAAGAAAAATTCCTCCTTATTCCGACAAGGGATCAGTAGTTTGTAGAACCTTGATCTACAAGTAAGGCAGAGTCTCCTGTTTGAGTACATTTTTGGAAAAAACTTGCAGAGGAAAGGAGACTATATATAAACATCGGTGAAAAAATTAGCATCAGTTAAGTATCGAATAGCAAAATGTTTTGAGAAAATTTTTATCTTTACTCGAGCTTAGGAATGCAAGTAAGAAGGGAAAGCTATAAAATTCTGTCACTATAAAATAATTCTAAATTATTTATCCACACAATGAAAGCAAAATACCTCGGCTTTTATAACGGGGATATGTATATTCATGGTGGTCATTAAAATATCTATTCAAAGCTACAGATAAAAGCTTATGGTGGTTATAAAAGCAAATATGCTAAATATGAACATAAGAACATGTTGAAGCGAATGGAGGAAAATTAGCTATAAAAAATAAGCAACAGGAAGGCGTTGAAATAATATATAATAGCGAAAATAAACAAGAAATCAAGTTGCGAGACACATTAATTACCTAATGAAAACACAATTCAATAAATTGACTCCATATTTGATGCATGTTTCAGTAATTATAGGGTATTACCCTCAAAGTACAAGTGAAAAATGAAACTAAGTATGCGCTTTCTGTCAGTGTTTCAAAGAGAATAACAAAGAGCATTCTACACAACATCAAAGTTAGCTATAAAACTTGTTTAAGGTACCAAAACACGTTCAGAGCACTTTTTCTAAATACACTGCATATATACATTGTAACTATTTTTTCTTATTTCACTTTAGAAAACATTAATATTGAGCTACTAAAATTTGATGTATTCCAATATTATTCATCAGAAATGTTAAATATGTATACAATTTTAAGCATTTTTTAAAAAACTCTAAAAAATGCTACATTAAAAACTATTAAACATATTTGAAAAAAATTGATACCAAATAATCTGTTATCTAGAGCATGTACTAAAATTTTAAGTTTTTGTTAAAAAATACAAAAATTACGGACAGTTGAATGTTTATACTAAAATTTTAGCCAAAATTTCTATGTCATTATTCGAATAACAGGCCATAATTTGGGAAATATTTTAGTGATTAAAATTCTTTTAGTACGTTTCCTAGAAAACAATATACAGATCACACTAATGAAATTCCATAGTGATATTATAAAAAATATTTTGAGTTATCGTTTTTGAGAAGCGTGTAAATTATAAGTAAAAGCCAGTTCTGAGAAAATCGCATTTAAAGATTAAAGTTTTATGTCTTTATAAGAAATTCTCATATTTGCTGATTAATTTTTTTGATTTTCTGATTGGTTTTCGGAACAGTTATTATTTTATGTCTCTTTTAAAAGCATACTAACTTTATATTTCAAAACCTGTTCACTGTTTAAACTAATTTTTAACATCATTCTGGCCATTTAAACGCCTACTTCCGGTCCTTTAAATATGTCCACTTTTGGTTTCCTAATCTTTACGAAATCCTTTATATCTCAGAATCTAATTAACGTAGAGAGAGAGAGACAAAAACAAACCTGTTTTAGAAAGCTATTTAAATTCCTTATTTAACGAAAGAGAAAAATCTATCATTTTTGGTCAAAATCGACGTTTTCAACGTGTGCGGGTACCTTAAAGCTTCGTGAGTAACATTTGATCTTCGACACTAATTGTCTGGGCATGTTTTTCTATCAAAATTGTTTCGCAAAACTGCAACCGCTGGTGTTCAAGAATATAGATATTTAAAGACGCTGTGCATATTGATCCTATGATTGCATATGACTTCCAGGTACTGATTCAGTACTTCCAGAAAATGAATGTTTCAGTTCTACAAAGAGGCAGGAAAAAGTGTGAATTAATGCAACGACTGGGCTGATCATAGTTATAGAATGAACCAACAAATAGTAATGCTAAAGCAGTACACAAGTAACAATGCAGGGAAACCACGGATATGGTATAAAAATGTAGCAAGAAAACACTGAATTTGCTCTTGTAGGGATTGTTGGACTTAAAAACTCTTGCATATATCACTCTCGTAATAATGTTCTACTTGCATTATCTTTGCTAAAATACGATGGCGCAGCTTGTCTTAATTTTGGACCTTGTGTCATAAAACCCAATTAGACTGTGTTAAAATACAAGCAAATGCAGAGAAATGGTATTGTCAATAGACCTATGAGGGCGTTGCAATAGATTACCGTTCACAATAATTTTTTTTCTGGCCGATATTATTATATAAAAATTTAGGCATATACTCTATGATTAATGTTTTTTAAAAATATATTTCATAAACGTACTTATTAATTTACCTATACGTATAGGGTGTATCAGTACCACGGTTATAAATTTTCTGGAGAGATGTGCGGGACACTCCGGGATGGTAATTCAATTACCTTTGATGACTCTCGATTTTTATGGTCGTTTTCCTTAGTTTTTGTTGTATTAAAAAATCGTAAACATGTGTTCTCTTGTTCATGTCCTTCATTTTTTATACACCCTGTACACATCTAATTTTTGAGCTACTAAAATGCTTGGTTGTTTGATATGCTAGTTTTAGTTTTATTTGGCCGAGGCCTACATTTGAAAACTCACTGTACAATTAAAATGCAGGTTATCTGCAATGGTCGACATTTTAACTAAACTATTTTGAGACGTGGAAAGTTAATAATAATGGTTGATTAAAGCACATAATTAATAGATCATTAACTGTGTTGTCAGAAAGATAAATGTTTATTTTTTTGTATCTAAACGGACATTGTATGCATTCGAGGGCTAATTAGACCGGGACCTACGGCTTAAAGCTCAGAGAGAAAAGGAGTGAGTAAAAAGGAAATAAATTTTATGAGACAATTCTTATAAAATAAATAATGTATATAATGTTAATGAGAAAAGCTGCTAAGATGTAATTTTCTCATAAAATTGGATTATTTGCGTATTTTCAGCATATAACAGGCTTTGTATATGGTTTTGTTCTTTAAAACAATGAAATACATTTGAATCTCAGTTATAAATTTTGAAATATTTTAACTTAAATTCAGGTATGGAATTCAAACATGGGAAAAATTGAGCGATACTAAGTTTAGAATTTAAGAATGGATAACGTTCGTCGTTGCAATGAATTCATTTTGTTTCTTTCAGTTCAATTTTCTGATTGTAATTCTCAAAGCAGGTAAAAGAACGAAATTCTGAAAAGCTTGCGAGCGATATCCCTAGATTTTCCCGATTAGCTGTGACGATTCATTGAGTTCGCTCAATACATTCTGAAGAGCTCTTGTTTATGATTTCTTAAAGTGCATTGAATTAAATATGTCATTGATATGAACATGATGAGAGAGTGATAGATATTGATTGAAAAAGATAAAACATCATAATCAATGTGCTTTAGTACGCCATGCTTCTATTCATAGTTTCGCTGGTTTCATCTTTTCTTTTCCCTTCTCGTCATTTAGACGAAGATGTTGATGGGATATCACGACTGAAAGTGTATCTGCGGATCACTTTTATCAGTCTGGGATTTTCACTAATAATTGAGGATATACACATGAGTTGAACTTTAGCTATATTTTTAGTACGTAAGGAAAAAATAGCATTAATAATGGTTTATTTTCATCTCAAAGTGGTGAGAAATGAACTATTCTGTAGCTGTAATGCTGTGTAAATGACAATCTATAAATAATTACCTAAATTATTTAAAAATGGTTAAGGATAATTATTTAATACTCAATTTCAAGAAAAATTTCGTTTCCATTTCCTTAACAAAAACAAATAAAATTTTAGTTAATTGAGATTTTGTTGATTATTGTTAAAATATTACTAATAACTCGTGGTGTAAGTTTAGAGGGACATTTACATGCAAATAAAAATTGTTAAATATTGATGAGTCTAGTTAAATGGTGATGCAGTTTATTAGTGTAATGCTGTTGATGTTAGTTATTACTATGCAATTAGTGTTTCATTCCTCCTGACTGTAGCTCAAATTTTAAACCCGAAAATAATGATATAGATTTTGATCAGTAGTGCTTACATATCTGGTGATTTAAAAATTTATCAGTTATTTTATTTAGAAATTGCTCTGAACCATGCCCAATCATTTATTAATGCGATAAAAGAATTTCTAATAATAACAAAGGTAAACTGTACAACAGATCTATATCGTGCAAGAATTGATTCTGAAGTTTTAGGACGGCTTGGGATTAAATTCTAAATAAATGTCAAAAAATAAGTTTCAAATAAGATCGTATATTCTATTTTTTTAGTACTCTTTCCAGATATTCGAATATATAGCTAATGTAACCCAGCTAGCAGGCAAATCATCAAGTTTGTGTCTGTTGTTTAGTTTAACAGTTCGTGGATCTTACTCTCTCATTGAGAGAGGATGTTTGTAATAGCTCAGAATACACATTTTAAGCAATAGCTTTTAGTCAAAGTACCTTTATGTGCAGGAAATTATCATGAACTGAAAATCCTAACCAAAACAAGAAAGATAAATAAGAAAGTAAATTACAGACAATTGATTTACATAGTTAGTGTTATCAGAAATATAATCATAAAAAAATAACGGGAAAGATTCTTATCGCGTTTCAAAAAGCTTAATAGTGATTATTATTTATGCTGACTTTTAAGTTTTTTATTAAAACGTTTTAGATTAAAAAGAAAACATTATTCATATTAACAAATCAGTGGTTGTTGTAAATGTACAATTATAAATTTCACATAGCTTTTACTGAAGATGTTAGGGAATTTATTTTTTAGTTGCCTTCACTTAGCTTGGTATATATATATTCAACATTCTGACTTCAGTTGTGATTTCGTGAAATGAAAGGCGTGGATGAGTTAAGGATTTGAATGCATTTTACAATGGAATTAACTTTTGTGTCCCAAAAGTGACAGTAGATCAACAATTTAAATAAAAAATTCTACCCATGCAGTGTAATTGTAACTAGTTCTGTATCTACCTTTAGAGCGTACGAATCTTGAAAAAAAGTTAAGGTTATTTATTGGAACCACTTTCCTTTCGACCTCTTCTGGAGAAATGTCATGAGAATTTATACATGATTTCGTCCCTAACTTCTTAAAATCATGTTATGTTACTCATCGGTATCTTTCTCGTATTAATCACACAGCATCATATTAATTCTCGTAATTACAGCTACAATATATTTCCCGAAAATGATTTTCCTTGCAGAAATGAAACAACTCAACTTATGCAAATCATTAAACTCTATCGTTGCTGTCTCTTATTGATTCTAATAAAAGTCTTTTTTCTCGCTTGTTTTGCGCAAGTAACATTTGCGTGTGGGTTTCAAGATTTTTTAATTTGCTTGTGTGTATTTGGTATCTAAATATAGTTATATGTTTTTATAATAATAGATTATTTATTTGTGTGAAATTTATAACTAATTTTTTTCTAGGTATGATGCAAAGAGCTTTTAAAATGTTCTCTGTGTTTATGGTTCTCCTTGTAAGTAAATCACAGCTTATTTACATATGTGATATTTTTTTCACTTATAAATGTGTGAAACTGCTCTTTTAAGAAAGATGCTTCAAACATGAATATATCTTATGCATGGCGTGTCTTTTAATATGAAATCGTTAATTTCTAATAAAAACTGATTTGAATACCTTAACAGCTCTTTAAGTTCTTCACTGTTCTATTTTGGCAAGCTTTTAGTGATCTATAGTAAACATTTTAATTTCAAAAGCCTTTGCTGTTTAAATTTCTAATACCAGAATTGTGTGATTTTACTTATTCTTTATTACTCCATAGTTTTTTTGAACTGTCTTTTTATACTAAAATTTTAACGTAATTTATATCAAATTTAAAAGCTTTCGTTCCGTTTCAATTATTATAGTAAACTTCATTCTTTCGAATGAACTCTAGTTTAGTATGTAAAACAAAATATTAAAGTTACTTCGACAGTATTTCTAGCCTCTGAGACTTCTAAGTTTATTCAAATAAGTATCTTTGTGTTACTGACTTGTATAGAAGCTTACAATTTTATATCCGGCTACTCAATTTGTCTTAAAATGATGACTAATCTATCGAGCATTTTTAGTGTAGCACGAA
The DNA here is from genome assembly GCA_030067965.1 of Latrodectus elegans. NCBI lineage: Eukaryota > Metazoa > Arthropoda > Arachnida > Araneae > Theridiidae > Latrodectus > Latrodectus elegans. The sequence goes on along the minus strand of CM057817.1, from coordinate 5,582,042 downwards.
GTTTAAAACCCAACAGTGTTCACATGGGACTCTTCTCTTGAAAACCTTGTATATTGTAGGTCTTGCTCTTTATTAAATTGTTGAAGTTTCCAACTTCGATTATCCAGTTTGCGTCACTAGATTTCAACATACATCAGTGTTCCGAATAATTGGTTATTTAAAAATGAAACTTTAAAATTACATTTAATAAAATCTATAGCTGAAATTACGCTTTTTAACTTACAGCGTAAGTAAATTTAATTTATTCTTACAGCGTAAGTTACTAGCGAAAGTTAGCCGAGTTCGGATTTTGGGAATTTGACCATATTCTCTGAACCTGAACATAGTTTAAAATGTTTCATTAACCACTTACATAATGATCGAACATGGTCCTAATTTATGTTGGCTAACGTACGAATAAGTGTTATATAAACTAGAATCAAAACTTAGGAAACGTTTATTAAATACTTAAAACTTAAGGCATTAATTTTGAATCTCTATTTAAAAAAAAAATTATGAAAGTGATTTCTTGTGACAAAATGTTTTAACTATTGCTGTACCTTGTAATTCACTTGCTAAACTAAGCTTTCGAGCAAATTAACTCCTAAATAGAATGTAGTTCTCAATACTTTTAAAGGCTAGATTATTAATTAAATCTCTCTGATTTCTTTCTCATAACCTTCACAGGTTCACGTAACTAATGGCGAGTTGAAATCTAACTTGGCTAATATAAAAGTGACTTGTAATAACAATGCCATGCATGTTCGGCTGAATTTTGAGCACCCGTTCAAGGGAATAATATATACACAGCGCAACTACTTCAACAGAACTTGCAGGTAAATTTAATTTATTCTCAGAACTCTGTTTATAAGCTTTTGATTTGCTTAAACTTCAAAATATTATAAGAATGCTGAGCAAAATTATTTAACTTTTTAAATAGTGACATTGAAATAAAAGATTACTACATAAATTGGTATGAATACTGCTTAAAGTTCATTGCAATAGCTTTTGTCTCAAGTAACAATGTGTTTATCTTCCAGTTATGCTTCATCTCCAACTTCAACAGTTCGGCAATTGAATCTGAATCTTCCTCTAGGTTATTGCGGAATGGAGATCTTTAAAAATTCCGATAAATATACTGCTTCTACTACAATCCTAGTTAAACAGCATCGCATGCTCGACACTATGTATGATTATTTTAGAAACGTTTCCTGCGAGTTGCGAACTGCCTACAAAGCTTCAGAGAAACCTACACCAAAACCTCCTCTTGTTTGGAAGCGTTCATGGATAGCGTTCCAGGTAGCTTCAGACATACTTCCTGAAGAAGTTGTTGAAGCATCTGATATTGGAGGAGAATTGCTATTGACCTATCATGTTCTTGATGGCGGAGTTAATAGAGATATGGAAGTAATGAATTGTATTGGCCATGATGACTTGTTTATTGATAGAAATACGAAAATATATCAGTTATCTGATCCTTATGGTTGCTCTTCTGACAAAGATCTTTTATCTTCCTTTTCTGTATTGAGAAATTTGCCTAGAGTTTCTAATCTTCTTGCTTATGCAGTAGTGAAGAATGTATCACTGGTAACCAGGGGAAGCTTTTATATTACTTGTGGTGCTCGACTTTGTAAGCAGACTTGCCAAAAAAGATGTAATGTAGTTAATCGGCAGACTGATCCTCTGTATTTATCAGACATTGCAACGAAAGGCATGGTAAACAGACATCCTCATTCTGTAATACCTGTTTCACTTTCTATGTTTGAAAGAGGTGGTAGAAACAGAAGAGAAGAAGAATCGAGGGATCTTTCTAATCGGACAGAGAACTCGAGCGAGTACTTACTGTCTAAAATGGAAGAAAGTGTCTTTGCAAACTTGTCTGAGAGCTTGAAGAATGAAGACCCAAAGCATGGATTAGACAACATCGATGAAGACTTGAATACGTATGACCCACTCGAGGCTTTAGAACACTCTCGCTCTAAAAGAAGAGTAAAACTAGAAGACACTGATCTTTCTCAACGTATGAACGTAATTTTTATTCCAGCCGATCACAATACTCTATACAGGACTTACGAAACTGCAATTATTAAAAATGAAACTCATTTGTTCATAAAGAACTATTCAACTACCCCGAAAGTCTTAACTGAGATCTATGCTGCGGAAGAGCCTAAACCTTGTAATATCAAAAAGTGTGGCTTTAACAGTCCTATGTTTTCATCTGACAGGTATGTTTTGAACTGTGCTTTAAGAACTATTATTGCAATTTTTGCATTGCTCTGTTTTAGTGGCGCTTGTTATAGCTTATTTTTCCTTAGACAAGAGCCAAATTCTCAGTGCTACTTTAACTTATTGAACTGATATGGCTTGCGTAATTTAACTTTTTAGTGATTTGACAAATATTTTAATACGCACTTGTCTCAAGTCTTGTACTATTTTTGACTTTACAATAGATTTTATACAGTACCAATTTATGATGAGTTTGTAATTTATTTCTCAAGGGGAAAATAATTAAAATGAGTTAATTTTGAAGTATGTTTATTTTTTCAAAGGCTTTAGAGCAATCTCAAGATTTCTAACAAAGCGGTAATTCTTCTAGCTATCTTGCACTAAATAAAGAACATAACTTTCGGGCTTAGATTTTTAGCACTTTCAGAGGATCTTAAATTTCCAGTTTTGCTTTCCGACCTCAATTCTTGTGCGCAGTAGACAAAGCTAACTATCCGGTTTCTTACATTTTGAATCTTAAATATAAACGTTCATTAATTTAAAGTTTCTTCACTATGAGCTAGTTTCCCTTTAGAGGAACTTACTCGTAAGTGCAAAATAACTTGTCTGACTTTTAAAGTTTCTTAATTTACTGTAAATTACTAGCAATCTTTAATATTGAATATTTTCAGTTTGAGCTTTCAAAAATATGCATATTAAAATTACACACAAATTTCTCATTAAAGAGATTAGTTTGTGTTCATTTAACAACTCAAAGATCTTCTATAGACTTTTATTACAAATACATTTTTACGAAAGAGTTATTTAGATTGAGTCTCAAACAGCTCATTAGGTATTTGTATAAATTAACAAATCTGAATCTCGTAACTACCTATCGAAATTCTACTCTAAAAGTAATAGGCTGGTGCAAATGCTTTTAAAGTAGAAATACAAGATTACATGCGTGTTACATAACTTCTATTATAAATGGGGGGGGGGGAATGACAAAATAGCATTAATCAAATCTTTGTTAAAGACTGTGCAAGAGATTAAAACAAACTTTAGAATTTTGAATTAAATATTTGCTTTGGGAAATGCTTTAAATTTCAAGATGTTTTTAATTCATGTAAAAATACAAGATCATTTTTAAAAAGTTGATTGAAATTGCTCAGTTTATATAGAATGATAGCCTCCACTGTAAAAGAAAATTATTTTTAATGTTTATTTTAATGATTACATCATTCTTGCTGAAGACTTTCAGCGGGCAAGTTACTGTCTTGAAATAAAGTGAGATTTCAGTTTTGATATCTTCTCGATCAAAAGCATATGAATATGAATTACCTTGTTATAAACTGTCATTAAATGAGCTGTAGCGTTGCCTAGGTCTTAATGCGAAGTTAAACACGGAAAACTGGGCTGTTGCTTGTTATATCATTATCTAACATTCAGTATTGCTATTTTATTGTTCACATTGCCTATATCTACTAACGATGCTAGGTCTCAGTTTAATTAGCCCTCGTATACAAGATGAGCGATTGACAATTTAGAGAATAATTATTGGGAGATTAAGGACACTCTAAAATTGCCATATCTGAGATCAAAAGAATAAAATATATATATGGTAATGATTTTTGCTCATGTAAACGTATGAAAATAATGCTGAATGATATTTTCTGAAAATTAACATAAATGTTTGCATAAGTTGCTTCATAACCGCAACTTTAATTTATAAAGAATATAATTTTGACCAGCTTAGGCTCTTTAAAGTCTTATTTTTCTAATTTAGCCATCAATTATATTCTTTTAAGAATAGTCACTCAGTTTTCAGTTTTAATAGTGCGAATAAAAACGAAATGGTAAAATATATATTTTGCCTACATAATGTACATTGAAATACATATATCAGATTTTTATACATGATACATACAAGTAGGGATGAAATAACATTTCTGCGCAAAGAGGAGCATTGAAGAGAAGGGGTCCACCCACCCTTTGCTCCCTTTTGCAGGGTGACCTCTCCCTTACTACTCCCTCTCCTTAGATATTATAATCGTCTACGTCTAGGAGATGAAAATGTGTGGAAACAAATTTTTAATATGAATATTAAATTTTTTACTATTCAGATCAACGAAATAGTAATAAACTTTATTTTTATATTATACTATTATTACTGCTAAATCGTATATAATTAAGGATAAATTACCTCCTTTCAAATAGAATTCGTTTTAACATACCAATAACTTAAGTCATTATTTTCTCACATTTAAATTTTATAAATAGGAATTAATGTTAGTTTACGTACTTTTATTCATTTGTGTATGCGGTGTTATTTACTGATTATTTTAAAACGTTATGATTGAATCATTTTCAAAACTTCCAATATTTAAGTAAAAAAAAAAAAAGAGCATATTTTTTAATAATTTCTAAATTCTTAAAGTACTTAATTTTATGAAATGTTTATGCGTTGATATATTTAATAACTATAATCATTACCAAATCAACACAAAATTTCGCAATGAAAGTTCATGGACATTATTCTAAATTTGCTAATATTGAACTCTTTATATGTGAGGAATATTTAGGAAGTATTCACAAATAATAGTTTCACTTTCAATTTATTATATAAATGCCTATTAAAGTATAGCGAAAACCAGGTTTCTTAATTTTTGAACTAGGAACTATTTCAAAGTTCAACGACTTTGATTTTACTTATTTTTCCCTATCGCATTTTATTAAACCGACCAGGTGGTCAGGAATAACCGATTGGGTTAAATTCTATTAAAATTGTTAAAGGATTTTTTCTTCCATCGAACAAGAGTTATTGGAATCTGCTATTCAATTTCGAACAAAGTTAAAATCTGGCTATTGTAAACTATTTTTCTTGAAAATAGTTTTTTAAATATCAATGAAAAACATAACGCATAAATACCGTTCTATTTTACACATCTTCTCCACCCAAAGTGATATAATTTTAGAAGAAGGTAATAAAATTTTATAAGTTTCTATTGAACTATGCATTTGGAAAATCATCTATTGTAACAATATGTGAAAAGGAAATGAATACAAGTATTAAATATTGAAACCTCTTTTCAACCATGCAGCTGCGTTGTACTATTAAATTCAACATATGAATAAGAATATATTCTGAATTGGAATAAATTGTGATAATAGTTGAATAGATTGAAACTGTAAGAAAAGTTTATTCTAAAAATATTTTTCCCAACACCCGAAAAGAACAATATTTATCGCTGATTATAACGATTGCATACATTTTTTCTCATGCATTCCATTTTTAGGACCATTTGACTTTTATCCTTTAGCATCATTGAAAAGTTGGGAAAGTATTATCACTGCTACTTTTTGCCATCGTTCCCTATTCATCATTTTTTCCCCTCGGCAGGGAATTGGTAAAGCATACTATAATATCTAAATATTTCTTTGTAATCTTCCCTCTCCTCCTTTGTCAACTAGAGTTTCTTTACTCCTCCATCTCACACAACTGAAAAGGGGAAAATATTGTTAAGGGAAAATATCCTTCAATATGAATATAATTCGTTGGGAAAACAGATCAAAGGTCAAATATGAACTTAACAATGAAATCGGTGCTATATAAGGAGTGCGAATTTCCTTACTTCCATAGTTTCTGATCAGCTTTGTCACTGCATTTCACTATCCCCAGTTGATTGGGAATGCTCTAAGTGCTGCATGTTATTTTAAAATTGAAACTTTACTCATAAAAGTAAATATTTAAAGTGTCTAGTAAAATAATTTTTCCGAAGATTAACTCTGTCGAGGATATCTTTAATAAGGTTGATTTACCTTTAAGTGACCAGTTATTAGCTGTCGTTGATTTTGGAGATATTACATCACAACTTTATACTCATAACTTTGATGGCATCCCAGGCATGTTTACGTGTCCCATTTGCAAAAAATCCTTTTCATGCTGCAAAAATGTAAAAGTATGTTAAATCGAAAAATGCCGATACAATTTATAAATGCATTCAATGTAATAAATTGTTCGCGAGATCTGATAATTTAAAGACATTTAAGGATTCGCGAGTCCATTTCAGCTCAACCTGAACCATCAACCAGCTCTTGCAGTGAACCTGTTAGAAAACGACGACGAATTCTTAAGGATTCTCAACTAATTGAGAAATCTGTCTCGAGAACTAAAAATCGCAGTTCAAATGTTTTTACAACTTTTAAGATTTTGCCCACAGAAGACACAAATAGTGATATGAGAATATTTCTGAACTCGTGTAAAGAAATTCGTGATAAAATTCTAGAAGATAATATGCGAGGTATAAAATGGTACCTCAAATGTTTTTGGTTATGACAAGGAAATATTTCCTTTATACATCACAAAGGACTCGTATTAATTTATTGCTGTTTTCAGAAAATGAGAAAAATCATTGTCTAATTAAATGTATGAGTGGTTTGCTTTCGGATCTTACTAAATATAATGGCAAAGTATATTATTGTAAATATTGTTTGCATGATTTATAAAAAAAGTTAATTTGGATAAACATATTGAAAACTGCAGTGAACACGGACTGAAAAAGGTGAAGATGCCTTCAGAGAATGAAAAATGGTTAACTTTTGATAAACCGCAGTATCAGCTTCCTGAACCTTTTGTCATTTATGCAGACTTCGAATCTCTTCTAGTGAAATTGGACACTTATTTGCCAAATAAATCAAAATCTTTTACCCATCCATTAAACAAGCATGTGCTTTCGGGTTACTGTTACATAATTGTGGGTCCAAATGGCAATATTTATAAAAATCCTTTTGTATATAGAGGCGCGGATGCAGTAGATCATTTTCTTTTAAATTTGCTAAGAGGATGAAATTTTAAATATTTTGAAAACAAGTGAACCTATTCATATGACAGAATCTAATATAGAAAATTTTAGAAACTCTACCCGCTGTCATATTTGTGAACTTCCACTATTGAATGATAAAGTTCGTGATCATGATAGATTAAGTGGAAGATATCGCTCTGCAGCTCACTCCGAATGTAATTTAAAATATAAATTAGCTTCATACATTCCTGTAATAATACATAATTTAAAAGGATACAATTCACATCTCATAATGCAAGGTATTGGAAAATGTAAAACGCGTAAAATAAACAAGCAATAGCGAGAATTTTGTTTCGTTTAATCTCGGCAACTTAAGATTTATAGACTCTTTGTAATTTTTGAATTCTTCCTTTGAAAAACTTACATCAATTTACCTCCCAAAGAAATGAAATTTACTCATACTATATTTGGTAATAAAACAAAATTTATGTTGCGGAAAGGCATATATCCGTGGTACATATGAATTTATGGATAATTTTGAAAAATTGAACTTGAATGTTTGCCCCAAAGAAGGAATTTTACAGTAATTTAACATGTGAAAATATCACAAATGATTATTTTCATGCACAAACTGTTTGGAAAGAATTCGATATAAAAAAAACATGGGGGAATACCATAATATTTGTTATAAGTAATGTGTTAATATTAGGTGACATTTTTGAAAGTTTCAGAAATTTACGCGTAAAATATTATAAAATTGATCCTTGCCACAATTACACAGCTCCAGGATTAGCTTGGCAAGCTTATTTAAGAATGTCAAAAGTTGGACTGGAACTTTTAACAGATGTTGATAAACATCTTTTCATCGAGCGAGGCATAAGAGGTGGCATTGCAATGATTAGTCAAAGATTTAGTCAAGCTAATAATGTATATATGAGTAATTTTGACCCTAGAAAACCGTCAAAGTACATTATGTATTTAGATGCCAATAATTTATATGGCTGGGCAAAATCCTAGTATTTGCCAACACATGACTTCCAATGGGTGACAACTCCAATAGATTTTTTGAATATTGATGATGATGCAGAGGGATACATATTTGAAGTAGACATAGAGTACACTCCATCATTGCATGTCCAACATTCGGATTATCCTCTGTGTCCTGAAAGAGTTAGCCGAGCTGGCGAACGGTTAGTTAAAGAGTTAGCCGAACGGTTAGCGCTCTTGCCTTCGGTTCAACAGTTCGTGGGTTCGAGTCCCACCTTGGGCATGGATATTTTTAGTGGTTCGGAATCCACTTTAAACTGTAGGTCCCGATCTAATTAGCCTTTGTGTGCAAAAAATGACCGTTGAGCGACAAACAAAACAAACCAAACCTGAACGAGTTATAGTTAAGGAAGAGATGCTATCTCCCTCTAATAAAAAAAAAATGGTTAAAAAATTTAATATTAAATAATTCTGAGATATTGATTCCAAATTTAGTATCAAAAAAGAAGTACACTATCCATTATAGGAACTTGAAGCAATATGTTTCGTTAGGGTTAAAAGTTACTCATATATACAGATTTTTAAAGTTTCGTCAAAGTCCTTGGTTAAAAACATATATTGATTTTAATACAAGTCAAAGGAAAAAATCTAATAATAATTTTCAAAAAGATTTATTTAAACTTTTAAATAATGCGGATTTTGGAAAACCATGGAGAATCTGAGACTTAGGTTTCAAATTGATTTAGTTCATGAAGAGAAAAAGCTGATACCTGTTGCAGTCTGTCTTAACAACTCTTGTGAATGGATCACACTAAAAGATATGTTCTTGTTCCGGAGGAAAGACTCCAGAGATTTGCGGAAGAAAAACTCTCTGGTTTAGATGTCCAAGTGAACTCTACCTTAAAAATGAAGAACATTACAGATGAAGAAAAATCAGCTTTATACCTTCAGGTACTGCAGAAATTTGTTAAGTTCTTTAATCCCGTAGAAAACTATAAAGAAGAAAAAAAGATGGAGATGCATCTAAAGGAAGAAGAGTCTCACCCGTCGGAGATAAATATTGCATCAGTTGGAGAAAATTCTTTAAAAAATGTTGATGGTATTAAGAAAACATTAATACAAGAAATTATCAATACTGTTCCGAAAAGCGAAAAGATGCAGCTAGAGATTTCATCGTGCAGCGGAAGGAAATTTTATGGAACAAATCAAAGGAATTTATTCTGAAGGGTGTAACCCTTAAAGATTCTAATATTGTGAATCTTGTGACCCATTGTGGATCTTGTGAGAGACAAGAAAATAATGCCCATTGGATTTAAAATTTTTTGACACTTTAATAAAACTAAAATTACCTGGAAAGTTTGTAAAAAATAAATATTTAAAATTTAAAAATCTATATGCAAGACCTAATATTTGGATAAATTATGATGAATGAAATAAGAATATTGTAATCAAAAATTTGAAAGTAAAAAGAAAAAGTTTTACATTTATTTTCTTGAAAATGTTCTTTTAAGTTTTCTTTTATTTAACATGTAATAACTTATATTTCTAAAAATTTGACTTTTCATGAAAAAAATCTTATCTACATTCTTATAATTTAGAAACAAATTACATAATCACATGTAAAATAAATTTGTTTAAGGAAATGAATACACTGGGATTACTTTCTAAAAGCCATTTTTATTAAATACTTTTTCTTAAAATATTGATACATTTGAAAATTATTATTCTTTTTAGAAAAAACATAATTTAAAATATATTCCATAGAAAGACGCTGACTTCTCTTCATTACACAAAAGACACAATATTGTCCGCAAACATTGGAAGTAGTACTCTGAAAAGTGATCTTGTTCCATTTCACATGTTGGAAACGTTTTGCGTAGATTGATATATAGGGTTCATAAAATAAAGGAGGAAACCCAATTCATCATAGTAAGCCAATGAGATCCTTCTTTCTCATGAGTATCGGTGTAAACTATAAAAGATGCTTTTCCTTTTTCATGCGGTAATTTGCCGGCAGGGAAAACATCGATGGAGTTTCTTAACCCCTTGACTGACGAATTAAATGGAATTTGATGCGACAAAAAAAAACTATTTAATTTCGCTTAATTGAACTACACCATCAATTTACACCATCATCCCCACTTTCATATAATGCATCCGGCTTATACATGTTACGGGGATTATTTATAATCTTTACTAAACTCAAATATTGGCTAGTATAACATTCACCGTGCGAGACTTCTGCTAAACTGAACTCTTACTTTCAGTGTGTTTTTTTAAATGAGAATCGTCGAACGAGTGAAGCAACTATGTAATCTAATTGTAACTTGCACGGCGTCCGCCGAAAGAAGCGCTTGACGAGTCTGACTCGTCAAAGTCTGTGATGGCCCAGGAAATCAATGAGGAGTCAGACTCGTCAAAGTCAGTCAAGGGGTTAAAGCGCTTTTATCTTTCGGTAAAATACGTTGTATGTGAGAAGCATACATTAGTTTGCAAAATCATATAGTATGTTTCTTGATTTGTTAATTTCCATTACTGACTCAAATTCTGCAAAAACTATTAACGATACTGTTTTTTCTAGTGCCTAATTAAGTTTTATTTCAATTCTCATATTACTGTTACGAATTAAATTAAAATGCTCGTCATCACAAAGATCTGGAGTTAAGTTAAATAGAAATAAGGTATATCCTTCAGGGTATTCCCTTCTTGATAAGAAAATTCCTTCTGTACTTTGAAACAAGCTTTGATAGGCTCTTATATAATTTCCTTTTTCAAAGTCCAACTCTAGAGGCTGAGATGGTACAGGTTGTCCGTCTACATAAATACTTATAAAATTTGCATTATAATGATTATATAAATTCAAAAGGTGATTTCTTGTAATTTCCATCAAATGCTTCACTATCTATCATCGCTAGCACTATTCTGTTGGGCGTTTGACCAAAAAAAAATATTGTCTTGAACGAATGACTAACTAGATTGTGCTATTGAACAGACTCTTTACAGGCTACTCGATCGATAGGATATTTCGCCGTTGTTTTCTCTAGAGCTTTGCTATGCGCAATAACTAGAGCTGGGTTAACACGAACTTTTCTCACAAATAAATATACATGATCAAGGGTTATTTTATAGTCACCTTCACCCATTAAGCAAAATTCTCAGACTTGCTTCGAAAGAGCTTTAATTTAACATCAATCAGATTAAGTAAAAGTCTATCTTGTTGAAAAAAAATCAATATGAAGGCGTCCCATCATGTCAACTACAGAGCCATTTTCGGTAAATTTTATTCGTTTCTTAAAACCTTCGTTTTCGTCTAAACTGTTCATTTTACCAGCAGTATCTTTGTAGAAAAGGTCACTAGATAGTTAAGAAAATTTCGCATCATATCCATGGTTAAGAAGTTTTTAAATAATAGCTCTATATGGATATGTGTTGTTGCTATATATAGAAGAAACAGTTCATTCATTTAGACTCAAATTAAATTGAGAAAAGAGGTAATGTAAGAAAAGATTCACAGGACCAACTTTATTTTCTTGAATTAAAGTTTTCCCGTCACTTTTTAAAATTCTTGCTTTCACATGAATTAATGTTTGAGAAAGATCAAGATAATCCTCTCCATTACCAGCAACCAAAAATTCAATAGGTGCTCCATCTGTAACATGTCCGATGGGATGGAATTCGACCCAGTGTCCTCTTTCAATAACTGTTTGAGTAGGAGGAGGAGAGAATAAATTAAGTTCAGATTTTACACACTCGGGAGAATCCTTCAAATAAATGCCATTATATTTCTTTTTCGTTTAAAGATCAAAGATCAAGTCCTGTCACCTTCCTCACTTTAGAGAAAATCGAACGGATTTGCTTTTTCTTTTATGTACCTTCCCTCTTCCGAACATGTCATCTGCCTTTTTTATGTCCATTTTTGCTAGTTTCCAACCAGTTTCTTTACTTCTATTTTTTGTTGATTCCTTAAAATTCTGCCCCTCTAACATGTCCTTAGCAATCTGAGTACCAGTTTTCAGAGCTTCTTTTCCAATAGACTTAAAGCCACTTGTCAAAAATGGTAGTGCTGAACGATATAATTTTTTAAACCAACCACAAATACCATACCCTTTTTGAAATGATTGACACGGTAAAATGTTAAACCATTTCCTGTTTGATTAACATAATAATCATTGAAAGCGTTTGAGCAACATTCATTCGTAAGAATCATTACTCTTTGAACTCAATTACAAAACTGCATTAATTTTCAGAAACACTGAGTCTATATAACTTTCTTCATTCTAAAATGTAAAACTGCAACTACTCTTCCTCGTTCAAAGGGTACTAGTCCTCCAGAATGTAGTCGAAGTACCATTTCAATAGTTTGAAATTGTCTTCTAATAACGAGGACATAATGTGGTTCAGTGTAGTGTGCACTAACAAATTCACCGTCTTTTCCCTCAACATTTGCGATTCTTAAAAGAGGGGCTCTATAATTTGAGTCTCCACGATATCACAATACACATAAATAACATGAAATAAAGATTTAGGATCAGCTACAAATGAGCTCTCTACTGCACCGGCGTACTGACCTGGATTGAAGCCTAACAAATTTCATAGTCCTTCATGTAAAAGTACTTTAGCTTTACCTTCGGTTTTTATTTTCACTCTTTTTGTGATTGGATGATGATGAAATTCAATTTCATTTTTGTGCGACGCCAAAGTCATAGCTTTTAGAAGATCTGGAATTGTTTCATAACATCCTGGGGGCACTCGCCTTCCTACCATTGTCCCGTTTCCAAGATCAAAACCAAATAAATTGTTATTTTGACCAACATTGTTCCATGTATGTGGGTAAATTAAATCAACGAGTTCAACTTCCCACTCATCGGAACTTAAATTTATTATTAGCTTTACTTAAATAAGTAAAGCTTAGAGCTGTCACTAATTAGTGTCACGTAGAAAGACATTTTTACTACTAAATAATTTTATAGTAAGCAGGTTCTTTATATTGTCTTGCTATTACTAATCCAGGCATTAAACGTTTCAGGATATCCTTCAAATTTTACAAAATATTCAGTTTTTCTTTTTCTCTTTCTTTGTAATATTTTTTCAATTGAATCGAAACTTGAGTCAGCAACTTTTTACAGTTCTTCTTTATAGAGTGTTCCTTTTAATACTTTCCCCTCCTAAATCTCTTAATTTATAAACTACTGGAGAGCGAAGTACAATTTCATGAAATGTAAATATTTCTCTTGTCCAATTCTATTCATATCATTTTTCAAATAACAATTTTTTTTACTTATTCTAACAGTGTCTCCTACTTTAAATGCTGCTTTATTAGATTTCCTTACCATTTTTTCCCCATAAAGATTGTTCCAAACTGTGTTTTCATTCTCTTTGGTAACTGATATTGGCTCCATGTTAATGCTTCGATGCCAAGTGTAATTATAACTGCTTGTAAGTTTATCGATTACATCAATGTAGTGTTTTGTGTTCATTTCAGTGAAATACTTCCACATTTTTGATTTCAAAGTACGATTGAAACGTTCAACAACAGAAGCTTTTGTATTATTATTTGTAGTAAAAAAATGAATTTTTATGCTCTTCAGATAATTTTGTAAAAATTTATTGGCAAATTCTTTTCCAAAATCAGTTTGCAGTTTTCTTGGATACCTTTCTAAAAATATTTTTTTAAAAGCTAATAAAATTTCTTTATATTGTTTAGTCTTCAGAGGAACAACCCAAGCATACTTAGAAAATACATTGATACAAGTAAGTAAATATTTGTAACCATCGTTGAAATGTGTTAGCGGTTATAAATCAACTAAATCTGCTTGAAATTGATTATTTATACCACTAACAATAACTTTATTTCTCATGAACTTGCGTCTAACTGGTTTATGTAAAGTGTATGAATCTTTTGATTCTATATATATATATAACCACATTTTTATATCAGATCATTTTACTTGACCGTTTAATGCATGATAAATCGAATTAATCGAAAATAAACGATACCTCTGAAGCTTGCTGATTTCTCTGGATTACGATAAAAAGTTTTAAAAGACATTAAAATCTGTTTTGTTGCAAATAGTAAAAAAAATTAAATGTTTACTTGGTGAAAAATTCAACACAAGTGATTTAAAAAGAATAAATTTTACATTTATATATTTACATCAAAAATTATTTCACAAACTAAAAAAAACACTAAGAATATTGAACACTATTTCGAAAATAAATAATAGAATGACATTATTTTAAAAGTATTAAAAGGTGTTTATATAAAATACGAACACAAAGAATCATAATAATCAAACATTTTATTTAAAATGATCTAATGGGTAAGAGGTCAGATGCAATATACAAATCTTTTGCATTTTTTAACAACAAGGACATATTTAAATTACAAATAAATGAATCATTAATATAGTTGACAATATGAATGTTAGTTTGAACAATTTCTTTAGCTAATTCTACTAAGTCTACATTTAAAATTGCTAAATCACCAAAGGAGAATAGTCTATCTTCATGGTTGTAAGTAATGCACACTCATGCCCGAGATGGTTCCCTAATGCATCTTGACAACCATTACATTCAAAAACATTTCCAATATTTTTCTCCAAATGAGTCTTCACAAGTTCCATTAAGAAGTAGTTAACACAATTTCTGCATCACAGTTTTGAATATCCTTAACTTTTGAAGGTGTCGTTTTCGAGATTTCCTCTAAAATTTTTTGCGGATGAAATTCATCGAACATCAATGTGATAACATCTGATTTGATATCTTTACGAATTTCAATTAGTTTAGCCAGTTCACTTTCAGCACACACACACACCAGGCGCGAATTGCCTGGAAATATCTGTACGTAAAAAGAAGCGTTGAAAGCTGATGAATGGTACATCGTTGGTGAAAGCTTTGCACACAAACAATGAGTCTTTTACAATCTGAATTTCACCTTTGTAGAATGACATATCTGATTATAGGCTGTTAGCTAGAGACTGCCACAAAAGCTGCTGAGTGTTACTCCCTTTCTCGTAGGAACGAGTCTATTATTCTCGTTAGATGTATATTCTCTTATAGATGAGAGAGAGAGAGAAAAAACTCGTACAGCACCAGCAAAGTTCGAAATTACGGCATAGTTCTTACCGATGATAGTGATACCTTGGAAGAGGATTGAATGGAATAGATGGATCAGTCTTTGACTCCTTGTTAAATCTGATTCTTTTAACTGGAGTTGAAAAATTAACAGCAACTCGCTTCATTGTTAAAGAAAAATCTTCAAGTAAAGTACAGTCAGAAATTGCTATTAGAACACCTTACTTCAACAAGAGAAGTGTAAGGAATAACTATGAGGAAAAAATAATTCATTTCATCTGAATTTCATATTTTTTCTTATTGGTTGATGAAAAAATGAGTCAACAGTTCATTGGTTTGTGTAAAGGGTTGTATACCTACGCGCGCGGAGTGATAAAATGGTGGTAAGTCGGTTAAATAAAAAGGAAAATATATATAAATATAAACACCTGCAGAAAGGTCCTAAAAATTATAATGCACGAGAAAAAATGTAGAATGTAATCGTTATAATCAGCGATAAATATTATGCTTTTCGGGTGTTGGGAAAAATATTTTTAAAGTAAACTTTTCTTACAGTTTCTTTCGATTCAAATATTATCACAAGGTATACCAATTCAGAATATATTTTTATACATATTTTGAATAATTTAATAATACAACGTAGCTGCATGGTTGAAAAGAGGTTTCAATATTTAATACTTGTATTCATTTCCTTTTCACATATTGTTACAATAGATGATTTTCCAAATGCATAGTTCAATAGAAAGTTGTAAAATTTTATTACCTTCTTCTAAATGAAATTTAAAAAAAATTTATGTAGCATGAACTGATTTTAAAAATGCTTTGATTTTCTTATTTTCATCCAAGATTTTTATTAAACTTAAATAAAAAAAATTGAGATTAAAAATTTAAATATGGATAAGTGTCATTTAGTATTTAAAAATTTTTAAAAACAAGTTGATAAAATTTTTTATGGGCAAACTTGAGATTGCGGTATAACCAATAAAATGTTGCTCAGAAATATTAGAGGTAATTTTAAAAGATTTAAAAAAAAATTAATAAAAATCTTAAAATATTTTGTCAAAACATCAAATGTTTAGAACCCTAATAAAAAAGTTGCTAGTATAGCCATTTTCAAATATTTGAATCAATTTATTAATGAAATAAAATTAAAATAATAGTCCTGCAGTATTGATGTTTTTCCTTTATTATCATAATTTGATTGGAAATATATTCTTCATCTTTTATATTTGTCTTACTTTCACAAAATGATGCTTACTAAATAATTGAAGTTATTTTCTCAGAAGTTAAGAAGAAATAAACTTGTAGTAAAATAACTTTCTTATTTTGTAATTTCCAAAAATTTCTTGAAAAATTCCTTTTACTGATTTTTTATGTTAATCTTTAGCAACTTTGGTTTGTTAAAATATTTAATAAATTAAAAGCAAAATATGCTCTTATGATATATTATCTGAAACGCAAATTCATTATGATAATAAATGATATATTTTTAAATTAATACCAAATATATGCAAACTTAATAAATTACTCTAGCAATGATTGTGTAATTAGTTTTTCAATATTTCAAATACATGTTTCAAATTTTAGTTTAGATTATCATTTTATTCATTAAAATTTCTTTTTTTTTTTTATAAAAAAATATTCCAAAATTTAACTATTGGGACTGTAAAATAACTATTGGGAGGAATAAAATGATTGTCACATGTCATTCAAAATAATTTAAAAAAATGTTTATTACTTAATGAAGGTGATTACCTTTAATGTTTCTTAGGCAATTCACGAGTTTACATTTTTCTATGAAATTCGAATCAGTTTATAAATGAATACAGTAAATTATCTAAATTATTCATCACATCTTTTTTAATTGTATTAATATAACAAATTATTTTGTAAAAAAGTATTTCTATTCACTACAAAATGTAAAAGCAAACTCAATTTTAAAAATGTGTACTTAGTTTACTGGAAATCCTTTGATGAACCCAGGATTTATTTACTCTAGCTGGCTTTATTTAAAGTAAATTTGTGCTATAAATGCTTAAGAATTTCATTTTTAAGTTGAATTTTAAAAATATTCAGAGAATTATTAAAAAAAAATATTGTTGCGGAAAAGTATTTCTAAATTCCCTTCATTTTTTACAAAATTATGTTGTTTTAACATTTACATAACAAATTTATATAACTTACATGTGGTAGTAAACCTCATAAAAAAGGGTTTGCTACCTCATAAGTTAAAATATACAAGAACACCATATTAATTGCACATTATATTCTACACTATTAGTACACTACAATAACTTTTTTAGTTTTCATTTTGTCTTCTCATAGATCTAAGACTTCTATTCTGCAAATAATTGTAAACTTTTATTGAAGGAATTTGATTTTGTCTTTTATAAATGTACTTCTACAATCATTATCTTAATAAAAATATGCCACAAACAATTACCAATGAACAAATACACTTATTTAATAAATTAAAACAGTTAAATTTTTTATTAACGAATTGAATTAGTTATTTAAGTATTACTTAATCACAACTAATGCTAAATTGTTATTCCAGATATTGGTTCTAAGTTCTAAATGTATTTTTATAAGCATTTTGCGTAGTTTCTTCAGGTGCAATTTAATTAATCAATTCACTCCCTTATCAAATCTATTTTAATTAAAAAAAATATTCTTTTTTATCTAATCAGTTAAAGACTCCTAAAATTTAACGTTTTCTTACACTCAATGAAATTTCAAGAACATTTAAAATCTGTTCATTTTTAGATTTTATTATCTATAAAGTTTTCTCCGTTAATTAAATGCCGTTTCCTAATTTTAGCTGTAGACGCGCCACAGATATGTTAAAGTTTTCTCGGAACAGTCATGTATGGTTTGGAAAATCTTATTTTAATCTCGAGGATATTTTGCTTATAACATTTTATATTAACAGATAGAAAATTAAGTTTTTTGTTGAATTATTACGATAAATTATCGTCGTACTTGCTTCATCGTTCTTATACATCATTTACTGTTATGCAGATTAAAATACGATATGCAGAAATTTTATATTCAAAAATGTAATTAAACATTGAGCAAATTTATATGAAAAAAGTAATTTACTACTGAAATGAAAAGGAAATGTGTACTAAGTCTCTTAATATAATTTACGTATTAAATACTCAAAAATTTAGTCACGTGGAAACATGTAAAATTTTAGAATACATGATTAATGTTGTAATTTAGAATAAATTATTATTAATAATAAATAATTTAGAATTATTTATTATGTAAAAATTATTTATTATGAATAAATTATTACAAGATAATAAAACTACAAATATAATTAATTTATAAAACATTTCTTATAAAATAGTAATATTAAACATTGATATTTAAGTAAGTTATTTTCTTCTTTATTGTAAATATGGTTATATATTTGGGTTGAATATAAATTAGTAAGAGATTCTAATTTTAAGACAAAATCTTTTTCATATTAATTATCATTACAATTGCTGTAAAATTCAGGGAAAATAATTAAATTTTTTGTGTGAAAATCTCATTATTGTTTTTCAACTAGTTTCTAGATGAATATGTTAACATTGTGAAAAGCAGGGATTCTAGTATACTCTTCTTTTATAAAATGCCTAAGTCAGTGCGCCCATTTTAAGTTAATGAAAATTATTATTTAAAATTATATAAAAAGTAAACGTTATCTTAATAAAAATATATAATTTTAATGACCATTAGAAAGAAATTTTTTATAAAGCATTCTCAGAGTTATTTCTTATCGAAATATTTGTAATATTCGATGAAGAAAAAGCGGTATTAGGATTTTCCTTTTCGAAATATTATATTTTTCATTGATAAAAATTGTAAAGGAATAATTATAAATATTCCCACAATGAAGTTTTGATTTCATGCCATCGCAAACATTCTGAATATTATTGTTTTGTTTATTATTCAAATTATCACGTTAAATTTCAGAATCGAATAACCTTATTTTATTCTAAAATTTTTAGATGCATTGTGTGCTGTCATCTATGAAACCAAATTTGAAATGAAAGATGCTCAAAATTAAGTTAAAAATCTTTTTTGTTTGTGCATATATAGATATTGAAAATGTTTTCAGAAAATAATTAAATATTAATTAAATTATTAAGTAATAAATTTTTAAACAATTGCAACTTTTGTAAAATATTTTATTTTGAAGCAGTTTAATTTGTAATTGTATCTGAACTTCACCTTGAAGATATGGGGATCTTAACTCCATAAAAGTAAAAAAAAAAAAAAAAAAAAAACTTATAAACATTAAAATTTTCGTTAAATTGAAGATTTGAGTAATGCCCTTCTAGAAAAATTCCTTCTTGTATCTTTATGAATATTAAAATCCTATGGATATTGAGAGATTATTTCAAGTCATTCAAGGTAGATATAGAAAATCAGTTTCATTGATTTAACAAACCCAGATTATGTAGTAAGATCATACTCTTCGAAATCGAAAAGGACAGTATCTAAACTGTTAAATATTAGGGAAAGAGGATTAGGCTATGGATTCAACTTAGAGAGTGGGTGCTAGAAAGATTTTCAGGTTTCTGAACCTGCAAGGAGTGGATACGCCTTATTATAGATAAAAATTATTTCTACGACAATATTTTGTGAGACATGGGCCTCTTATTTACAGTTTCTTTTATTCGGTTATCCCTTACATGATGACAACGATTTGTAAAATATTACGAAGTTTCTATGACGACTTTTAACATTATTGGCGAATATTGATAATTATTGCTGTCTGACACTTTCCGTTAATATTCCTTACGTATTATATAGTTTCATTGATATTGTAAAACAAAAAATGTCTCTTTTTTTAAATAATGCAACCTCTGTTGAGGTTGCAAACTGAGAACATCTAGATAGAGAATTAATTTTGCTTTTTAGGATTTAATAATTGCTTTTTAAAAGTTACACAAAAGATAATGGATGATTCTCTAATGTCTACAATGTTCCCAGAATTTCGTATTCACAGTCAATGTTAGATTTAATTCCCTATTGAATTATCCACATAATATGAAGTGGTGATCTAGTTCCTCACTTGAAAGGATTCTACTCAATCTCTGGTTCCTCACTTTTTTAAATTATCAAACTATGATAATTTAACGATCATGAATATTTATCATGATGGTTAAATTGTGTATATACCATATTTAATTATCATAGTCGAATTATCTTACTTAAATAATTATCACTTTTATCATACTTTTAATTATCATGAATATTTATCTATAATGAAGAACTTAGTAAGGAACTATTTTCCACTCTTGCACTATCATGAATGTCGGTAGGGATTTTTTTTACTGTAATTCTTTTTTCTAGAAATAATAACTTTTTCTAGCTCATTAAAATAATTTTACTAGGTACATTGTATCTATTTAGGAGTCATATCTGAAGTAATTTTGTTTGTTCTTTAGTTTGCAATGTGAGGTGAACTTTAATGATAGATAGATAGACAGACAGATAGATAGATCTATCTAATCTAATCCAATCCTTTACATATTTATTTTGCAGAATTCTTAATTTTCTTTAATATGGTATGTCTTAAGTGCTTTAACTGTAGGTTATTACTTGATAATACTTATATAAAGAGTGAATCTCTTCATTCTCCTACTCAAAGTTATGAATAATATTGTGTAAGTATTGTAGTAATATTGTATCTCTAAATGTTTCGTTAAAGCACATTATCTTCCATTAAGATGAATTCATTTCCCGATTCTCAATGTTACACTTAGTAAAAATGTACGATTAATAAACCTTTCAAAAAATGCTTGCCTTGAGAATCACTGGGAGTACCAGGTATCGGCTCTGAAAGAGCATTCAACAAAAACTTAAGTTCGTGTTATACGCGAAAGTGTCAATAATTTCAAAATATTTATTCTTAAGTATCGTATATGGAAACGTCATATATCTATATATATATTCAATCTTTTTTAAAAGTTAATTAAAATTTGAGTAAGTTCTCATATTAATTTAAAGGTAAATAAATAAATATAGAAAGCAATTAGAAAAGCACAGGTCCAGAAGAATTTTTTAAGTAAAGAAAATAGTTTTCAGTAGAAACAAATGAATAATTTAGAATTAAAAATCAAAATAAATTTAGAAAATTAAAAAAGTGTAAAAAGGCATTAAGTTAAAATTAAGTTAAACATAAGGAACATTAATAAAAAAAATGAATGGAATAGAAGCTTGTCTTTTATTATCATAGGAACAGGTCATAAGGGGAAAAGTATTCGAATTCATTTGTGTAAAGATCCTTAAGTATAAACAATACACAAATAAACTGTTTCCAGCGGCTTTGAGCTAATTAAAAAGAAACGAAAAATGCTGTGAAATCAGTAAAGATTAAAAGGAAATAAAAAAAAAACAAGGGAAACAAAAATTTCACAGAAAAGACTTAATAAATAGATAAGCTTTTTTATGTGACGGTGTAAAATTTTTTAAGGAATTATATTTTGAAGAAACAGATAATTGATCGATAAAAACTGGCGACACTGGAAAGTAAACACAGTGTCAAAAGGAGTTGAAATGTTTTTAGAAAAAGAATTATAAAATTGAGAGAAAAAAATGTATTTCGAGAGGTTCGAAAAAAATGTTTGTAATTTAATTTTACCGAGAGAGAAACAAAATGAATAATAAAATATGTTGCTCCCATAGGATTGATAGTGCAGTTTTTATGGACGCATTTGCAGATAAAAATGAATAACTTAGAAATATTGCTATAGTATTAAAATATAAAATGTAAGTAATAAAAATGGACAAAAGCAATAAAAAAGTATAATTAAAATATAAACAAAAAATAAATAAAGTAAATAAGGGAATAGATTTACTAAATGAAAATATCAAAAATGTATTGTAATATTAAATTTTCTCTAATACTGTGGAAAAAAAGGAGTTGTTAAGGAATATTAAACTAAAAAATATCTACCATTAAACACTTAATTTTTATAAATACCTCATTATTAAGATTTCCATGATTTTATTTAGGTTATCATAACCCAAAATATATATATATATCTTCCCTGAAAAAGCTTTAGGATCAAAATTTCATTGGGCTTCTTGGCCCTGAAAAGTTAAATAATTTATGTAGAAATTGAAGAATTAATTAGTGAAATCGAAGAATATTTGATGTTAGGAAACGAATAATAATTTATAATTTTTTTAAGCTAAGTGAAAATGTTTTAAATGAAAATTTATGACATTATTAGGAACCAAATTATTGATTATATTCATTTTAAGATTATGTATAATTTTAACGCAATCATTAAAATTGAAATTAGATGAAAATGATTAATAATGATGTCAGCGAAAATTTATTTAGACATTTTAATTCCAATTGACAAATTATGTGATTTTTAAATATCAAAGCTCATATTTTCTTTTATCATATATTTTAAAGTGGTTATTTATATTTAAGTTGACACTTAAGTAGCTCATAAGGAGTTATTTAAATTTCATAAATCTTGCCAGTGATTGAGAAAATTTAGTTGAAATTAATGAGTAAAAGATAGCAATATAGCAATAGATTTTCATTAATAAGATAAGATATCTAAGTGAGATTTCAACATTTTCAATTTTTTTGGTAAATGTACATAAATAACAAATGTTTGAATGAAAAAATAGTGCCTATTATTTGCTCTTAGTTTGCTTATGCATTTAGTTATTGGTTTGTGGTTTTATATATATTAATTGTATAAATTTATATGAGTATTTTATTTTCATCAATTATTTGACTGAAATTAATTATGTTATAGATTTAGGACACAGAGGTAATAGCTTTAGCATATTTATTCATATATATTTATGTACATAGAGCGAAATAATCAATATATTAGCATGTTTTCTATGGTTGTTTTATGATAGTTTTATTTTTATCAGTAATTTTTTTTTTATATTTTTTGTTTACGCTTCTCAGAAGTTTTTGAAATTGATATTGATTACTCAAGCTAATAATTATTAAAAATAAAAGTAAATCAAGCCTTAGAATGCAATATTTTTAGAATATTTTTTCTCTACTAACGTATTTACTTGAGGGATTTGAATTCGTGTAGCATTCGAGACGGCTATGATTCAGTCTAGTTCGAGACAACTACTCGTTTTACAACAGTAGAAATAGTTGTTAAATGAAATAATTTCATTTAAAATTTCTTTAACATAAATTGTTTTACTGAACTTCCGTCTATTTCATATGTACATTTGACGGAAGAATAATTCTGATGCTACTTTTTTTATTTTAAAAACTTATAATAACCTATACTAACAGCGAAAAAGAATTATATAAAATAGTAACACTAGATGGCAGCACTAACTTTTTATTAATTGAAACTGTACTATAATGGTAAGTAGATTCCAAGTAAAAGTTTTTTATTTCTAGCTCATGAACTAGAAAAATTTATTTTATACTGATCCCCATTAACCTAGTGCTGTGGTATTTTAGCATGCATAAAGTATATTATATTGTTTTTAAATGCAAATATACAGCTTTCTTTGTGAATATGTTTTTTACCTATTCAAGTATCGTGTAAGGATCTTTATGGGAAGGTGATTTGTAATTCATTTATTTTTGCTGACACAGAAACACACTCTCTTAATTACGTTTCAAGGAATGACTAAAGAAATGCAACAGATCCAAACACTATGTGATATTAAAGTCCTACATTGTGATGATGATTCTGTACTTCCCCAGTCGCCGTAAGCATGATCAAATGAATTTAACTTTAAGCTGATAGTATCCAATAACTCACATTTTATTTTTATAGCATTCAAGTGATGTATTTAGCTCATAAAAATTTAATGTATGATATACTATTTTTATAAGATTGTTTTTAAATTTTCTTTGTACTAAATTTTCTTTGCACAAAAAAAAATTTAGTAAAAATATGGTAAACAGCAAAATAGGCTTGAAACAAAATGTCTTTGACCTCAATAAACTCACTACATCAGCCAAAAAACCGAGCAGCTGTCAGTATAAGCTTGAGACTGAGAGTTGTAAATCTACACTTCTTTCCCATTATCATCGAAAAATCGTTATAAAACTGTTATAAGACAAAATTACATATTATATAATTACAACTAAAAATATTATATAAAAGAAAGCTCTCTTTTCTCCTATATATCCTTCTTAAGAAAATTTTAATTATTTTATTGAAATTTTTTATTTTACTTTAACGAAAATTGACTGCATTTTTTGCCATAAAATTGTCCAAAAGTTCTCAGAAATCACAAACATACAAACGTGTTACAGAAACAAATGTACGAACTATTAAAAATAAATTAAAACTAGATACGTATCCGATAAAATATTGGAAAGGAAAATTCTTTTATGAATTAAAACTTTTTAACTATTCTTACTACAAATCATTGCTTTTTATTGCTCACTGCAGTTGAATTTTGTACCACAATAATCCAAATGAAATTCTGCCTAAAATGGGGAAGCAAATACTAATTAAAGGTGAATGATGGCAAAAGTTTCATTTTTATATATCATTTTAATATCGTACTAAAGATTTTTAATTCTTAATTTTTAAGGCTGCACTTGGTCTTTCGATAAGTACGACTCCAGACGCAAGATTAAGACCATGAGTGGCTGTGGATTAGATGACCCAAGCAAAAGAAAAATGTTTAGAAAATGTCAATTACAGATTCATTATTAATTTTTAATTAATTTATAAGTAGACGATTCAAGTCATCCATTTGTTTGTTTAAAAAATAAAAATACTTTCTGTCATAATTATTTTTTTAAACTGACCTTTAAAAAATTTCCTACAATTGGAACAGATGTTTTTATATCATTATGTTTACATTTTAAACATAAACTTCCCTTGATTCTCAAGTTCATCAAATTTCATTAAAATAGTTATTATCTTATTTTTATTCTCTTTATATAGAAGTGAAGACATTATTTAATTCCTTTAAATAGAGGGTCACTCACTCACACACACACACACACACACACACACACACACGCACGCACACACACGCACGCACACACACGCACACACGCACGCATGCATGCATGCAGGAATTCTTTCTTCCCAGAAAACTATATTTTTTTTATTGTATTTAAAGATGTATTTTTCCCTAAATCATCATCGTCTATATATGGATGTCGAGCATAAGAAAAATAAATATTAAATGCTTCAGACTCTTTTTTTCTGTAAAATATAATTTATGTATCTACTGTTAGATTTTTGCAGAGGGATTTTGCGTTTTTTTCACTTAAATTAATTATAAAACTCCGCTTGCCTTTATCCTGAAAATAATTACCTGGATATTTCCCCTGTTATTGTGTTATCAAATTTTGAGCCCACAAAATCTGATTCAACTGGATTAATTTGGACTATTTTATTTTTGCGTTATATAAATCTTATAAGATAAAAGTGAGAACCTTTCTTTTCTGAAGTTTCTACAGTTAAATTAATAATTTATAAAAGCACTCCAATTTTTCTTTAAAATTTAAAAGTAAGCGGTGTATGAAATACCTTATATAATTACAGTTATATTTCGCGGTTTTATTATAATCATAATATATATATATATATATATCACAGGCTAATTAAATGAATTTTGCTTAATGCATCTGTGCACTGTTATATTTTGTGACTATTGAATGATTACTCCTATTATTTACGGTAATGTACCTAAAATATGAAACTAATTATTGGTAGTAGTATATGGGGGGGGGGGGGCTAGAGGACACTAAAAAAATGCAATATTTTTTGCAAAATAAGACTTTTTTGCAAGCTTTATAGCTGTTTTTTGATAAAAATTTGCAAAAATAGAGCATTTTTGATTTTTAAAATTTAAACAAATAAGTGTGTTTTTCACTAAAAAATGGCGTATTTTTCACTAAAATATGCAGTATTTTTAGTGTTTTTAAGCTGTTTTTGATGAAAAATAGAGCCTTTTTTCCCTTTCAAAATTTCAACAAAAAAATTTGACCTTCCATTGAGAAAACGATCACTAAAAATGCATTATTTTTATGTTTTTTAGCTGTTTTTTCGATAAAAATTGAGTTTTTTAAGCTGTTTTATTATAAAAATTTGTGTTTTTTTGGATATTTAAACGAATGTTTTTTTTTTTTATAAGAAATGCAAGGTTTTTTGAAAAAAGAAGATAAAAGCCACTGCATGTTTTTTTTTTTTTTAAAGATAATCTATTTTTTCTATATGCAAGAAAGGTTTTAATTTATTTGATTGTCCATCACTACCAATTGATAATTTAACACGATCGTTTCTTTTACCATATGCAAAACATGTAACCGATTCGGTATCAGTTGTTAAAGGTCTAGTAAATATAAATTCTTCTCCAATTTGTAATTGTACTAAAGGATTATGTGTACGATTTTCAGATTTCAAAAAATTGTAATTTTCATATGCATATCAGTTACTAGTTTTAAATCAGGTTCTAGTAGTTTAGAGCTCATTAAATTGAATTCTACAGGTCTAAAACCTCCTGCATGATATGTTGCGTATCTCTATTTAATAGTAGCATAGAAATTTTGAGAATCGACATATTCTTTTGTTGCGGCATCTTTATTTTAACAGGATTTGCAACGCTTGAAAGTCTTACATTTCCAAAATTATACACACAATTTTTAATTAAAGAAGGTACATATAATCCATCATTATCCCTAATTAATATATTATCACTCTTTTTATTGTTGATGAGTGTTTTTCTGTCTACATAATATTTATTACACACATCGTATTTATCAGTAGGAGTTGGAATATTAATTATTTTTTTGTTATTAGCATCAAAAGCATTTTCTTTCAAAACTAAAGCATTGTTTTCAAAGTAACGTTTATTAACAGCATTTTTGTCATTTACAGGATCTTTTATATTGCTAATTATTTTATCTTTAGCATCAAAACTACCTTGAGCTGAATGTATTAAACTTTTCTGTTCTAATTCTTTTACAATTTTATTCACATAATTCATATTAGCTGTATCATGTAAATCTATTGGATCTGACACATTTGAAATTCTTTTATGTTTTGCATTATAGTTTTCATTTTGTAAATGAATAAGAGAAGCATCTGATAAATTTCTAACATCATTTTTAAATTGTTCATGAATTCTATCCACATAAGATTTTGTAACTGAATCATTCAATAATTTTGGTTCATTTACATTTCTTAAATTCTTTTTTTCTATATCGTAATTTCCATCGTTTGTTAATTTAAATCCTACACCTGGAGGACCTGGAGGTCCTTCTTTTATTTCATCATCAAACAAAGGATAATAAGCTGTCATTTATTAATGTAATAAACTCATTATGCTTTCAATGTTTTCATCACAGTTATTTCTTCAGATTTCATATTCATAGAGCATTTGTTTCTATCTTTCAAAATGAAGTAGAAAAAGTAATTTTTGGTGGTATTATTTTTCAACCTCCAATTGAATTCGATCATTAAATTATTCAGGTTTGTGTAATTTTCATGATTCTCTAGATTGAAACAAATTATAGGATATTTACTAAAATTTGAATAATCTATCATGCAACCTGTTTCTGCATTTATATTGTTCATTCCTGCTTCTAAAAGAGCTGCATATATTCGATTATAATGTTTTTTATTAAAATCCATGAAATAACTTACTGTTGGAACTTTTATGCTATTAATCATTAACCAGCATTCTGTCATATCCAAGTTATCAAACATCATATTGTTTTGGTTCATATTTTCATTTCTTTCATCATATTGAGGAATGACGTAAGTAGTAAGCGCGGGGATATACGAGGCAGAAGGAGGAAACAACTCAACAATAGGGGTTTCCGAGGGGGGGCAAATATTTGAAGTCATAGGCAGCGTGTTCCAACAAGCAATGTTTTGTGACGTCATTTCAAGATGGCGTCTTTCTAATACTGTTACATGTCGTTTCAATATCGTTATGTTCGTGGCGCCATCTGTGAGCGGAAAGAATAAATTATTTTTCGGCATAGATTTTTTTTATTTTGAAAAACATTAATTTTTTTAATATATATATATATATATATATATATATATATATATATATTAAGGCTGGTTTCGTTATCACTATGTTCATGGCGCCATCTATAAACTAAATAAGGAATTATATTTATATTTACTTTTTTTAAAATTTATTTTTAAATTGTCGAGCTTGGGATTAGAACCTACTACCTCCAAAAAGAATTCGTGGGGTATTGATTTGCGTACCTTAACGAATACCCCACGAATTCCTGTTAGAACGAGTGAATCTTAAGGAGACATCCTTTTCAGACATAAATAAAATAAATATCTAGTTTTCTAGTCGGGGAAAATATTCACTGATGTAGTGTGACGTCATAATATGAAAGTAAACATGTTTCAGTATGATGAACCATGTTCAATCAAAGGAGAACCCTGTTTACTGCAATATGCTTGCGCTTGGCGGATGAATACAATGTCTGAACCAATCAAAATGCTTTATTGCTGTTGATTTGGAAAATAATTCTAGTTCCTGTCTAAGTGTTTCATTTTGGCTGTTCTACAAGCTTTCGAAAGGTTCGATTTATTGAACAGAATTTCAAGTTGCAGTCCTTGGATTTTTCACAAACATCATGTCTTTACCAAACAACAAACGTGCTTTAAAAGAATCTGCAGATGCGGTAAGTGTTAGTTTTAATTTCCATGTATTTATAATCAAATTTTAAATGTTTTTGTGAATCTTACTGTGAAGCATATTTTAGAACTCCAAATTTTATTTATTTTGTAGATGGTTATCAATGCTTCTGACTTAGATGTAGATAAAAGCTGCAAAAAAGTCAAGAAAGAAGAATCTAAAGTAAGTTTTCTGTTTATTTTAAGCGAATTATTATTATCTTACAGTTACTCAGTTTTCAATGTTTTTTTTTTTTTTTTTTTTTTTTTAGATGTGGTTTTATAGTGATGAGTTATTTAAATTTTTTATTTGATTTTCTAGGCTTCAGGAGTATTTTATGAAAATGAGATTCCAGATGATGTATTTCCTGTAGGAGACTCCGTTTTTGTGTTTCCCAGTACTTTACATGGAGTTGTCTCAGTACACATTAGAAATATGGAATGAAATACTATCCAACTTCAGAAGGAATTACTCTTCGACCATGGTGGATTGAACAAATTATGGATAGAGAAACTGTGCCACAAAATGAGAACCATCTACGAAGCAGTGTTTTCCTTCCTGAATCAGAAATTCAGATTACAAGTAAGGACTTTAAAGTGTTTACATTCACTCGTGTGAAACAAGGATGGAACTCAAAATCCCTTACAATTTCTGCAGATCAATATAATAATATGCTGCGAAATTATAACAGTATTGCAAATGCTGTTCTAGATCACATGTTCCGTACAGTCAATTTTTTAGATGCTTATTGTAATGTTTTTGACGGCATTATTGAAGAAACTTTGCCAAGTTCCTTTGATGTCAGCCTCGGAACCCAACATTTGTTAGAAACCCTTGAAAATGCAGTGAGTGACATTTTTAAGGAGAAAGGTTTAAAAGAACCATGTAGTTTGGCTGAAGAACTATGGGCTAACCGTGTAGAAACTTTTAATTCGCATGCATTTTCTTTAGAAATTTTAGAAATTGCTGATTCTTTTTATCACAGTCTCAGGGAAAATGAACCTTTTTTAGCTCTGAAACCTACTATGTATGTGACAGTTGATTTTCTTAAAAATTTACTTCTAGACAGCATTATTCGAAATGTAAGAAATGCTTTGTGTCCAGAAGATGCATTCGAATATTTCGAAAATAATGAATGAATAAATTAATTATCTAAAATTATGTAATATAATTGAATATTTTTTGTATGCAAATTTATTTTGAAAATATACTGAATAAAATATCATTGCTTAGAATTTAAATTTGTGTGTGTGTGTGTTTTTATCATTTTTCTTTTAGATAATGTGAAAAATGTATTAAATTATATAATTATAATGTTTTTTAAAAAAGAAACACGTTTTGAAAGTAAATGTCTCATGTAAACAGAGTGTTTTAAATATGAGTATAAATACAAGTACATTCAACATTTAATATTCATTCTTGATTGTTAACACAAATGTAATGGACGCTGCTTTGACTCGGTTGTATAAAAATCCTGAAATTCCAGGGAGTTTTGGAGGCATTAATAGTTTACATAGAGCTTTAAAGGGAAGAGTAAAAACAAAACGTATCAAAGAATGGTTACAAACAAAAATGATTCCTATACTCTACATAAACCTTTGAGACATAAATTTCAAAGAAATAAAGTTATTGTTGGAGGTTTAAACGAACAATTTCAAGTGGATTTAGCTGATTTGCAATCTCTCGCAAATTTTAATGATGGTTATAAGTATTTACTCACTTGCATAGATATTTTATCCAAATATGCTTGGGCCATTCCTTTAAAAGATAAAACAGGTCGAAGTGTGAAACGAGCCTTGGAAATGATATTTAGTGAGAAAACTCCTGAAATTTTGCAATCTGATGATGGGGTCGAGTTCAGAAACAAAGTGGTTCAGAAATATTTAAAAGACAGAAACATACATTTCTTTTCATCTCATAACCAAACAAAAGTGAGCGTAATAGAGCGGTTTAATAGAACACTGAAAACCAAAATGTGGAAATATTTCACAGAAATGAATACAAAAAGATATATTGACGTAATAGATAAATTAATACAAAGTTATAATAATACATGGCATCGTAGTATCAAAATGGAACCAATTTCAGTAAATCATGATAATGAAACCCAAGTATGGCAAACATTGTATAGTAATCAGAAAAAATATAATACAAGAAATATTATAAAAATTGGAGATACAGTTCGCATAAATAAGGGATACGAGCAATTTTGCTCGTATCCCTTTTCAAAAATTGCGATTTGAAAAGGGATACGAGCAAAATTGGACACGAGAAATTTTCACAGTTCATAGAATCATACCAAGAAACCCTTTAGTTTATAAATTAAAAGCTTTATCAGATGAAATTATTGAAGGCACATTTTATTCCCAGGAGCTACAAAAAGTCACCGATTCCGGTTTTTATCCAGTAGAAAAAGTGATAAAGAAAAGGAAAAGGTATGGTTCAACTGAATACTTTGTAAAATTCTTAGGTTATCCTGAAAAATTCAATGCTTGAGTAAAACATGTCAGAATGGTATAAATAGACAGCACTATATTTTTAAACAGTCATTTTAAATCATGTCATTTTATGTGACACTACCTTCTGATAGCTCTTTGAAATATTTTCCTAATAATAAAAATTCTAATTTTATAACACAGTTGCCAACTCCGATAAATCTAAACGGAGAGTGGGAAGTAGGTTTATCGGAAATCATTTATCCTCATTCATGGTTCAATGTAAATGATAACAGAAATTCATTTATATTTGGTATACCAGATGGAAATATTACTCGAAATGTAAAGAAAACTATACCACCTGGAAGTTATGAGAGCATTACTGATATTTTAAAAGCAATGAATGATGTTTTATTGCATGAAAAAGTATACTTAGGTTTTAATAGATCAACAAAGAAAGTAAAAGTTACTGTAAAAGATGGATTCTCTATCACTTTCAAGGATGGTCTGCAACAACTTTTAGGATTTCAAAACGAAAGAATCACGGGAACAGCACAGAGTCAATTTGTAGCAGATCCACACGCTGCATTTCCATTCTTTTATGTTTATACAGATATTGTAACACCACAAATCGTTGGTGATGTACAAGCACCACTTCTGCGAATTGTCAGGGTAGAAGGAAAAGACGGAGAAATAATAAGTCGTCATTTTGACCGGCCTCAATACTTACCCCTGATTCGTCAATCATTTCAAACCATTAACGTTGAGCCTAGATTAAATTCAGGAGATTTTGTACCATTTGAACGAGGAAAAGTTATAATCGTATTACATTTTCGAGTGAGGCAAATACTATAAATAGTCTTAAACGAGAAATTATGCGTCATTTGATTATTATCCATCAAGATGAGTATACCATATGTTTGCTGCACGAAAAAATTCGAAGAGCATAATGCTGGACAGACAGGTTCTGGTTTACCACATTATCGAGGTATTTCTTTCCAAAAAGGATATGGTCTCGGGGGAATATTTCGCCGATTATTTAGAGCTGCTTTCCCTTTTTTATTAAAAAGTGGCAAAACAATTGGTAAGGAAGCTCTTCTCACTGGATCTCTTGTTGCGTCCGATGTTTTATCTGGTCAAGATTTTAAAGAAGCTGTAAAAGCAAGAGCCAAAGAGAGTGGGAGAAACTGAGCCCAAAAAGCTGTCGATAAAGTACAGTCCATTGTGGGCAGAGGAAAGTATAAAAGAAAACGTAAGAAGCAAAAGCGAATCATTTCATCCAAAGTTCGGAAAGTGACAGGCCGTGATATTTTCGATTCGTGATGGCATTTCTTTTAAAAGACTCACCAGAATGTGTGAAATCATAGCTTGAACTTTTTCATTTACCCAGTACTCAAACTGTTATTCAGAGTGGACAATGGGTGGAATTTCATCCATTGCTTAATGTTTTTGATGGAGGTCCCGTCGAATTTTATGTTAGTGGCTCAGGTGAAGAATATTTAGATCTCAGTCAAACTCAACTTTATGTTAAAGCAAAAATAATTAAAAAAAATAACTTACCCATTGGAAAAGATGACAACATAAGACCTGTGAACTTGTTTCTGCATTCTCTGTTTTCACAAGTAGATGTTACATTAAATGATCGCATTGTATCTGATTCTAATAACACGTACCCTTATCGAGCCTATATTGAAACATTACTAAATCACGGATATGAGAGTAAAACGTCCCAGCTTACTGCTAAATTGTTTTACAAGGACTCGGATGATGGATTCAACAAAAGAGCAGCTTTTTTTAAAGACAGTGATACTGTGGATATGATTGACGGTATTCACAGTGATATATTTCATCAAGAAAGACTTTTATTGAATTTAGTGGACTTGAAAGTAAAACTTATTCGAAGCAACCCAGAATTTTATTTGATAGGCAGTGAAGGATTTAAAGTAGTTTTGGAACATATTTCTCTATTTATACGAAAAGTTCGTGTAAGTCCTGGTGTCATATTAGGACATGCTAAAGCTTTACAATCAAAAATGGCAAAATACCCCATCAATCGAGTATTAAATATAGTATACTCTGTTCCAAAAGGAAACATGTCTTTTGTTCAAGATAATGTATTTACAGGACAGATGCCTAAAAGAATTATCATAGGATGCGTTGATAATGAAGCCTTTCATGGGTCTTTGAAGAAATCTCCTTACGATTTTCAACATTTTAATCTGAATTTCATTGGAATATACGTAGATGGCCAACCTATGCCTCATAATCCTCTGCAACCAGATTTTGAAAGAAATAACTTTATACGAGCTTACCAAAGCCTCTTCTTAGGTACATACATACATAAGAGATGAGAGTGGACCCCGTTCTGTACCAATCGGTTATCGGGTATAGTCCACTCATCACCATCGAGAGTAAGCAGCACCTTCTGAGGGTTAAAAAGTCCCCAAACTGTGCCGTCACCCAGCATGCTGTTGTAGATGGAAGAATTTACAATGGTGAGGCCTTAAAGCCTTGTATTGGATACCGCAGTGTCCAATACATTACAGTTCTGTATCAGGCAGGGATAACAACATAAGGATGGATAATTGAAATTAAAAAAAATTTTAAAGATAAGAAATTTTTTAAAAGAAAAGGTAAATGAAGTAATGAAAAGTTATATACAAGTAGAGAATGAAACTATTAAGTTTGTTTAAACATAAGGGGTTAAAAGTCTGAATCTGACGAATCATCTGGCAAGCTGATAGGAGGAGGATTCCTGTCCTTGCATAATTCCAGACCTTTTTCTGTGAGGAACTTGGCGATTAATGTTAGTTTTTTCTTGTGTGGAGCTGAACGTAGACAGAATCGAAGAAAGTCGGTGTAGTTCAGGTTTTGAGGGCATTTGAGATGATGATGTGCGGTGTAGCTGCATTCTTTAATGTAGTGGAAAGGATTGCCTTCTTTGCCACAGAGACAGAGAGATGAAGATAATTTTTTTATTTTTTTAAAGTAAGTTGGGAATGGACCATGTTCTGTTAAGAAGTAATTTACATACGGATTATCCAGTAGATTTGGCTCGGAGACTTTTGGAATTATTTTGTTGGTTGTTCTTCCCTGGTGTGCTATTGTCCATGCGGTTTGCCATGAGGCTAACTTTTGAGAGTTGAGGCTGTGTTTTATGGATGCTTGGGACCATGCGAGGTGATATTGTTCATCTTTTGGAAGTTTGGTTGATTCTTTCGCAGCTGCGTCAGCGAGCTCATTACCTTGGATGCCTATGTGAGCTCTGGTCCAGATGAGGGTGAATTTACATGAATTTGTTGCATCGGTTATCAGTGATTGAATTTGTTGAATAAGGGGGGAGCGATGTAAGGGGTTGTTGATGGCTAGAAGGGTAGATTGGCTGTCAGACCAGATTGTTGATTTTGGGTATTTAGAGTTTAAGGCGTGCTTTATGGCTTCAAGGATGGCAAGAGCCTCAGCCTGGAATACTGTATTCCTTGGATTTAGTAAGAATTTACTTGTCGTGATGATGCTGTCATTGATTAGTAAAACAAAAGCTGCTCCAGTTGATTCATCTATTTTAGACCCGTCTGTGTAGTAGTTGGGGTGGTTGGGAGTAGGCTGTAAGGTTGAATGTTTGGTGATTATCACTTTGATTCCTCTATGGCGTTTACCTGGGTGAATCAGATCTTTATGAGCCTTGCCCTCTATTTGGTCTGGATGAAGAATTTCTCCATCAATGTTCACTGGTTCGTTAAGTTGGAGGATTGCTGTCTTCAAAGCTTCGTATTTAAGTTGGAGGTGTAGTGGAGGAGTGCCAGAGAGGATAGTGAGGCTGATTGATGGCGTGGTTCGGTATGTCCTTGTGATTCGGAGGGTGAAGAGGCGTTGCAGACTGGAGAGTAATTTTATCTTTCGTGTTGTTAGAGGGAATGCCCAGAATGAGGCTGCATAAAGGATGATTCGTTGAATAATGGTGGTGTAAATGATTTTGAGGAGTTTACCTCTAAGGCCCCAGTCACGACCCATCATACATCCTATTCTTTGGGAGATTGGAAGGACTTTTGTCTTTAAGTTTCGGATGTGTTGTAAGAAGGAGAGCTTGTTGTCTATTGTGACCCCGAGATAGTTAAGTGATTTAGTGTGTCTTAGGCTGCTACCATTAAGCATTATTTTTGGGTTGGATTTTAGAGTCCTGGATTTTTTATGTATTATCATTGCTTGTGACTTTTGGGGTGAGATAGTGAGCTGAAGAGCGTTGCAAAGATTTGAGAAAATCTGCAGGGATTCATTACTGTGGTGTTTTAGTTCCTCTCTGGTTTTACCTCTTGTGATTAGGAGTGTGTCATCTGCAAAACAGATAATTTGTGTGTGCTCCGGCCAGGTGTGTGAGACAACGCTGTGGGAAGTAAATACTCCAGAGAATTGGTCCTCCTACTGATCCTTGCGGGCAACCGCGATTTTGGGGTGTTGTGATGGTACCACTGTCATGGATCACTAGAAGTTCTCTGTTGTCCAGAAAGGAGAGGAGAGTTTTAAAAATGTTGGCTGGTGCTGAAGTTTTGGCTAGCTCAGCTTTTAAGTCGAGGCCATGCCATTGAGTCGAATGCCTTTGTTATGTCCAGACTTAGAAGCATAGTATAGTGATCTTGGGCTTGGTTGTCGTTGATTACAGCTTTCGCAGTCTGCAAGGCGTGTTCCGTCGAAAGATTCGAGCGAAATCCGAATTGTCTGGGGTGAATGTAGTTGGAGACCAGTAAGTGATGCTTGAGACGATTGATGATGAGTTTTTCATAAACTTTACCTATTGCGGGAAGGAGGCAGATGGGGCGGTATGAGGCGGGATTTTTTGGATCTTTATTCTTTTTTAGAAAGAATACTATTTGACCCTTTTTAAATTGCTTTGGGAATGTGGAAAACTTGAGGCAGGTATTAAAGAAGTTTAGCAGGAATGTGGGACGGGCGTAGTGAATAAGTTTAACCATCTTGTTATCTATTCCGTCGGGGCCGGGTGCTTTTGTGTTGTTGAGATTCTTGATTGTGCTATTTATCTCTATGATTGTGAAGGGAGGATCTGAGTTAGAATTTAGAATTGGATAGTCTTGTAGGGTGTTTTGAGTGGTGGGGTTATCCGTTGGAAAGGAGAAGTTAAGCAGATCTTTAAAGATGGTATTCGGGATGTTGTTGAATTGGCTAGTTGAATTAAGAATTTCAAACTGGCTAGGGATGAATAGTTTACCTGTAGCTATATTGGTTAAGGTACCATATGGGGAGTTGATTTTGGAGCAGTAGTTTTTCCAGCTTTTTAGTTTTGCCTCAAGAATTTCCTAAAAGTAATTTGCTAGTTTTTGTTTGTACTTTTGATGGCGTTGGGTTCTTACTGTGGGGTCTGTTTCTGATTTCATTAATCTTCTTAATGCTTTTACTTCATTTTTCTTGGATCGTAGGGTTGGTGTCCACCATGCTAGCTTGAATTTTCTTCCTGGGCTCTTGATAGGGAAACATTGTTCAGCTGTTTCTATGATTTTTTGGGTTAAAATGTCAGTAAAGTCATCTAGTTGGCCGGCTGAGGATATTGGTTGTAAGTAATTTTGTAGAGAAGATAGCTGTGGTTTGATAAGTTTAATAAATTTATTTTGGTGCTTGGTGCTATTGTATCTTTTTGTTGAATGTTATTGCTGTTGGTTCTGAGTAGTTAAAGGAAATGTAGTTGTGGTCTGAGCATGACATCGAATCTTGCACATGCCAGTTAGTGAGGCTTTGAAAGATCTGGTTGTTGCATAGAGTTAGATCTGGCCAGCCTGAGCCAACCGGGCCATTGAAAGTAGGGGGACTATTGGGCTCATTGATGAGATACAAGTTGTTTGATGCTAGGAATTGTTCCAAGATCTGACCTCTGCTGTTGTTTGAAGGATAGTTCCAGAGGGTATTGTGGGCGTTGAAATCACCTGTAATAATAATTTGATAGTGATGAAACTGATTGAGCAGGGTATTAAGGATTTCTAGCGTTGTGTTGATATTTTCAAATGGCGATGCATACAGATTTATTAGAATTATTGGTTGAGGTGAGAAATTAAGTTGGATAGCTATTATATCTCTATGGCTGTGTAGAATGATTGGATTTATTGGAATTGCGATGATAATTGCTGATCTGGGGGCTTGAGCTCCGGATTTATCAGATATGATTTTCCAGGAAATTGGGTAACCCTTTATGAGGTTGTTGGAGGTATAGGGCTCTTGGATGCAGGTAATTGAAGCTTCAGTATCAATTATGTGCTGGATTAATTGTGTTTGTGCCGAACGGCTTCGCTGTAGGTTAATTTGAAGGAAGTTTAGCTTGTTTTTTCCTGTATTGAGTGGTATACTTTTAACTGAACTGGATGTATTGATTTGTAGTTGGTCAGTTGGTGCGCTGGATCTCGTTAAGTTGATTTGGTTGATAGTGGTTTTTGGAGGGCAGTAATGGGACTGAAGATTATCTCTATGAGTTGGGTCATTAGTGGGTTAGGACATGACCGAGGTTTATTTATATCAAGAGATGAATATAAGATGGGTAACACACTTTATACGCATTTGATTTATCTCCCGATTTGTGTGACGGAGAACATCTAAATCTTATCAGACATAGTAATTTACGCTTGGAGGTAAAATTTTGCAAGGCATTACAACAAACTATAAGTGTTATTGTGTTTGCTGAATTTGAAAATTTGATTGAAATTAATAAATCTACTTGAAATTGTTCGTTTAAACCTCCAACAATAACTTTATTTCTTTGAAATTTATGTCTCAAAGGTTTATGTAGAGTATAGGAATCCTTTTTGTTTGTAACCATTCTTTGATACGTTTTGTTTTTACTCTTCCCTTTAAAGCTCTATGTAAACTATTAATGCCTCCAAAACTCCCTGGAATTTCAGGATTTTTATACAACCGAGTCAAAGCAGCGTCCATTACATTTGTGTTAACAATCAAGAATGAATATTAAATGTTGAATGTACTTGTATTTATACTCATATTTAAAACACTCTGTTTACATGAGACATTTACTTTCAAAACGTGTTTCTTTTTTAAAAAACATTATAATTATATAATTTAATACATTTTTCACATTATCTAAAAGAAAAATGATAAAAACACACACACACACAAATTTAAATTCTAAGCAATGATATTTTATTCAGTATATTTTCAAAATAAATTTGCATACAAAAAATATTCAATTATATTACATAATTTTAGATAATTAATTTATTCATTCATTATTTTCGAAATATTCGAATGCATCTTCTGGACACAAAGCATTTCTTACATTTCGAATAATGTTGTCTAGACGTAAATTTTTAAGAAAATCAACTGTCACATACATAGCAGGTTTCAGAGCTAAAAAAGGTTCATTTTCCTTGAGACTGTGATAAAAAGAATCAGCAATTTCTAAAGAAAATGCATGCGAATTAAAAGTTTCTACACGGTTAGCCCATAGTTCTTCAGCCAAACTACATGGTTCTTTTAAACCTTTCTCCTTAAAAATGTCACGCACTGCATTTTCAAGGGTTTCTAACAAATGTTGGGTTCCGAGGCTGACATCAAAGGAACTTGGCAAAGTTTCTTCAATAATGCCGTCAAAAACATCACAATAAGCATCTAAAAAATTGACTGTACGGAACATGTGATCTAGAACAGCATTTGCAATACTGTTATAATTTCGCAGCATATTATTATATTGATCTGCAGAAATTGTAAGGGATTTTGAGTTCCATCCTTGTTTCACACGAGTGAATGTAAACACTTTAAAGTCCTTACTTGTAATCTGAATTTCTGATTCAGGAAGGAAAACACTGCTTCGTAGATGGTTCTCATTTTGTGGCACAGTTTCTCTATCCATAATTTGTTCAATCCACCATGGTCGAAGAGTAATTCCTTCTGAAGTTGGATAGTATTTCATTCCATATTTCTAATGTGTACTGAGACAACTCCATGTAAAGTACTGGGAAACACAAAAACGGAGTCTCCTACAGGAAATACATCATCTGGAATCTCATTTTCATAAAATACTCCTGAAGCCTAGAAAATCAAATAAAAAATTTAAATAACTCATCACTATAAAACCACATCTAAAAAAAAAAAAAAAAAAAAAAACATTGAAAACTGAGTAACTGTAAGATAATAATAATTCGCTTAAAATAAACAGAAAACTTACTTTAGATTCTTCTTTCTTGACTTTTTTGCAGCTTTTATCTACATCTAAGTCAGAAGCATTGATAACCATCTACAAAATAAATAAAATTTGGAGTTCTAAAATATGCTTCACAGTAAGATTCACAAAAACATTTAAAATTTGATTATAAATACATGGAAATTAAAACTAACACTTACCGCATCTGCAGATTCTTTTAAAGCACGTTTGTTGTTTGGTAAAAACATGATGTTTGTGAAAAATCCAAGGACTGCAACTTGAAATTCCGTTCAATAAATCGAACCTTTCGAAAGCTTGTAGAACAGCCAAAATGAAACACTTAGACAGGAACTAGAATTATTTTCCAAATCAACAGCAATAAAGCATTTTGATTGGTTTAGACATTGTATTCATCCGCCAAGCGCAAGCATACTGCAGTAAACAGGGTTCTTCCTTGATTGAACATGGTTCATTACACTGAAACATGTTTACTCTCATATTATGACGTCACACTACATCAGAGAATATTTTCCCCGACTAGAAAACTAGATATTTATTTTATTTATGTCTGAAAAGGATGTCTCCTTAAGATTCACTCGTTCTAACAGGAATTCGTGGGGTATTCGTTAAGGTACGCAAATCAATACCCCACGAAATCTTTTTGGAGGTAGTAGGTTCTAATCCCAAGCTCGACAATTTAAAAATAAATTTTAAAAAAAGTAAATAAAAATATAATTCCTTATTTATTTTATAGATGGCGCCATGAACATAGTGATAACGAAACCAGCCTTAATATATATATATATATTAAAAAAATTAAAGTTTTTCAAAATAAAAAAAATCTATGCCGAAAAATAATTTATTCTTTCCGCTCACAGATGGCGCCACGAACATAACGATATTGAAACGACATGTAACAGTATTAGAAAGACACCATCTTGAAATGACGTCACAAAACATTGCATGTTGGAACACGCTGCCTATGACATCAAATATTTGCCCCCCCCCCTCGGAAACCCCTATTGTTGAGTTGTTTCCTCCTTCTGCCTCGTATATCCCCGCGCTTACTACTGACGTATAAACTTAAAACTTCATCAGATGTTGCAGGAATATTATAAGATCCACTAGCATTTTTATTAAATAAATTTGATTTGATAATATTATAATGATCCCAATTTATTTCTATTGGAGTATCAGATAGTTTCAGTTGATTGAATTTTACAGCAGCTGAATTTTTAAATCTAACATATGGTAACCAGAGAGAGATGTCTTCAACAACTGCTTTGAAATCAGGATTTTGAATATCTGTATATAACATATTTTTACTATCATTTCTTTGAATTTCTATTTTGATTTGAAATCCTGTAAGTACTTTTCTATATTCTCTGAAAAAATCAAATATATATTTTAATGGTATCCATATTCTTACAGTTTGACTACCTTTAGTGAATTTCCATCTCTTTGCAAATCCCTCATTAAATTTTTCATTCATTTTGAAGTTATTATAAAAATTAGTAATTTTAGTTGTATCAACCAAAGTTCCATTATATTTGAAATTATCTCTGTCAGCATATTCAGAAATATCCATATAGAAAAACATATTAGTAGCTTCCGATGTTGAATAATCAGGTGTGAAATTTATCAATCCTAAAACTTGATTCATGATTGCTTTATAATTAATAGTAGATTCAATTTCAGTATTTCCTATTGTTAATCTGCTCGAATTAATTAAACCACCACCATTTACAAAAGTAATATTTTCATTATTTATATTGCTTCCATCACCTTTTACAATTTTAATTTCTTGTTGCAGATAACCTTCAGAATATAATATATTAGCATTTGTATCATTTATAATGAAATTATATGTAGCATTTTCATATGGATTGTTTTTATCTCTATTCTCATGTTTAATTTCTCTATATTCAAAGATTTCAATTTCGTTATTATAATAATAACTGGTATCACTCAAATCATAAATTTTGTTCATTTATTTAGGATAAAAAATTTTCAATCCTGCACCATGTTTTTTCTTTTTTGATAAAATCTCATTTAATTTTTCTATTATGAAATTTTTAGATTTTTCTTCTATAATAGGTTTTGCTTTTTCTATTAAATCAGAAAAGAAACCTCTTCCTTCTATTTTCTTACTCTTTCTGTACAATCTGTGTTTATTCATTTATTTAGCTATAAATCTATACTGTACTTCTTGTCTATTTAAATCAATTAGTTCACCTCGATGATTTGTAATTTTCACTCTAATTCTATGTATGGAATCAGATTTAACTGGAAAAAATATAGGATTCTCAAATTCTTTAGAATATAAACTTCCAGGAGGATTTGTGGTTGTAAATGAATAAATCACATCAGATTGAAAGTGATTTATATAAGCACCATTTACTATATCACAATGAATGTAAATATCATTTCCATTTGCTATATCTGCTATATATTTACCTTCTTGTTCTGCATCTTCATATATTTTTGCTTCAAATCCTAAAATTTTGTACAATTCACTTTTGGATAAATCAATTTTATAATGATCTTTCAATTTAATTGCAAACCTTTGTCTTTCTTCTATAATTCCAAATAATATTGGAGGATCATTTCCAAAGTATTTAACCATGTAACGATTCAAACCTTGTAATGACCATTTGAAATAGTGAAATCTATCCATTTCTTACCATCAAAATATGAAAATTTATTATTTTTGTCAGTAATATTATTCCAAGAAATGTACATAGAAAATGACTAGAGAGAGCTATTTCTTTAAAATTAAAAGGGTTGAAATATTCAATTGTAAAATCTCCTGATTTACTAGCATTTTTAGAATCTAAAATGAGGTACTTCATTTATTTATAAGTAACAATTTTCTCATTGGAAATACTAGGTTCTTGAGTAAATGAATATAATACATCAATAGGGGATTTACCTTTATTTCTTTCAGTTATATATTTCATACAATATAAACCACATTTTACAGTTGTAGGTTGTTGTAAAAAACTAGAATTATAACGAATTTCTTTTCCTGAAGATTTTAAATAATTGACTATATTTTTAGGAAGAAATTCATTTTTTATTTTTATTTTTTCAAATTCATATTCTCCAAAGGGATTAAAATATTCTACAAAATCATATATTGGATCATTATAATAACAAACCCAGTGAGTTACACTTCCTGTAGATACATGTAAATTAATAATTCCGTTTTCGAATTTTCTTATATTTTTAGGTAGCATATTTATAGTAAATGTACCTCTAAATGCTTTTTCGTTTTTCATATTTTCTTCTATTATTTTGTTGGATATTCCGAGGGAAGATAAACCCCCTTTCCACAACGTTTTTTTTTTAATCCCAGATCCTGAAATTTTATCTAATATTTTTTTAGTACCCCATCCTGCTGCACCACTAGCAGCTCCAAGACCTAAAGATGTCAGAATAGGAATCAGGAATGGTGTGTAAAAATCCTCCAGTTTTATGTAACTGAGTTTTACTAATTGTAATTCTTTTACCTTTAGCAATTTGATTGATTTGTGTATTGGTAAGATGTAAATCATAATTAGGAGTTTTACTTTTATCTATTTGCAAGGAAACTTCCTCTCTTTTTTTATATCCAGATTTTAATTTTGAAATTTGATTTTTTTTATCACTCAAATAAACTTTTTTTGTTACATACATTTATTTAAAGTAAAAAATTTTTATAACATTCTTTTATATACATAATCATTTGTTAATGTTCCTTCTTTTAAAAGTTTATCTAGAATAATAGCTATTTGATTATATAATTTTTTAGACTTAGAGCCTTTGCATATTTTATTTGTTAATTCATCT
The DNA here is from genome assembly GCA_030067965.1 of Latrodectus elegans. NCBI lineage: Eukaryota > Metazoa > Arthropoda > Arachnida > Araneae > Theridiidae > Latrodectus > Latrodectus elegans. Next base: position 5,538,945 of record CM057817.1, on the reverse strand, counting down.
AATTTGTTTATACCACTGCCTATATATTCATTTTCTGCTTTAAGAATATTCAATGCTTTTATATACATTTTCAATCCATTCATGTTAGAATCGGCTTCTATTATTTTATCTTGTATATTTTGTTTTTTCTTCTCACTAGTTTCATAATTTCTGTTTTTAGTTAAATTTCCTTTAAGTCTTTTATAATCATCTCGTTTGGATTTTGCTATACTAATTATTTCATCTAACTCTTCATCTGTTTTATTTAATAGCTCAGAAGGCAATTCTAATCCTTCATTTTTAAGTAAATCAAAATCTAAATCTTTATTAAAATTCAATCTTATTATTCCTTCAGCTTTATCCATTAAATTTCCAGCATCTGAAGAATAGTCCAAATGCTTAGAGGATTCATGTTGAGGTAAAAAAGCCATATTATCTGTTAAACCTTTTATAGCATGTTGAATACTTTCAAGATTTTGTTTTCTTGAAATTTCCTGGTCTTGTAATTTTTTAATTACTGGTTTATGAAATTCTCTTAATGATTTTTCAATACCTAAATCGGATTCAAGTTTAACTTCATTATTTTTTCTTTTTTCAGATTGTAATTTTATAAATTCTAACACATTTCTAATCTGTTGTTTTAATTTTTTATTTCTTTCACGTTCAATAATATCCATTTATTTATCAGTAAATAATTTTCTACTCCGAGTAGATTATTTTTTACAACGAGTAGATTGTTTTTTACTCCAAATAGATATTTTAAAAATAAATAAATGATAAAAATAAAAGATTATACAGAACCTGAAGAATTTACAGATGAAAATCAAAATCCTTCATTACCAAAACATCCTTTTAGACTTTTAATTGTAGGCAGTTCGGGATCAGGAAAAACTAATTTACTTGTTAATTTAATATATGATTGTTTGAAATTTGATGGTTTGTTTGTATGTGCTAAAGATATTTATGAACCAAAATATATTACACTGCAAGAAAATTTTACAATGTTTGATGACATTGAAAGAGAAGATATTGTAAATTGTAAAAAGATAAAGAGAAAAGAATTATTGTTGGAATTGTTTAATAAATATAAAAAAGAACAAGTATTATTTTCTTCTGATTCCAAAGAATTCATAAAAGTAGATGATTTAGATCCATGTATGAAAAATCTTGTAATTTTTGATGATTGTATAACTGAAAAAGATCAAAGCGATATAGCTGAATTGTTCATCAGAGGAAGAAAGAAAAATGCATCCATTATTTATCTGAGTCAATCATATTATTCTACTCCTATTAATATAAGAAAGAAATGTAATTATTTTATTTTCTTTAGTTTACAACCAAGAGAAATCCAACAGATAATTAGAGAAATTGATGGAAATCTTACTAATGAAGAATTTAAAAAATTATACAAGAAAGCAATTCAAAAACGTTTTGATTTCTTTGTGTTGGATTTAGTAAATATAAATATGAGATATCGAAGAAATTTTGAGCCTTTATAAATGAAAGAATATTTGGAAAAGAGAGTTTATATCTATCGAAAGTCTTATAAATTGATGAATAAATTAAGTGTTTCGTTATCAGTTAGTAAGTTTTTATTCAGTGCATCTGGTTTATCTGGATTCATTTTTCTTCCCTTATCAGCATTGAATGTAACAGCAGGCGTCATTGAAATAATTGATAAGTCTTTAAATATCTCTGCTAAAAAGAGTGAATACAAACAAGCTTATAAATTTTATAAGCAGTTATTAAATTTATTGAAATCAAATAGTTTGACTGAACAAGAAGTATATATTAGAGAAGATGAATATATTCAAAATTTACAGTATTTTCCTATAGAAAAATATATAAAGAAAACTCAATTAAATGGTTATAAGTATGTTGATAAATAATGTTATATCTAAATAAATGTGTAATAAAAAGAATTGCAAATGTAAAAATGGAAAAGGTGTTATTAATAAATCTATTAATAATTTACCATTTGAAATGCATCTACCTGGACATTCATTTACGGGACCTGGAACTCAATTACTACATGGTAAAACAAGATTAAATTCAGATTTATCATACAAAGAATGGAGCAAACCAATTAACAGAGCTGATGAAACTACATATAGAGATGATATTTGCTATTTAAAAAATAAAGATACTAAAGCAAGAAATGAAATATGTGATACAAATATGTTAAAAGAATTAAATGAATTTCCAAATCCTACAATTCGTGAGAGATTAGAAAGAGGATTTGTTAAACCAATCATTAAAGCAAAATAAATAAATAAATAAAATAAAAAATTTGGAATGGGTTCATTCATTTACTGCTTAAAATGTAAAACTCATACAGATAGTAAAGACGTTATAATTACTACATCCAAAAATGGAAAATCTATGATGAAAGGAATTTGTGTCAATTGTAATTCAAAGAAAAGGGTTTCTTTTAAAAAAACAAATGACACTTTAAAAGATATATATTATGATCCTTAAAAAGGTTATTGTAATATCAATGAGTTAAAAAAAAACGAAATTTACTCAAAAATATATTACTGATTTTCTTCATACTCAAGATGTATATACAAGATATAATCCAATTAATAGAAAATTTAAAAGAAGAAGGATTTATGTATCTCATATTGATGATCAATGGCAAGCAGATTTATTATTCATAAAACCATTTAGCAAATATAATGATGGTATCAATTACATATTAACTATTATAAATATATTTAGTAAATATGCATGGGCTGTTACAATTAAAAGAAAAACAGATGAAGAGGTATCAGATGCTTTAAAAAAGATATTCAAAGAGAGAAAACCATTAAATATTCAATCTGATTATGGTTTGGAGTTCTTATCCTCTTTAACACAAAAATTGTTTTCAGAAAATAATATTCAGTGGTTTGGTACTAATAATACCGAAATTAAATGCTCAGTAGTTGAACTATTCAATAGAACTTTAAACGTAAAAATAAGAAAATATTTTGCAGCTAATAATACAAGAAGATATATAAATGTATTAGATAAATTAGTTTACAATAATAATAACTTTTATCATAGATCTATTAAAATGACACCAAAAGAAGCAAGTAAAAAAGAAAATGAAAATATTGTATATAATAATTTGTATCTTAAAAAGATAATCAAAATACCAAAATTTAAAGAAGGTGATAAAGTAAAAATTTCAAAATATAAAGAAACGTTTACAAGAGGTTATCATCCTACATTTACAGATGAAATTTCTATAATATCTGAAGTGTTAAAAACAAATTCAAAAACTTATAGAATAAGAGATTTAAATAACGAAGAAATTAAAGGCACTTATTATGAGAATGAATTAGTTAAATATGATAAAAAAGATAGTGTATATATAAAATTGAAAAAATAATAAAAAAGAAAGGAAACAAGTTATTTGTAAAGTGGTTAAATTATCCAGAAGAATATAATACTTGGATAGATAAAAAAGATTTAATTCAAAGTGAGTAAATCACCCACCCCTTTAAAATGATATACCAATAATTTATTCATAAAAGGGGGGGACGTTTTGTACCCTCCCTTTAAAATTTATTATTTTGTATTTTTATTATTAATTTTTTTAACATCTAAAAAGTGATGGACGGAATTCCGTCTATCACTTTTTTTTATTATAATATATTTATTCTTTAGATTGTTTATTTTCAAACCACTTTTTAAATCTTTTACCTTCAGATTTACATAGCTTAGTAGCATTAAATAATCCAGTATTTTTTTTATCTTCATTCGTAGATACTTTAATATTAGATATGACCCCGCTGGAATTTAAGCGGGGTCTATTTTCATATCCGGCCGCCATAATTTTTGTTATACTACTAGAGGACGCTATTTTATATGTAAATAAATATGTTTGAGAAAAATATTACAAAAGTATTACTATTGAATATCAATCTATTTACACTTAGAATAGAATTGGAATATGATAATTTAAGACATAGAAATCATCACATAGTCGTATTTTTTGGAAGACCAGATTTTAAATTAGATAGTTATGATAATATGAGGATAATGGAATTACATATAAAAAGAATATTAAAATTACATTATTTCAAGCGATTAATATTTAAAGATATATTTGAAGAATTTGAAGATAATTGCCATTTGTTAGATGTTTGGGTTTATAGATTAAGAGAAACTTTAAGAAGTAAAAAAAATATAAGAAAAGAAAAAGATTTATATATATATTTTAATTACTTTAAAAATTAATTAATGAGTATATTAATAATTTAAAATTAGTTACTTGAAAAAATATATTAAATATATTAATTATTAAATATATTAAATAAATAAATATTAAGATATTTAATAATTAATTAATAAATTTAGAAAAAAATAGCAAAACGGACCTTTCAGTGTGGTGGACTTTAAATTATAACATTTATTTTGGGTGGTGCCAGCACCCCCCAAAGGGCCATACAGTTCACGACACATTTTTCATCTCGGTCCCAGTTTTTTTCATTTCCTGGTTCTAGGTTAAGAGCCCTATCTTAATTGCATCAACTCATTCTAACTTTTTTTTTTTTAGAAGAGCGAGCAGGGCTCGAACTCAGGATTAATTCATGCTATTCAGTTACTCTAACAACTATACTAACTGGGACCTGTGAGACTTATTTTTTTTTGGGTTTATCTAATAACTTTATCCAATAAACTTTGTTCTCACAACTGATAACAGTCTTTCAATGAATAATGCTTCCATCTATATTTTTAAATTAGAAAATATATAAATGGATGATTTTATTCAAGTTGAAAAAATATATTACTCTAGTAATGAAGAGAATAATATTTCTGTACCAAATGAATATTTAAAAGATTTTAAAAATATTCAAAAGAAAGATATTACTTATGACAGCTCAGAAGATGAAAATTATTATAATATAAATATTCAATCATTTTTGAAACAGACATATGTAAGTAGGATCAATTTTTTCAAACAATTAAAAAGAAAACATAATTTAAATTTTACATTACAAGCTGATGAAATGTTTTACAAATATTTAAATTTTAATTATTACAAAAAAGCTATAAAATATTTGTATGTCATGAAAAAGATTTGTAAATATTTTGGAATAGAAAATAATTTAAAAGTTAAAGAAAATAAAAATGAATGAAATGAGTTTTTAGCAATTTTAAATAATTAGAAATTTCTTATTTTATAAATAGTTACTTAAAAATTATTCAAAATATAATTAATATAAAGTATTTCTCCTTAAGTAGAAGAAATGAAATAATAATTTTAAAATTAATGTTATTATCAGAATTACAATTTCCATTTAAAAAAATAAACCATAATAAATGGATATGATTTGTAGAGATTGTAAGATAAAAAAGAATGAAGAAGAATTTTATATGCATATTAAGAAAAGAATGACTCGTTGTATCCAATGTACCAAAGATATTTATTCTCAATCTGAGCGCTGTATTTGTGGCAGGTACTACACCTTATGGCATCGCGCCAGACATGAG